>CM038677.1:155473420-155904786 GCA_021605205.1 Aegilops longissima
GTTTATAGTAGCCCTAGTATTTGATACTTGTTCTTGCTAAGATTAGTAACTCAAACAAAGTACATAAGAATAAAGAGACTAGTTGAAGGAAGTGACGATGAGTGTTGGAAGTAGTTCCAAAATTGATATGATCATCATCGCACACTCCCTATACTCGGGATTAGTGTTGAACCTAAATAAATGTTATTTGGCGTATGCTGAGCATGAATATGATTTGATCATGTTTATTGCAATACGGTTATTCGTAAGTTAGAGAATAATTATTGTTCTTACATGAATAAAACCTTCTATGGTCATACACCCAATGAAAATGGTTTGTTGATCTCGATCGTGGTGATACATATTCATAATATTGAAGCCAAAAGATGTAAAGTTAATAATGATAGTGCAACTTATTTGTGGTAATCGCCGCTTGGGTCATATCGGTAAAGCGCATGAAGAAACTCCATGCTGATGGGTTTTGGAATCACTTGATTATGAATCGCTTGATGCTCGTGAACCGTGCCTTTTGGGCAAATGACCAAACTCCGTTGTTCGGAACAATGGAACGAGCCACGACTTGTGGAAATAATACATACCGTGTATGCGATCCAATGAGTGTTGATGCTCGTGGCAAGTATCATTATTTTCTGACCTTCACAGATGATTTGAGCAGATATGATATCTTCTTGATGAAACATAAGTCTAATAGTTGAAAAGTTCAAAGAATTTCAGAGTGAAGTGGAAAATCATCGTAACAAGAAAATAAAGTTTCTACGATCCGATCGTGAGATGAATATTTGAGTTACGAGTTTGGTCTTCGCTAAAACAATGTGAAATAGTTTCACTACTCACGCCCCGGAACACCACAAAGGTAATGGTGTGTCCAAACGCCATAACTGATTTTATTAGATATGGTGCATCAATGATGTCTCTTACCGACCACTCTCATTTTGGGGTTATGCATTAGAGACAGCTGCATTCACGCTTAATAGGGCACCATCTAAACCGCTGAGATGACACCGTATGAACTATGGTTTAGCAAAGAACCTGTCGTCGCTTTAAAGCTTGGAGTTGTGATGCTTATATGAAAAGGATTCAACCTGATAAGCTCGAACCCAAATCAGAAAAGTGCCTTCATAGAATAATTCAAGGTAACTATTGGGTACACCTTCTATCACAGATCCAAAGGCGTTATGCTGTTAAGATGGATCCTTTCTAGAGAAGAAGTTTCTCTCAAAGAAGTGAGGAGGAAAGTAGAGCTTGATAAGGTAATTGTACCTCTCCCGAATTGGAAAGTAGTTCATCATGTAAATCAGTTCCGTGATTCCTACACCAATCGTGAGGAAGCTAATGATGATGATCATGAAGCTTCGATCAAGTTACTACCGAACTCAGAGGTCTTCCGAATAAGATCGCACCAAAGTGGTACGGTAATCCTATTCTAGAAGTCATGTTACTAGACCATGATGAACCTATGAACTATGAGGAAGCGATGATGCCCAGATTCGCTAAATGGCTTGAGGCCATAAAATCTGAGATAGGATCCATATAGAACAAAGGTGGACTTTGCTGACCTGCTCGATTATCGCTAAGTCAAGTTAAATAAATGGATATTCAAGAGGAAGACTGACACCGATAGTAGTGTTACTATCTACAAAGGTCGACTTGTTGCAAAAGGTTTTCGATAAGTTCAAGGTGTTGAATACGATGAGATTTTCTCACTCGTAACGATGCTTAAGTCTGTCCGAATCATGTTAGCAATTGCCACATTTTATGAAATCTGGCAAATGGATGTCAAAACTGCATTCTTAATAGTACTACTCCCGTATAGAGGAAGTAAAATAACGGATTATTATATATAGCCACTCTTGGCTACATGGATGAGATAGTAAGACATGGAAAAACAAAAATGGTGGCAGCTAGTGGGTTCAAGTCTTCAAGGGCCTAGCTAGCTATACGCTGGCCTCCAAGGTAAAAAGTACTCCTACTAGTACTACTAGGTATACTACTAGTACAACAATGAAAGAGAAGGCTAGAGGGTTAAAAATGGAATACCCGGTAGATGGTGACGGTCCGATCGTGGTAGATTGTGTGACCATGTTGCACATCGCAGGTACCATGGGTAACGATCGCTAAGATAGTTGATCCCAATATGCCAAAGTCAGCCTACAAGGTTCCGTGTTAGACCGAATCGCTGGATGCAAATGCACATCCAGGATCGACGATCTTATTTTTATCGGGGATGACCGGTCCTCGCAAAATAATGGAGTACCGTTAGGGATGCAAATGATGGTTTGTGCATTCCGCTTGTAATCTCCCTGCATCGTAGGATGGCAACCAGATGAAACAAGTCCTGGCTTGTCACAACAAGATGCGTTTAGATGGCGATCGCCGCCTTCAACGTGTTAGTACAAATTGCCGCCGCCAACATGCGCCAATTTCCGCCATATCGCCTTTGCATTGATGGCAATCCTTATGTCTAACACCACGATGAGATAGTAATCGTCAGAGTCTGCCACTTTGTTGGCAGGTCCGCAATTGCTATCTTCTTCAATCTCATGTAGGCATCATCATACACGATTCAAGCCCAAAGCAATGTGAAGGCCGATCCCAATGGTGGAGAAGGGCTTCACCGAACGCCGCACCGCTGGTGGATGTTGTGCAAAATGATGGTGGTATCCCGCCGAGGTATGCAAGCCAATTTTGTTGGCACCAACCGGACCTATATATAAGACGGGGGCAGCGGAGAAATTACGGGATGGAAATGGAATAACTAAGTACTACATGATCAAACTCCATTATCGACCTGCCATCGGACAAAAATCCGACTACCTCTCAACGCTGGCAACTCTAGCGGAGTCAACGGCAACCATGGCTGTGGAGCGTGGACTGTTCAAGGATTGTCCCATAGAAGAACCTCTTCTCCGAGGACGATGGAAGACAAATACATGGCCTTTTCCAAGCTCGCTTAAGCAAATGCCTTGAAAAGTTGCGTGAAGCACCAGTCATGGGGCGTGAGGACGCTGAGCGGCATGCGATTTCTCCCAGAGGATCATCGCCCAAGGTCTCCCAGCCCCGACGAGGAGGAGAACCGCCGCGAATCCATGGGAGCAGCAATGAACTGCCTTTCTTGGGAGGGGAATCAAGTAGGAGGAGATAAGAGCGTAGTAAGCGCAGGCCTCTTCCTTCCAACGTAGAGATCGCTCTCAACGTAGGGGTGAGGCTATTATTTACTACTAAGTACTAGCATTATGGAACGTTATGGGATTGCATTATACCGTAAATAATAGCACTAGTAAGAAAATTTTGGCACTAGGTAGTAGTTTTGGCGTGGATTAAGAAATTTTGGTATGTTTTGCCATTTTTTTACACGCCAACTAGTGTCAAAAACGCCTTACATTATGTGACGGAGGAGTACGTATTGCATCAGAAAGAGTACTAGTACTACTTTTCTCAATTAGTAGTGCGATGTAACGCATTTCTAGTCTAGTCTACTAGCATAGTGCACCAGTTTTGAACTCTTGAATCTCAGGCCAAGGAGCTACAGCTTGGAAGTGGAGGGTACTAATGTTCTCTAGAACCATCGCTGTACTATCAATGCAGGGAAGTACACTATGTAGTGGCCTAGTGGGTACTCTCGGTGCTCTATTCACCGCTTCCTCTCACGTAGTCGGGCCTACCTCACCGCCTCCTCTCACGCACACTAGCAGCATTTCTTTATCGACGCCATCACAAGGCGTAACATTTGAGTTATTTGATACAATAGACTAGGCTTTTCGCCCATTTGTGGAGGTGTAATGGATCTCACCGAACTTTGTTAGTAGTTCCTTCTTTATGAATGAGATGAAGCAAAGCTTTGCCTCGCTTCAAAAAAAACACGCCAAGAGGAATTTCTTTTATAGTAGAGCCGATAATGGAGTGAAGTCCATGCGTAACGCCACAAGCTACAGAGTAGTAGTAGAGCACTTTACATACAGAGCCATATTGCACAGCCCCAATGCCCCACTGTGCTTTTCCTGGCCTCCCCGGCTTAATTGGGAGGCGCTTAGTTTAAATATGTTACGAAAGTGATGAGGAAGTCATGCGAGGTGGTGCTCTAGGGGCGAGCACGCGAGCCACTGGATGTCGGGAAGGAAAACCCGTTTACGCTAGGCTGTCCAAGGCATCCAGATTGTGGGCTGCACGCTCGCTTGACTTCAAAACTCAAACTACCCATGTAAAATATTGGCTCGAGTAAAGTGTAGTAGTACTATTTTTAAGTAGGTCGTATGCAATGGGCTGCCGATCGAACACACAAACGAGGTATACACTTACCACTGACCAGTAGTACTCGTTGAGTACAACGCAACCTAGAATCGCCTTTTGTCGCTAGTAGTACGTGACATTGTTCCTTACAAGAAACCCCTAATAATGCAAGAAACCACTAAATGCCAAGATACTACTCCCACTTGCATACGTGGCAGACTTAAGATAGGACTACCTTATCAACCATTGTACATGTTTCACTAACAAAAATCCTCGAGTGACCTCCTACCTCCAGCCCGTCCACCTAGTCATCTCGGCCATGGGACGCAGCTACCGTCGCCGCAGAAGGCGGGTCAAAACCGCCGGCGGTGCGGAGCCCATGTTATGGCAGCCCGGATGCCAGTTCGTCTCGGCGCCATGCCGCTTAGCTAGCCAAGATAGCTCCATCCAATTGCTTGTCTCAAGGTTTGCTAGCTAGATTGGCACGGCAACACGACGATTTTGCTCAGGCGCTGCCGCGCTAAGGCCAGCCATCCTGCTCGAGCGAAGGCAACATGGGCGGCTTGCTCGTCAGGGTCACGCCGCCAGCCTGCCAACCTGCGGCGGCTAGCGTCGGCTTCTCGCCCGTCTGTGAGCGGTGACCAAGTCGCCATCACCGCGCCACCGACTTAACACGATCAAGATTGTTTGAAGTAATGTTCAGGAAAATAATGATTTGAGGGGAATAACAGATAGAAAGTCGAGATGGATCCTCGTGTCAACGGTCAAACAAAATGTGTTGATTTAAGCTGCCTCACAAGACGGACGCAGTGGGCCAACCCAAATATAAATAGGTTTAAACGAACCTAATCGGTAGGGAGTACTAGGTAGTAGTTTTGGCGGATTAAGAAATTTTGGGTATGTTTTGCTATTTTTGTACAATAGATTCTTCCTAGGGCTGGTCGAAAGTGGTAGTTTTTGTTACTCTACATATTGTAAGTAGGAGTGAAAGTTGCTTTGAAGCCAATAAGCAAGGCTAGTTACATAGTGTGCATATGTACATGATTGAAAGTAAATATCAAACCATGAGTGACTAATATCTTTGATGGAAAACTCAAACTATGGAATACTAGGAAAAATGCATGGTTGGAAATACTAGCAATGTTCATGTCCATGTAATGAATCATAATTAGAATAATACTTATTCAAACTTGGTACAAAACACCCTAATTTTGATATACATATGTCACTAGAGATATATTATGTTTCAATTAGAATATATTCCTTGGGCTGTTTTGGTGAGGGCCGTGGAGGATGGTTGGTTTTAAGATACTAATTATGGGGTTTTTATGCAAATTGGTAGACAAGTGGATGTTGGTGAGAAGGCAACAACTTACCTCACAATCTTAGATGTAGATCTAATGGTCGAAACGACGGATGGCGTATACACCAAAGATCACCAACTTAGTCTTGTGTAGGAGTATTAGCAAGATCCATGCATTGCACGGAACATCAAGATGCATCTTTTTATAAAACACTTGTTGTGATTGACCTCATGGAGTAATCCCATGTGTAAAAACTAATGATATCTCGAGTAATATGAGATAAGGTGAAGAGGAGGGGTGTGGGGGTTGGTATCTGACTGAGCGAGGCATGGGGATTGACGATGCCGGTAGCGGCCACTGTGCCGCTTTGTTCCAGAGGCTTCCTTTCTTAATTTCTCAACAATGAGGTTTGTTGGAGATAAGGATGAACGAGGGAAGGCCTTGTCCTGCAAATGTGAGAGAGGTGTGTATCTTTTAGTTTAATTTCCATCCGCCGATATAGATCGGACGGTCTATATTGCAAGATGGCACATGCACCATCATCACCAACTCGGTTTTTATAAGAGAAGAAATATAAGTATGGAGATACAAACGATTATCGAAACTTGCTTCAGAACTAGCATCTACATTCTATTCAACGCCGGCATGTGGGGCCTTAGCACAATGACTTCTGACCGTGTAAAACAAAGATTTTCCCGTCACGACAAGGAGGGGGTGACGGCGACGCCGCTTTTTGGCTTGCTGTTTCTAGTCCTAGTAGTCATACTAGGTGGTCTAAGCACGCAGTAGATTTTTTTTCATGTCTCGTGTTCATTGTGATCGCCACGCATCGTTGATGAATAGACGGTAAGTTATTCACGGGAAACCCTTGTTGAGTGTGTTAAGAGAGAGAGAGAGAGAAAGAAGTGGTGTGATATGTTAGAGACTGAGGCAATGATAACAGATTCTTTGTGTCTATGTGTGTGGAGGATAGAGAGACATGTACATGGGGCTTTGTGTTGTAAAATGTGGAGACACATATACATAATTAGAGAGTGAGGTGTGAGATACACATGCAGACATGGGGAGAGATGAGGATCCAGATAAATGGGTGTTTGTGCATGTCTGTGTGTGTTTGTGCACGCGCTTGTGTGTGACAGGGAGAGAGTGTGTGGAGTAGAGAGACCACTGATGATGTAAACCTAGTATAAGGGAAGGGGAATGGTATGACATGTAGTAGCAGATAGCACGGGTGCGGGCGGGGGAGCAGACTATTTGAAGAGAGACATCGAGGTGTGTGTGGGAGAGGTGGAGAGAGAGAAAGAGAGAGCTGAGAGAGAGAGAGAGAGAGAGAGAGAGGAAGAGAGGGGCGAGAGGGTCGCTTTGTGTCCATAAATGGCGATAGATAGGGAGACAATGTTGATGTTGTCCTAAATTGGCCTATGAACGGAGACGCAAGGGAAGCGAATATCATCGTGTGTGTGATAGGGACTTCATGAGAGATCTAGAATAGATGGTGTAGAGAACAATGTGTGAAATCGAGAATGATTATACATTAGGGAGCTATGCAAAGAGTCATGATATACTGTATAGGAGGAAGGAGTCAAGGGTTCGCATGTGGGAGAGATAGAAAGAGGAGAGTGGTGCACAAGGAGACAAAGTGTGCTTGTTTGCAGTGGGGGTGGTGTGTGAGGTGAGCGCGAGAACCACATAACTAGGAAGATAGATGTTTGGGGGCTTACGTTTTGTGTGTATGGGAAATATACACTCTACATAGTGTGTGTGCTTGGGTAAGAGAGATAGCGGAGACCTAGAGAGTGAGGGAAGAGATGTGTGCATGCCCGAGAGACAAAGTGATAGAGACCTATGTTGGGGTCCGGACTTTATAAGAGAGAGGGTGTTAATGTGCTCGTGTGTTGGTGTTTGGGGGAGAGGACACTTCTCTGTGTGTGTGTGTGTGGTGGTGGTGGGGTAGACTTCAGATAAACAATGAGGTGTCTATATTTGAGGGACTTTAGCTTAATTGAGATATTGTGCACTCATGGTTGATCAATTTGTTTTACAGTTTGTACTATGAGATAACGATACTTTTGAACATGCGTGATATACCTTGATGTACCGAATTACAAACCTAAGATTGGAATTTTGGAATTGACTCCATCATTAGCTTTTGTAATTCATTTAAACGGAGGTACATTTTTAAGCCGGGATTTCGTGATTTCAAATTCATATATCAAACCTAGAGATATACACATACGGGCATGTTCAAACTTTATAATCATTCACTTTATTCATACACATACACATTTTTGCTTTTGTCATCATATTTAGGATAAACACATTTGGAATTTCATTTGAATTGGACCGTATGATGGTATTTGCTTGTAGTAGCTCAATGATCCATATTTGAATTGAATGGACAATCTAAGTTTCGAGTTGGAGACATTGATTTTCAAAACTTGCACATTTTTTTATGCAAAACAAACAAATTGTTGGCCATGATATCATAGTCGGTCTCACGAGAGCAGAATACTTATAATTTTAGGCGCCAAAAGCTTTCAAACTTCCCGCCACATCAAAATATCACGCTACCAAAGTTTAGCCCCGCGATATTCCTGTTTTATCCCTCGCCACATGAACGGAAAAGGGCTGCTTTGGTAACTCCATTGTTTTCCCATTCTTGCCTCAACATTCTTCCCCGTAGCCCTCCTCGACCTCTAACCACGGCAAGCCGCCGAATCTAGTCTCTTCGCCGCATGTGGACTCACACCCCGCCGGATCTACCTTCCGCACCTTGGAACCCCAACTGCCAACTCACCACTTCATCGGAGCCGCCGCCGATCGGCTTGTCCACCGCCCCAGATCTCCTTGACCATCATGGTCCACCGCACCGGATCTGCTTAACCGCGCCTCGCCCACCACAACGTAGGCCCTTCATCGATTCCCTCGCCCGCCCTTCATCACCGCTCCTTCATACAAGCCTCATCCGCTGCAACAGATCCGCCTCACCGAAGCATCAGATAACGCTACTACCAAGCCTTCGCCCATCTAGACCGACCTGGCCCACGGACGCTATATTCAACTCCACCGCCCTGCTTTACCGACGCCGCAGCCTCATCAAGTTATTTCGATTTGTACCTTCGGTTTTTTCTTTATCGCGCAACTGTTCACTTACCACAGATGAGCTTTCTTGTATGTCGACAAAGCGGCGAATCAGTAGCACCGGAGCGCTTCAGCCGACGGCGCATGTACCGCCCAAACTCAACCGCAACACGAGCACCATCGACGATCCTTAGCTATCAAGTATGACAACGATACCTATACGCCGAGAATCAGGTACTATTATCCAACGGCCGCGCTTACGCTCACTTTCCTAGCATAAGCACCGCACCTTTGAATTTCTTCAGGCATCATTCAGTTTTTCATGAGACGCGTTATTCCTTTTGCAAATCAGAGGGCCATACTTCCGCAAAGGAACATGTTACATGTGCTAAATTACATACCAAAGGCACATATAGTTAATATGTTTTAGTTTTGTTCTCGATGCCACTGTTGGTTCCATCGATCGCTTAATGTTCTCTATGCTTAATTACACATCAGCAAACTAGCATGTGGTTCCGCTGCTTTTGTTTGTTTTACCTACATTTTCTCGATGCTAGCTATTACATCACCGCTCCGAGCCTCTCGCTCATTACTTGTTTGTGTGTTCTTGATCTTCCCAAGTTGCATGACTAATTTGATGCTTCTATTAATTATGGAGCTGCCAACCCCATCAAGCAAAATATTTGTTCTTTTGGGGCCGCACCTCTAACAAGCATAAAAATAGAGGGAAGCAGATATATTGTCGGTATGCACACACCCTTCTTTCATTAGTTTAGATGAACCATTGATGATCAATTCGACCAGTACATGCGATTAAAATTAATTTTACCTAAATATGGTGGTGTAATAAACTACAACAACTAGATTTGCAACCACGGATGTCGATTTATATCTTCAAAGAACATTGCAACAACAGCTAGGCTTCACAACAACATATGGTAAGCCAAAGGTGTTTTAGTACATTTGAAATGTAATGTGAGTGGGCTACTTTCTTGGCTTGTGCTCTCAACGTGTAATCCTACCAATTACAAATAGTTCAGTTGTCCGCTGGTTGTATTGCTTGATTCAATGCTTGTTTGTTGTTACACTATACCTGAGTTGGCTAATATGTCAGAAGGCTCTGCTGACTCATCGAAAGAAATGCATGCCTATTTCATTTGAGTCCTTAACTTTCCTCTCAACTTCATCACAAGACTGTCTTCGTAGTTTATATGAGGCCACACCGTTAAGTGCTTTCTCAGATTATTTCAATTGCTTAGATGCCTTGGCAACTTAAATATAGCGGTTGTACAATTCCTTTCAACTAGGGATGTCAATCGGGTCCCGCTTAATCCCATTAAAGTCCACTAGTGGTATGATAGTTCAAAAGATTTTTGTTTTTTGAGGAAAATGAACTAGGAGGTAGCAAAACTAACTAGATGGGACCGGCGGATGTCGCTTATTTGCCACTTACATCCCTAGTTTCATCTTACCATTTTAATTTCTTTTCGGCTGATGCTGCTTGAACCATTTAAATATAGTTTGCCATGCTCGCAATAACACCGTCTGTCATTTACCATGTAAGCTATCACCGGATCATACGATAACTATCTCTTACTTATGTCCAAATGAAACCTTTCGTGATGCCGCTCACACTAGGACACAATGTACAACCCTGTAATCTATTTGTGGAAGCAAAGGCGCCATCCATGTTACCAGATGGTAGCAGTTCAGAGGCAACACCGCACGAGAGCAGTCTCGAGCACAAATATTATAGTGCTTGAGGCTCTACTAGAAGCGCAAAGAGATGGTGTGGCTGCCATGAATGAGGTAATCTTTATCTTGAGGCTGGAAATTACGGAATTAGCGGCACGCATTATGCAAGCAACCCAAGAATTGGAGGAAGAATGTTGCATTTGAAGACGGAGGAGGTCTCGCTGCTTTCGCTATCCAAGCCAAGGTAATCCTCCTTCTTCTCTTAGATACCAGCTTGAAATTGTCATTAGATTATTGTACTTGCATGTTGTGTCATGTCTCTGAATGGATTATGTTGCAAGACCCCGTATGTTGTCCATGTGTTGTAATGATCTGAATTTTTAGGCGAGGTAATCCTCCAGATTTGTATGATTGACATAAGGTGAACTGCTTTTCGTGAGCATATTGTATTGATGAAATAACTGCTTGAATCAGAGTGTATCCAACCTATCAATTCAGAGATCACGGCATTTCTAAATCATAATCATATATAAAGGTGGAATAAATCTTTGTTGTTGTTTGGAAGAAATAAATAACAAAATGTATAATTATCTGTTGATATTCGAATCTAATACAAATTGATTTGAATTTAGTTTGCCAGTGTCCTGTGGCAAATGTGAATGCTAATTCTCCCAAGTTTTGAACGGTTGCTAAACACCCACTATAATTTGTGGGCTGCCAAGCAAGTGTTTATGAGATGGAAATTACTGTCTACCCTGACACTTGACATCCTTATCGACCGGATTTACACCGCCGCCGATAGGGGTAGACTAGTAACTTCAATCGACGTGACACAACGGCTCTCGAGCCCATTCGCATACGTGGGCACCAAACGCATGCAAAACACATTTGATTCAAGCTCATCGAGAGACATGTGTCTCTTCCTCCATTTCCCATTCATACACGGGCGGCAAAACAAATCTCCTCGTCCAAAATCAATGTAGGCTAATATTTTAAATAGGGCGTATGTAATTTCCATCAAACATGACACAACCGCCTCTACCCGCCACCTCTGTTTCATACACCGTGGGCGCCAACTGCGTATGGTAAAACACCTCTCCTCGCTCCAAATAGTTACTGCAAATATTTGGGAGATGCGAGATTACCTGTTCTATCCCCAACCGACGCTGATGTCCGAATTTTAAACGGGGATAAGTTCGTAATTTTCCCCATTTCAGAGAAGCGCGCCCCAAAGTTTAAGATCCCTCCTCCATTTCCCCATTCATACACCGCCGGCGGCACGACAACCCTCATGACCGCCAGCCTCCTCCGGTCCGCCACCCCATCCTCCACCTTGCCGGAGCTGCCATTTTACCCTGGCTGCCCATCGCAAGAGATGGACGCCTTCATCCACGGCGCTGACCAGATCCTTTCATCGCTTCCTCTCGCTTCATCGGCGCTGCCGTCCACCTTGTCGTTGCTCGCCCTACGCACCGCCTCGCCCACGCATAACAGGATATATCTCCGACCTGCCGTCATTGCCTAAAGACTTCTTCCCGCCGCCGACACCATCGCACCCGCAGCACCTCAACGACCAAGATAGGCCTACACGGCGTTGCAAGAGAGGTTGTACTCTTCCATATGTGCTTAAGTTATTGATCTCACCCCGAAAATAGATCGTAATTTGTTTATCGTACTTTCTTGTTCGTATCAAATCGTAGTGGCTAGTTGAAAGCAAACATTGTTGCGGTAGCTTTGTTCGGTTTGCATCTTCAGATCCGCCATGGCACGGGCACTATACTGTAGCTTATGGTTTCCCTTTATATTCACTACCATCATCGTGAGGTGCTTCAGGTCGTGCTAGCACTCGCTCCTCAAGACCTCAACCCAAAGCTTACGTGTTGAATACGAATCTGATATGATGCTCATATCATTAAAACAGAGAACATTTAATTGGTCACCTAATGTTCCTATATTCGCTTTCAAAAGCATGTGCGCCACCCATCGGTCCAGCTAGTTCCACTTTCCTGATTTTTCTCTTGATGCTTAGGGTTTTCCCTTTATCTACTCTACTATGATTCATGAGGTGCTTTCTATCGCACTAGCATTACTCCACCCTTCAAGCTAAACAACACAACACTCAGAATTCAAAGCTTAGTTGTTCAAATATGATTGTGATATGATATTGATATTAGTTAACCGACACATTTAATTGGTTAGCTAAAGGTCCCACTTGAGTTTCCAAATGCATGTCATACATAGAGAGACAACATAATTCCTTCTTTGTCACTTGTTGACCGTATTTTCTTATCCATACCAAATCTTAGTTGTTATTTCAAAGCAAACATCGGTTGCTAACTACCTTTTGCGCGGTTTGCAGCTTCAGATCTGCCATCTAACCTTAATGCAACTACACTGCACTCATCATGCTTATGTTTTTCCCATTTTATGATGACCACAATCAGCTACGTGGTTCGTGGTCGTAATAGCACCGCTCCACCCATCGAGCTAAACAATCTTAGTTGTACAAATTCATATCCGATATTATTGCCGATATTAGTAAAACCGAGAGATGTTTAATTGGTGAGCTAAATGTTCTCTACTTTAGTTTCAAATGCATGTGAGCCACATATGGAGAGACCGAAATAATAGTATTTCCAGTGCTCTTGTTCATCATGTGGTACAACCGACATTGTATTGAAAGACTTGTAATATCTTCAATCTGCTTGCTTTTCCGCTTCTCTTTAAGATGGTACTCTTCGGCGGAAGGAAATATGCCCTAGAGGCAATAATAAAATTAGTTATTTTCTTATTTCATGATAAATGTTTATTATTCATGCTAGAATTGTATTAACCGGAAACATAATACATGTGTGAATACATAGACAAACATATAGTCACTAGTATGCCTCTACTTGACTAGCTCATTAATCAAAGATGGTTATGTTTCCTAACCATAGACATGTGTTGTTATTTGATTAATGGGATCACATCATTAGGAGAATGATGTGATTGATATGACCCATTCCGTTAGCCTAGCACTTGATCGCTTAGTATATTGCTATTGCTTTCTTCATGACTTATACATGTTCCTGTAACTATGAGATTATGCAACTCCGCTATCGGAGGAACACTTTGGGTGCTACCAAACGCTCACAACATAATCGGGTGATTATAAAGGAGTACTACAGGTGTCTCCAAAGGTACATGTTGCGCTGGTATTTCGAGATTAGATTTTGTCACTCCGATTGCCTGGAGAGGTATCTCCGGCCCTCTCGGTAATGCACATCACTATGAGCCTTGCAAGCAATGTAGCTAATGAGTTAGTTACGGAATGATGCATTACGAACAGTAAAGAGACTGCCAAGAATGAGATTGAACTAGGTATTGATACCGACGATCAAATCTCTGCAAGTAACATACCGATGACAAAGGGAACAATATATGTTGTTATGCGGTTTCGACCGATAAAGATCTTCAGAGAATATGTAGGAGCCAATATGGGCATCCAGGTTCCGCTTATTGGTTATTGACCGAGAATAGTTCTAGGTCATGTCTATATAGTTCTCGAACCCGTAGGGTCCGCACGCTTAAGGTTCTCAAGACAATTATATTATGAGTTTATGAGTTTTGATGTACCAAGGAGTTCGGAGTCCCTGATGAGATCGGGACATGACGAGGAGTCTCAAATGGTCGAGACGTAAAGATCGATATATTGGATGACTATATTCGACATCGGAAAGGTTCCGAGTGATTCGGTATTTTCGGAGTACCGGTAGTTACGGGAGAAGCAATGGGCCTTGATGGGCTTTAATGGGAAGAGGAGAAAGGGCCAAGGTTGCTGCGCCTCCCTCTAGTCCAACCTGGACTAGGGAAAAGGGGCCGCCACCTTTCCTCCTCCTCCACTTCCTTCTCCTTCCTCCCTCTTGGTGGACTCCTACTAGGACTTGAGTCCTAGTAGGACTCCACATCCTCGGCCGCACCTATTGCCTTTGGCCGCCTCCTCCTCCTCCATCCTTTATATATCGAGGCAGGGCACCCCATGGACACACAAGTTGATCTACGGATCGCTCCTTAGCCGTGTGCGTGCCCCCTCCACCATATTCCACTTCGTCATATCGTCAGCGGAGCTTAGGCTAAGCCCCGCGCCATGAAGTCATATCGCCGCAGCTTAGGCGAAGCCGTCGCGCCGGTGGAGCATCATCATCACGCTCGCCGCAGTCGACGGAACTCATCCCCGACGCTTTGCTGGATCGGAGCCCGTGGATCGCCATCGAGCTGAACGTGTGCTGAACTCGGAGGTGCCGTACGCTCGGTACTTTGATCGGTCGGATCGTCGTAGACGATGACTACATCAACCGCGTTGTTATAACGCTCGCCGGGTTCACGAGGGTACGTGGACATACATTCTCCCTCTCGCTGCTATGCCATCACCATGGTCTTGGCGGTGCGTAGGAAATTTTTGAAATTACTACGCTCCCCAACAAAGGGCATCCGAGCCTGGTTTTATGCGTTGATGTCATATGCACGAGTAGAACACAAGTGAGTTGTGGGCTATATAAGTCATACTGCTTACCAAAGATGTCATACTTTGGTTCGGGCGGTATTGGAGATGATGCGCCCGACCGACATTACGCCAGACGCTTTACGCCGAGACTGGTTTCACCGCCGAGCACTCGCTGCTTAAAGGTGACCGCGGTGTCTGCTTTCTCACTTTAGTTGAACCGAGTGTGGCTACGCCCGTCCTCAAGGTTAAAACAGCACCAACTTGACAAACTATCGCTGTGGTTTTGATGCGAGGTAAGAACGGTTCTTGCTCATTTCCAGAAAGCAGCCACGTAAAACTTGCAACAACAAAGTAGAGGACGCCTAACTTGTTTTTGCAGCATGCATTGTGATGTGATATGGTCAAGACGTGATGCTATATTTTATTGTATGAGATGATCATGTTTTGTAACCGAAGTTATCGGCAATCGCGGTGAGCCATATGGTTGTCGCTTATTGTATGAAATGCAACGCTTATGTAATTGCTTTACTTTATCACTAAGCGTAGCGATAGTCGAGAAGCAATAGTTGGCTAGACGACAACGATGCTACGATGGAGATCAAGGTGTCGCTACCGGTGACAATGGTGATCACGACGGTGCTTCGTAGATGGAGATCACAAGCACAAGATGATGATGGCCATATCATATCACTTATATTGATTGCATGTGATGCTTATCCTTTATGCATCTTATCTTGCTTTGATTGACGGTAGCATTTTAAGATGATCTCTCACTAAAATTATCAAGAAGTGTTCTCCCGAGTATGCACCGCTATGAAGTTCTTCGTACGAGACACCACGTGATGATCGGGTGTGATAGGCTCTACGCTCAAATACAACGGTGCAAAACAGTTTGCGCACGCGAATACTCAGTTAAACTTGACGAGCCTAGCATATAACAGATATGGCCTCGAACACGGAGACCGAAGGTCGAGCGTGAATCATATAGTAGATATGATCAACATATTGATGTTCACCATTGAAACTACTCCATCTCACGTGATGATCGGACATGGTTTAGTTGATATGGATCACGAATCACTTAGAAGATTAGAGGGATATCTATCTAAGTGGGAGTTCTTAATTAATATGATTTATTGAACTTTAATTTATCATGAACTTAGTCCCGTAGTATTTTGCAAATTATGTTGTAGATCAATAAGCTCGCTGTTGTTGCTTCCCTATGTTTTTTATATGTGTTCCTAGAGAAAATTGTATTGAAAAATGTTAGTAGCAATGATGCGGATTGGATCCGTGATCGGAGGTTTATCCTCATTGCTGCATGTAAGAATTATGTTCTTAATGCACCGCTAGGTGACGTAGTATTGCAGGGAGCAGTATGCGCACGTTATGAACGCTTATTAGCTCAAATGATGACTACTTGATAGTTTAGTGCACCATACTTAACGCCTTAGAATCGGGACTTCAAAGACGCTTTGAACGCCACGGATATATGAGATGTTTCAGAATTGAAGTTAATATTTCAAGCAAATATTCGAGTTGAGAAATATGAAGTTCCAACAAGTTCTATAGCTAAAAATGGAGGAGAATCGCCAACTAGTGAGCATGTGCTCAGATTGTCCGGGTACTTCAATCGCTTGAATCAGTGGGAGTTAATCTTCCAGATAAGATAGTGATTGATGAATTTTCAGTCACCATCACCAAGTTAGTAGAACTTCGTGATGAACTATAATATGCAAGGGATGACAAAAGTAATTCCCAAGCTCTTCGTGATGCTGAAATTGACGAAGGTAGAAATCAAGAAAAGAGCATCAAGGTCGATGATTGACAAGACCACTAGTTTCAAGTAAAGGGCAAAGGAAGAAGGGAACTTCAAGAAGAACGGCAAGCAAGTTGTTGCTCAAAGTGAAGAAGCCCAAGTCTGGTCCTAAGCCTCGAGACTAAGTGCTTTTACCGCAAAGAGACCTGGTCACTAGAAGTGGAACTGCCCAAGTAGTTGGCGGATAAGAAGGATGGCAAAGTGAACAAGAGTATATTAGATATACAGGTTATTGATGTGTGCCTTACTAGTGTTTATAGTAGCCCTTAGTATTTGATACTTGTTCGGTTGCTAAGATTAGTAACTCAAACAGAGTTACGTATCAATACAGAGACTAGTTGAAGGGGAAGTGACGATGAGTGTTGGAAGTAGTTCCAAAATTGATATGATCATCATCGCACATTCCCTATACTCTCGGATTAGTGTTGAACCTAAATAAATGTTATTTGGCGCTTATGCTGAGCATGAATATGATTTGATCATGTTTATTGCAATACGGTTATTCATGTAAGTTAGAGAATAATTATTGTTCTTACATGAATAAAACCTTCTATGGTCATACACCCAATGAAAATGGTTTGTTGATCTCGATCGAGGTGATACATATTCATAATATTGAAGCCAAAAGATGTAAAGTTAATAATGATAGTGCAACTTATTTGTGGCAATCGCCGCTTGGGTCATATTTGTAAAGCGCATGAAGAAACTCCATGCCGATGGGTTTTGGAATCACTTGATTATGAATCGCTTGATGCTCGTGAACCGTGCCTTTTGGGCAAAATGACCAAACTCCGTTGTTCGGAACAATGGAACGAAATATCGACTTGTTGGAAATAATACATACCGTGTATGCGATCCAATGAGTGTTGATGCTCGTGGCAAGTATCATTATTTTCTGAATTTCACAGATGATTTGAGCAGATATGAGATATCTTTGATGAAACATAAGTCTGAAATAGTTGAAAAGTTCAAAGAATTTCAGAGTGAAGTGGAAAATCATCGTAATAAGAAAATAAAGTTTCTACGATCCGATCGTGAGATGAATATTTGAGTTACGAGTTTGGTCTTCGCTAAAACAATGTGAAATAGTTTCACTACTCACGCCCCGGAACACCACAAAGGTAATGGTGTGTCCAAACGCCATAACCGCATTTCTTTATTATCATCACCAACTCGGTTTTTATAAGAGAAGAAATATAAGTATGGAGATACAAACGATTATCGAAACTTGCTTCAGTAAACTAGCATCTACATTCTATTCAACGCCTCGGCATGTGGGGCCTTAGCACAATGACTTCTCGATTGTGTAAAACAAAGATTTTCCCGTCGCCGACAAGGAGGGGGTGACGGCGGCGCGCTTTTGGCTTGCTCTAGTCCTAGTAGTCATACTAGGTGGTCTAAGCACGTAGATTTTTTTTTTTCATGTCTCGTGTTCGCCAGATCGCCACGACTGTTGATGAATAGACGGTAAGTTATTCACGGGAAACCCTTGTTGAGTGTGTTTGTAGAGAGAGAGAGAGAAGAAAGTGCGTGTGATATGTTAGAGACTGAGGCAATGATAACAGATTCTTTGTGTCTATGTGTGTGGAGGATAGAGAGAGACATGTACATGGGGCTTTGTGTTGTGTAATGTGGAGACACATATACATAATTAGAGAGTGAGTGTGTGAGATACACATGCGAGACATGGGGAGAGATGAGGATCCAGATAAATGGGTGTTTGTGCATGTCTGTGTGTGTTTGTGCACGCGTTTGTGTGTGACAGGGAGAGAGTGTATGTGGAGTAGAGAGACCACTGATGATGTAAACCTAGTATAAGGGAAGGGGGAATGGTGTGACATGTGTAGTAGCGAGATAGCACGGTGCGGGCGGGGAGCAGACTATTTGGAAGAGACATCGAGTGTGTGTGGGAGAGGGGTGTGAGAGCGAGAAAGAGAGAGCTAGCGACGAGAGAGAGAGAGAGAGGAAGAGAGGGGGCGAGAAGGGTCGTTTGTGTCCATAAATGGCGATAGATAGGGAGACAATGTTGATGTTGTCCAAATTGGCCTATGAACGGAGACGCAAGGGAAGCGAGTCATCGTGTGTGATAGGGACTTCATGAGAGATCTATAATAGATGGTGTAGAGAACAATGTGTGAAATCGAGAATGATTATACATTAGGGAGCTATGCAAAGAGTCACGACATATATGTATACAGGGAAGGAGGGCGGGTCTCGCATGTGGGAGAGATAGAAAGAGGAGAGTGGTGCACAAGGAGACAAAGTGTGCTTGTTTGCAGTGGGGGTGGTGTGAGGTGAGTGCGAGAACCACATAACTAGGAAGATAGATGTTTGGGGGCGACGTTTTGTGTGTATGGGAAATATACACTCTACATAGTGTGTGTGCTTGGGTAAGAGAGATAGCGGGAGACCTAGAGAGTGAGGGAAGAGATGTGTGCATGCCCGAGAGACAAAGTGATAGAGACCTATGTTGGGGTCCGGACTTTATAAGAGAGAGGGGTGTTAATGTGCTCGTGTGTTGGTGTTTGGGGGAGAGGACGACTTCTCTATGTGTGTGTGTGTGTGGTGGTGGTGGGGGGGGGGGGGGTAGACTTCAGATAAACACTGAGGTGTCTATATTTGAGGGACTTTAGCGTAATTGAGATATTGTGCACTCATGGTTGATCAATTTGTTTCACAGTTTGTACTATGAGATAACGATACTTTTGAACATGCGTGATATACCTTGATGTACCAGAATTACAAACCTAAGATTGGAATTTTGGAATTCGACTCCATCATTAGCTTTTGTAATTCATTCAAACGGAGGTACATTTTTAAGCCGGGATTTCGTGATTTCAAATTCATATATCAAACCTAGAGATATACACATACGGGCATGTTCAAACTTTATAATCATTCACTTTATTCATACACATACACATTTTTGCTTTTGTCATCATATTTAGGATAAACACATTTGGAATTTCATTTGAATTGGACCGTATGATGGTATTTCCTTGTAGTAGCTCAATGATCCATATTTGAATTGAATGGACAATCTAAGTTTCGAGTTGGAGACATTGATTTTCAAAACTTGCACATTTTTTTATGCAAAACAAACAAATTGTTGGCCATGATATCATAGTCGGCCGACGAGAGCAGAATACTTATAATTTTAGGCGCCAAAAGCTTTCAAACTTCCCGCCACATCAAAATATCACGCTACCAAAGTTTAGCCCTCGCGATATTCCTGTTTTATCCCTGCCACATGAACGGAAAAGGGCTGCTTTGGTAACTCCATTGTTTTCCCATCTTTGCCCCAACATTCTTCCCAGTAGCCCTCCCCGACCTCCAACCACGGCAAGCCAAATCTAGTCCTCTGCCGCAGCGGTGGACCTCACACCCGCCGATCTACCTTCCGCACCTTGGAACCCCCAACTGCCAACTCACCACTTCATCGGAGCCGCTTCAGCGATCGGCTTGTCCACCGCTCCGATCTCCTTGACCTCATCATGGTCCACCGCACCGGATCTGCTTAACCGCGCCTCGCCCACCACAACGTAGGCCCTTCATCGACTCCCTCGTCCGCCTTCACCGCCCTTCATACAAGCCTCATCCGCGCAACAGATCCGCCTCACCGAAGCATCAGACAACGCGCCCGCCAAGCCTTCGCCCACTACACCGACCCGCTCCACGGACGCCATATTCAACTCCACCGCCCTGCTTTACCGACGCCGCAGCCTCATCAGTTATTTCGATTTGTACTCCTTCGGTTTTCTCTTTATCGTGCAACTGTTCACTTACCACGATGAGCTTTCTTGTATGTCGACAGCGGCGCAACCGTAGCACCGGAGGCGCTTCAGCGACGGGCGATACCGCCCAAACTCAACCGCAACACGAGCACCATCGATGATCCTTAGCTATCAAGTATGACAACGATACCCATACGCCGAGAATCGGTACTATTATCCAACGGCCGGTGCCTACGCTCACTTTCCTAGCATAAGCACCGCACCTTTGAATTTCTTCAGGCATCATTCAGTTTTTCATGAGACGCGTTATTCTCGCTTGCACCAGTAGGGCCATACTTCCGGCAATGGAACATGTTACATGTGCTAAATTACATACCAAAGGCACATATAGTTAATATGCTTTAGTTTTGTTCTCGATGCCACTTTGTTGGTTCCATCGATCGCTTAATGTTCTCTATGCTTAATTACACATCAGCAAACTAGCATGTGGTTCCGCTGCTTTTGTTTGTTTTACCCTACATTTTCTCGATGCTAGCTATTACATCACTGCTCCGAGCCTCTGCTCATTACTTGTTTGTGTGTTCTTGATCTTCCCAAGTTGCATGACTAATTTGATGCTTCTATTAATTATGGAGCTGCCAACCCCATCAAGCAAAATATTTGTTCTTTTGGGGCTGGCACCTCGAACAAGCATAAAAATAGAGGGAAGCAGATATATTGTCGTGTATGCACACACCCTTCTTTCAGTAGTTTAGATGAACCATTGATGATCAATTCGGACCAAAGGCATGCGATTAAAATTAATTTTACCTAAATAGATGGTGCGAATAAACTACAACAACTAGATTTGCAACCACAGGATGCTGACGATATCTTCAAAGAACATTGCAACAACAGCTAGGCTTCACAACAACATATGGTAAGCCAGTGTGTTTTAGTACATTTGAAATGTAATGTGAGTGGGCTACTTTCTTGGCTTGTGCCCTCAACGTGTAATCCTACCGAATTACAAATAGTTCAGTTGTGCCGCTTTTGTATTGCTTGATTCAATGCTTGTTTGTTGTTACACTATACCTGAGTTGGCCAATATGTCGCAAGGCTGTGTACTATCGTAAAGAAATGCATGCCTATTTCATTTGAGTCCTTAACTTTTCCTCTCAACTTCATCACAAGACTGTCTTCGTAGTTTATATGAGGCCACACTGTTAAGTGCTTTCTCGATTATTTCAATTGCTTAGATGCCTTGGCAACTTAAATATAGCGGTTGTACACTCCCTTTCAACTAGGGATGTCAATCGGGTCCCGCTTAATCCCGATTAAAGTCCACTAGTGGTATGATAGTTCAAAAGATTTTTGTTTTTGAGGAAAATGAACTAGGAGGTAGCAAAACTAACTAGATGGGATCGGCGGATGTCGCTTATTTGCCACTTACATCCCTAGTTTCATCTTACCATTTTAATTTCTTTTCGCTGATGCTGCTTTGAACCATTTAAATATAGTTTGCCATGCTCGCAATAATTAAATCTGTCATTTACCATGTAAGCTACTGCCTGGATCATACGATAACTATCTCTTACTTATGTCCAATGAAACCTTTCAGATGCCGCTCACACTAGGACACAATGTACAACCCTGAATCTATTTGTGGAAGCAAGGCGCCATCCATGTTACCAGATGGTAGCAGTTCAGAGGCAACACCGCCGGAGAGCAGTCTGAGCACAAATATTATAGTGCTTGAGGCTCTACTAGAAGCAGAAAGAGATGGTGTGGCTGCCATGAATGAGGTAATCTTTATCTTGAGGCTGGAAATTACGGAATTAGCGGCACGCATTATGCAAGCAACCCAAGAATTGGAGGAAGAATGTTGCATTTGAAGACGGAGGAGGTCCTGCTGTTTCGCTATCCGTCCAAGGTAATCCCGGTTCTTCTCTAGATACCAGTTGAAATTGTCATTAGATTATTGTACTTGCATGTTGTGTCATGTCTCTGAATGGATTATGTTGCAAGACCCCGTATGTTGTCCATGTGTTGTAATGATCTGAATTTTTTAGGCGAGGTAATCCTCAGTACTTGTATGATTGACATAAGGTGAACTGTTTTTCGTGTGAGCATATTGTATTGGATGAAATAACTGTTTGAATCAGAGTGTAACCAACCTACTGAATTCGTAGATCACGGCATTTCTAAATCATAATCATATATAAAGGTGGAATAAATCTTTGTTGTTGTTTGGAAGAAATAAATAACAAAATGTATAATTATCGGTTGATATTCGTAATCGAATACAAATTGGATTTGAATTTAGTTTGCCAGGTCCCAGGGCAAATGTGAATGCTAATTCTCCCAAGTTTTGAACGAAGCGGCTAAACACCCACTATAATTTGTGGGCTGCCCGAAGCAAGTGTTTGCGAGATGGAAATTACTGTCTACCCCTGACACTTGACATCCTTATCGACCGGATTTACGCTGCTGTCGATAGGGGTAGACTAGTAACTTCAATCAGACGTGACACAACGGCCTCTGAGCCCATTCAGACACGGTGGGCACCAAACGTGGGCGGCAAAACACATTTGATTCAAGCTCATTCGAGAGACATGTGTCTCTTCCTCCATTTCCCCATTCATACACGGTGGGCGGCAAAACAAATCTCCTCGTCCAAAATCAATGTAGGCTAATATTTTAAATAGGGGCAGATGTGTAATTTCCATCAAACATGACACAACTGCCCTACCTGCCAGCCCCGTTCATACACCGTGGGCGCCAACTGTGGTGCAAAACACCTCTCTCGCCTCAAATAGTTACCGCAAATATTTGGGAGATGCGAGATTACTGTCCTATCCCCAACCGACGCGATGTCCGAATTTTAAACGGGGATAAGTTCAGAACTTTCCCCATTTCGAGAAGCGCGTCCCAAAGTTTAAGATCCCCTCCTCCATTTCCCCATTCATACACCGTCGGCGGCACGACAACCTCCGCTGATCGCGCCAGCCTCCTCCGTCCGCCACCCCATCCTCCACCTTGCCGGAGCCGCTACCCCTACCCGTCGTCCATCGCAAGAGATGGACGCTCTCATCCACGGCGCTGACCAGATCCTTTCATCGCCTCCTCTCGCTTCATCGGCGCCGTCGTCCACCTTGTCGTTGCCGCCCTCGACCGCCTCGCCCACGACAACAGGATATATCCCCGACCCGCCGCCTCGCCGCCTAAAGACTTCTTCCCGCCGCCGACAGCCATCGCACCCGCAGCACCCTCAACGACAAGATAGGCCTACACGGCGTTGCAAGAGAGGTTGTACTCTTCCATATGTGCTTAAGTTATTGATCTCACCCGGAAAATAGATCGTAATTTGTTTACTGTACTTTTCTTGTTCGTACCAAATCGTAGTGGCTAGTTGAAAGCAAACATTGGTTGCGAAGTAGCTTTGTTCGGTTTGCATCTTCAGATCCGCCATGGCACGGGCACTATACTCGTAAAGCTTATGGTTCCCCCCTTTATATTCACTACCATCATCGTAGGTGCTTCGTGTCGTGCTAGCACTGCTCCTCAAGACCTCAACCCAAAGCTTACGTGTTGAAATACGAATCTGATATGATGCTCATATCATTAAAACAGAGAACATTTAATTGGTCACCTAATGTTCCTATATTCGTTTCGAAAAGCATGTGCGCCACCCACTGGTCCAGCTAGTTCCACTTTCCTGATTTTTCTCTTGATGCTTAGGGTTTTCCCCTTTTATCTACTCTACTATGATCTGCGTAGGTGCTTTCTATCGTACTAGCATTACTCCACCCTTCAAGCTAAACAACACAACACTCAGAATTCGAAAGCTTAGTTGTTCAAATATGATTGTGATATGATATTGATATTAGTTAACCGACACATTTAATTGGTTAGCTAAAGGTCCCACTTGAGTTTCCAAATGCATGTCGCGACATATAGAGAGACAACATAATTCCCTTTCTTTGTCACTTGTTGACCGTACTTTCTTATCCATACCAAATCTTAGTTGTTATTTCAAAGCAAACATCGGTTGCTAACTACCCTTTGCGCGGTTTGCAGCTTCAGATCTGCCATCTAACTGCCACGGTCCACACTGTACTCATCATGCTTATGTTTTCCCCATTTTATGATGACCACAATCAGCTACGTGGTTCGTGTCGTAATAGCACTGCTCCACCCATCGAGCTAAACAATCTTAGTTGTACAAATTCATATCTGATATTATTGCTGATATTAGTAAAACTGAGAGATGTTTAATTGGTGAGCTAAATGTTCCTACTTTAGTTTCGAAATGCATGTGAGCCACATATGGAGAGACCGGAAATAATAGTATTTCTCTGTGTGCTCTTGTTCATCATGGGTGGCCAACCGACATTGTATTGAAAGACTTGTAATATCTTCAATCTGCTTGCTCTTCTGCTCTTCTTTAAGATGGTACTCTTCTCTTGCGTGAAGGAAATATGCCCTAGAGGCAATAATAAAGTTATTATTTATTTCCTTATTTCATGATAAATGTTTATTATTCATGCTAGAATTGTATTAACCGGAAACATAATACATGTGTGAATACATAGACAAACATATAGTCACTAGTATGCCTCTACTTGACTAGCTCATTAATCAAAGATGGTTATGTTTCCTAACCATAGACATGTGTTGTTATTTGATTAATGGGATCACATCATTAGGAGAATGATGTGATTGACATGACCCATTCCGTTAGCCTAGCACTTGATCGTTTAGTATATTGCTATTGCTTTCTTCATGACTTATACATGTTCCTGTAACTATGAGATTATGCAACTCCCGTTTACCGGAGGAACACTTTGGGTGCTACCAAACGTCACAACATAACTGGGTGATTATAAAGGAGTACTACAGGTGTCTCCAAAGGTACATGTTGCGTTGGCATATTTCGAGATTAGATTTTGTCACTCCGATTGTCGGAGAGGTATCTCTGGGCCCTCTCGGTAATGCACATCACTATGAGCCTTGCAAGCAATGTAGCTAATGAGTTAGTTACGGAATGATGCATTACGTAACGAGTAAAGAGACTTGCCAGTAATGAGATTGAACTAGGTATTGGATACCGACGATCAAATCTCGGGCAAGTAACATACCGATGACAAAGGGAACAACATATGTTGTTATGCGGTTTGACCGATAAAGATCTTCGTAGAATATGTAGGAGCCAATATGGGCATCCAGGTTCCGCTATTGGTTATTGACCGAGAATAGTTCTAGGTCATGTCTACATAGTTCTCGAACCCGTAGGGTCCGCACGCTTAAGGTTTCGATGACAATTATATTATGAGTTTATGAGTTTTGATGTACCGAAGGAGTTCGGAGTCCCGGATGAGATCGGGGACATGACGAGGAGTCTCGAAATGGTCGAGACGTAAAGATCGATATATTGGATGACTATATTCGGACATCGGAAAGGTTCCGAGTGATTCGGTATTTTTCGAGTACCGGTAGTTACGGGAGAAGCAATGGGCCTTGATGGGCTTTAATGGGAAGAGGAGAAAGGGCCAAGGGGCTGCTGCGCCCCCCCTCCCCTCTAGTCCGAATTGGACTAGGGAAAAGGGGGCCGGCCACCTTTCCTCCTCCTCCACTTCCTTCTCCCTTCCTCCCCTCTTGGTGGACTCCTACTAGGACTTGGAGTCCTAGTAGGACTCCACATCCTGGCCGCACCTATTGCCTTGGCCGGCCTCCTCCTCCTCCATCCTTTATATACTGAGGCAAGGGGCACCCCATGGACACACAAGTTGATCTACGGATCGTTCCTTAGCCGTGTGCGGTGCCCCCTCCACCATATTCCACTTCGTCATATCGTCATGAGCTTAGGCGAAGCCTGCGCCATGAAGTCATATCGTCGCAGAGCTTAGGCGAAGCCCTGCGTCGGTGGAGCATCATCATCATCACCACGCCGTCGTGCTGACGGAACTCATCCCCGACGCTTTGCTGGATCGGAGCCCGTGGATCGTCATCGAGCTGAACGTGTGCTGAACTCGGAGGTGCCGTACGTTCGGTACTTGGATCGGTCGGATCGTGTAGACGTATGACTACATCAACCGCGTTGTTATAACGCTTCCGCTTTCGGTCTCACGAGGGCGTGGACATACACTCTCCCTCTCGTTGCTATGCCATCACCATGGTCTTGCGTGTGCGTAGGAAATTTTTGAAATTACTACGCTCCCCAACAAAGGGCATCCGAGCCTGGTTTTATGCGTTGATGTCATATGCACGAGTAGAACACAAGTGAGTTGTGGGCGATATAAGTCATACTGCTTACCAGCATGTCATACTTTGGTTCGGCGGTATTGTGAGATGAAGCGGCCCGGACCGACATTACGCCAGACGCTTACGCGAGACTGGTTTCACCGCTCGAGCACTCGTTGCTTAAAGGTGACCGCGGTGTCTGCTTTCTCACTTTAGTTGAACCGAGTGTGGCTACGTCCGGTCCTTGCGAAGGTTAAAACAGCACCAACTTGACAAACTATCGCTGTGGTTTTGATGCGTAGGTAAGAACGGTTCTTGCTCAGCCCGTAGCAGCCACGTAAAACTTGCAACAACAAAGTAGAGGACGTCTAACTTGTTTTTGCAGGGCATGTTGTGATGTGATATGGTCAAGACGTGATGCTATATTTTATTGTATGAGATGATCATGTTTTGTAACCGAGTTATCGGCAATCGCGAGGAGCCATATGGTTGTCGCTTATTGTATGAAATGCAACGCCATGTAATTGCTTTACTTTATCACTAAGCGGTAGCGATAGTCGAGAAGCAATAGTTGGCGAGACGACAACGATGCTACGATGGAGATCAAGGTGTCGCTACCGTGACAATGGTGATCACGACGGTGCTTCGAGATGGAGATCACAAGCACAAGATGATGATGGCCATATCATATCACTTATATTGATTGCATGTGATGCTTATCCTTTATGCATCTTATCTTGCTTTGATTGACGGTAGCATTTTAAGATGATCTCTCACTAAAATTATCAAGAAGTGTTCTCCCGAGTATGCACCGCTATGAAAGTTCTTCGTCTTTGAGACACCACGTGATGATCGGGTGTGATAGGCTCTACGCTCAAATACAACGGTGCAAAACAGTTGCGCACGCGAATACTCAAGTTAAACTTGACGAGCCTAGCATATAACAGATATGGCCTCGAACACGGAGACCGAAAGGTCGAGCGTGAATCATATAGTAGATATGATCAACATATTGATGTTCACCATTGAAACTACTCCATCTCACGTGATGATCGGACATGGTTTAGTTGATATGGATCACGTAATCACTTAGAAGATTAGAGGGATATCTATCTAAGTGGGAGTTCTTAATTAATATGATTTATTGAACTTTAATTTATCATGAACTTAGTCCTGGTAGTATTTTGCAAATTATGTTGTAGATCAATAAGCTCGCGTTGTTGCTTCCCTATGTTTTTTATATGTGTTCCTAGAGAAAATTGTATTGAAAAATGTTAGTAGCAATGATGCGGATTGGATCCGTGATCGGAGGTTTATCCTCATTGCTGCATGTAAGAATTATGTTCTTAATGCACCGCTAGGTGACAGACCTGTTGCAGGAGCAGATCTGCACGTTATGAACGCTTGGCTAGCTCAAAATGATGACTACTTGATAGTTTAGTGCACCATACTTAACGTCTTAGAATCGGGACTTCAAAGACGTTTTGAACGTCACGGACCATATGAGATGTTTCAGGAATTGAAGTTAATATTTCAAGCAAATACCCGAGTTGAGAAATATGAAGTCTCCAACAAGTTCTATAGCTAAAAAATGGAGGAGAATCGCTCAACTAGTGAGCATGTGCTCAGATTGTCTGGGTACTTCAATCGCTTGAATCAAGTGGGAGTTAATCTTCCAGATAAGATAGTGATTGACAGAATTCTCTAGTCACCATCACCAAGTTAGTAGAACTTCGTGATGAACTATAATATGCAAGGGATGACAAAAGTAATTCCCAAGCTCTTCGTGATGCTGAAATTGACGAAGGTAGAAATCAAGAAAAGAGCATCAAGTGCTGATGATTGACAAGACCACTAGTTTCAAGTAAAGGGCAAAGGGAAGAAGGGGAACTTCAAGAAGAACGGCAAGCAAGTTGCTGCTCAAAGTGAAGAAGCCCAAGTCTGGTCCTAAGCCTGAGACTAAGTGCTTCTACTGCAAAGAGACTGGTCACTAGAAGTGGAACTGCCCCAAGTAGTTGGCGGATAAGAAGGATGGCAAAGTGAACAAGAGTATATTAGATATACAGGTTATTGATGTGTGCCTTACTAGTGTTTATAGTAGCCCTGAGTATTTGATACTTGTTCGGTTGCTAAGATTAGTAACTCAAACAAGGCGTTCTAATAAACAGAGACTAGTTGAAGGGAAGTGACGATGAGTGTTGGAAGTAGTTCCAAAATTGATATGATCATCATCGCACACCCCTATACTCTCGGGATTAGTGTTGAACCTAAATAAATGTTATTTGGCGCTTATGCTGAGCATGAATATGATTTGATCATGTTTATTGCAATACGGTTATTCATGTAAGTTAGAGAATAATTATTGTTCTGTTTACATGAATAAAACCTTCTATGGTCATACACCCAATGAAAATGGTTTGTTGGATCTCGATCGTGTGATACACATATTCATAATATTGAAGCCAAAAGATGTAAAGTTAATAATGATAGTGCAACTTATTTGTGGCACTGCCGTTTGGGTCATATCGGTGTAAAGCGCATGAAGAAACTCCATGCTGATGGGTTTTTGGAATCACTTGATTATGAATCGTTTGATGCTCGTGAACCGTGCCTTTTGGGCAAAATGACTGAAACTCCGTTGTTCGGAACAATGGAACGAGCTACTGACTTGCTGGAAATAATACATACCGGTGTATGCGATCCAATGAGTGTTGATGCTCGTGGCAAGTATCATTATTTTCTGACCTTCACAGATGATTTGAGCAGATATGCGTATATCTTCTTGATGAAACATAAGTCTGAAATAGTTGAAAAGTTCAAAGAATTTCAGAGTGAAGTGGAAAATCATCGTAACAAGAAAATAAAGTTTCTACGATCTGATCGTGGAGATGAATATTTGAGTTACGAGTTTGGTCTTCAGTTAAAACAATGTGAAATAGTTTCACTACTCACGCCACCTGGAACACCACAGTGTAATGGTGTGTCCAAACGTCATAACCGTACTTTATTAGATATGGTGCGATCAATGATGTCTCTTACCGATTTACCACTCTCATTTTGGGGTTATGCATTAGAGACAGCTGCATTCACGTTTAATAGGGCACCATCTAAATCCGTTGAGATGACACCGTATGAACTATGGTTTAGCAGTAAACCTAAGCTGTCGTTTCTTAAAGCTTGGAGTTGTGATGCTTATATGAAAAGGATTCAACCTGATAAGCTCGAACCCAAATCAGAAAAGTGCGTCTTCATAGAATACCCGAAGGTAACTATTGGGTACACCTTCTATCACAGATCCAAAGGCAAGTTATGCGTTGCTAAGATGGATCCTTTCTAGAGAAGAAGTTTCTCTCGAAAGAAGTGAGTGGGAGGAAAGTAGAGCTTGATAAGGTAATTGTACCTTCTCCCGAATTGGAAAGTAGTTCATCACGTAAATCAGTTCTGTGATTCCTACACCAATCGTGAGGAAGCTAATGATGATGATCATGAAGCTTCGATCAAGTTACTACCGAACCTCAGAGGTCTTCCAGAATAAGATTCGCACCAAAGTGGTACGGTAATCCTATTCTAGAAGTCATGTTACTAGACCATGATGAACCTATGAACTATGAGGAAGCGATGATGAGCCCAGATTCCGCGAAATGGCTTGAGGCCATAAAATCTGAGATAGGATCCATATATAAGAACAAAGTGTGGACTTTGGTTGACCTGCTCGATTATCAGCAAGTCAAGTTAAATAAATGGATATTCAAGAGGAAGACGGACACTGATAGTAGTGTTACTATCTACAAAGGTCGACTTGTTGCAAAAGGTTTTCGACAAGTTCAAGGTGTTGAATACGATGAGATTTTCTCACTCGTAACGATGCTTAAGTCTGTCCGAATCATGTTAGCAATTGCCACATTTTATGAAATCTGGCAAATGGATGTCAAAACTGCATTCCTTAATGGATTTATTAAAGAAGAGTTGCATATGATGCAACCAGAAGGTTTTGTCAATCCTAAAGATGCTAACAAAGAGTGCAAGCTCCAGCAATCCATTTATGGACTGGTGCAAGCATCTCGGAGTTGGAATAAACGCTTTGATAGTGTGATCAAAGCATATGGTTTTATATAGACTTTTGGAGAAGCCTGTATTTACAATAAAGTGAGTGGGAGCACTACCGCCTTTCTGATAAATATATGTGAGTAACATATTGTTGATCAGAAATGATGTAGAATTTTTCTGGAAAGCATAAAGGAGTATTTGAAAAGGAGTTCTTTAAAAAAAGACCTCAGTAAAGCTACTTACATATTGAGCATCAAGATCTATTGAGATAGATCAAGACGCTTGATAAGTTTTTTCAATAAGTATATACCTTGTCAAGATTTTGAAGTAGTTCAAAATGGAACAGTCAAAGAAAAGTTCTTGCTCAGATTGCAAAGGTGTGAAATTGAGTAAGACTCAAATCCCGACCACAATGAGAAAATAGAAAAGAGAATGAAAGTCATTCCCTATGCCTCACCATAGGTTCTATAAAGTATGCTATGCTATGTACAAGACCTATTGTATACCTTGCTCAATTTGGCAAGGAGTACAATAGTGATCTAGGAGTAGATCATCGGACATTGGTCAAGAACATCCTTAGTGAGGACTAAGGAAATATTTCTCGGTTATGGAGGTGATAAAAGAGCCCGTCGTAAAGAGTTACACCGATGCAAGCTTTTTACACCGATCCGATGACTCTAAGTCTCAATCTGGATACATATTGAAAGTGGGAGCAATTAGCTAGAGTAGCTCCGTGCGAGCATTGTAGACATAGAATATTTGCAAAATACATATGGCTCAATGTGACAGAATCTGTTGACTAAGCTTCTCTCACGAGCAAAACATGATTATACCTTAGTACTCTTTGGGTGTTAATCACATAGCGATGTGAACTAGATTATTGACTCTAGTAAACCCTTTGGGTGTTGGTCACATGACGATGTGAACTATGGGTGTTAATCACATACGATGTGAATATTAGTGTTGAATCACATGATGATGTGAACTAGATTATTGACTCTAGTGCAAGTGGGAGACTGAAGGAAATATGCCCTAGAGGCAATAATAAAGTTATTATTTATTTCCTTATTTCATGATAAATGTTTATTATTCATGCTAGAATTGTATTAACCGGAAACATAATACATGTGTGAATACATAGACAAACATATAGTCACTAGTATGCCTCTACTTGACTAGCTCATTAATCAAAGATGGTTATGTTTCCTAACCATAGACATGTGTTGTTATTTGATTAATGGGATCACATCATTAGGAGAATGATGTGATTGACATGACCCATTCCGTTAGCCTAGCACTTGATCGCTTAGTATATTGCTATTGCTTTCTTCATGACTTATACATGTTCCTGTAACTATGAGATTATGCAACTCCGCTTACGGAGGAACACTTTGGTGCTACCAAACGTCACAACGAATCGGGTGATTATAAAGGAGTACTACTGGTGTCTCCAAAGGTACATGTTGGGTTGGCGTATTTCGAGATTAGGTTTTGTCACTCCGATTGTCGGAGAGGTATCTCTGGGCCCTCTCGGTAATGCACATCACTATAAGCCTTGCAAGCAATGTAGCTAATGAGTTAGTTATGGAATGATGCATTACGTAACGAGTAAAGAGACTTGCAAGTAACGAGATTGAACTAGGTATTGGATACCGACGATCAAATCTCGGGCAAGTAACATACCGATGACAAAGGGAACAACGTATGTTGTTATGCGGTTTGACCGATAAAGATCTTCGTAGAATATGTAGGAGCCAATATGGGCATCCAGGTTCCGCTATTGGTTATTGACCGAGAATAGTTCTAGGTCATGTCTACATAGTTCTCGAACCCGTAGGGTCCGCACGCTTAAGGTTTCGATGACAATTATATTATGAGTTTATGAGTTTTGATGTACCGAAGGAGTTCGGAGTCCCGGATGAGATCGGGGGCATGACGAGGAGTCTCGAAATGGCCGAGACGTAAAGATCGATATATTGGATGACTATATTCGGACATCGGAAAGGTTCCGAGTGATTCGGGTATTTTTCGGAGTACCGGGTAGTTACGGGAGAAGCAATGGGCCTTGATGGGCTTTAGTGGGAAGAGGAGAAAGGGCCAAGGGGCTGCTGCGCCCCCCCTCCCCTCTAGTCCGAATTGGACTAGGGAAAAGGGGGCCGGCCACCTTTCCTCCTCCTCCACTTCCTTCTCCCTTCCTCCCCTCTTGGTGGACTCCTACTAGGACTTGGAGTCCTAGTAGGACTCCACATCCTGGCCGCACCTATTGCCTTGGCCGGCCTCCTCCTCCTCCATCCTTTATATACTGAGGCAAGGGGCACTCCATGGACACACAAGTTGATCTACGGATCGTTCCTTAGCCGTGTGCGGTGCCCCCCTCCACCATATTCCACTTCGGTCATATCGTCATGAGCTTAGGCGAATCCTGCGCCGGTGAAGTCATATCGTCGCGGAGCTTAGGCGAAGCCCCGCGTCGGTGGAGCATCATCATCGTCCACCACGCCGTCGTCTTGACGGAACTCATCCCCGACGCTTTGCTGGATCGGAGCCCGGGATCGCCATCGAGCTGAACGTGTGCTGAACTCGGAGGTGCCATACGCCGGTACTTGGATCGGTCGAATCGTGAAGACGCATTTACTACATCAACCGCGTTGTTATAACGCTTCGCTTTCGGTCTCACGAGGGCGTGGACATACACTCTCCTCTCGTTGCTATGCCATGACCATGGTCTTGCGTGTGCGTAGGAAATTTTTTGAAGTTACTACGTTCCCCAACATTGCGGTCGACTGGTCAGGTCGAGTTGTTCTCCCTTAGTATATTTTGAATCTGTCAGGTCAGGTCGACTTGTTCTTCTTTACTATATGTTGAAGCTATCATCTGCGAAGTGTCGTCACTTCTAGAGCTCTCATATTTTGAGTAGTAGGCCACATTATATTAATGCACACAACAAATTACAGCATGCATGACATCTTTTAAAAGAATTGCAGAGATAGCACAAAGGGGTTTACAGGGAGGCAGTATTGGATTAGAATCACTTCTGCATTACAAAGAATATCTCACTTGTTTTTATGTTTTCATGCATGTCAGATATTGAACATTATCAAAATGAATATGAGAATGGGCGCACAAGAGGAATATTGCGGAACGATCCACTGGCTAACAAACTTGGCATGGTGGAGGATGGCCTATCTTATTCACCCATCAAGGTGCTTGCTCTAACTTTGCAAAGTTGTATTGGTCGCACATATTTTGCATCTGACCTCTTGCATTACTTCTACTTTGTTACACCATCTGCTTAGTTTAAGCATCATATATTATTATATGCCATACCTATCCATTTTCTGTACCTATTCCGTGTGTCGTCACACTATGTTTTTCCAGTCAAATGTTGTTCTTTCGTAATTGATGTCCAAAAGGAAGAGGGTGAGTGCATATCCTCAAGGAGTACAAACTAGGTATTTGGAAAAGGTAGTGATACCTGTTAAATCAGATAGATCAGTAGCCACAGAAAACACAGGCCCAACTGTACCACACTTTACCCCTACTCCAGTGGCCAAACCCCTATTAGAACTGCTGGGAGCCCAACGTCAGGTACTGTCTATGATATCAATTCAAAATTTGAACTCCTAAATTTCTGCTTGTGCCTTACCTTGTCTCTTGTATGAAAACTAATTTCAGATGAATCTCCTTGCTCAAAGGATCATACGATCTCAAAACAATAATGGGCTCTGCATTGCTCTTGTCAAGACCTCTCTCCTTTTGCCTTGTAACGATGTACTTAATTAATTGCTATTTTATTATGTATCATCGATGCACTTTGAGCTTCATTATCCTCTGTTTCTTCCAATATTATTTGATCTATATTTACTCTTTGCAAAATGTAGAATAATGGCAACGCTTATAAAGAATTTTCTTTGGGGAATTTATTGAATTATCCTTCCATCAACATGGAGAAGGGCTTTGTCCACCTGTGTTAACATGTAATGTAAGTTCATCCTTCTCAAGCCTTCAAACTTTGTTCTAGTATAGATTTGGATAGGCATCATTTCCTCCACCGCCGCTTGCTTTGTTGTTTACATCTGATTGATGTTTGCAACAACTACCAATATCAAATTGTAGTTGTAAAAACATGTTCCTTATGCGTAATGTATCCATTTATTTGCTTATGTAATTGTGAAATCTGTTACGTGTCTCCTTGTTTCTCTTTCAGAGCCGTATCTCTTACTCCAGGTAGAACTTTAGGGAAGATAGTGAGCCAAACCATCTTGAGGACAGCGAGATGACCCCAAGGTCCTGTCTTGATGAAGACAGTGAGTTGAAGCTACTCACCAGCAGGTGTGAGACAACCTTTGTGCAGTCGCTGCCTCAATCAGTTCGACTTCTTCGGTCTCAACTTAAAGCGAAAGGCTTGCTTCACTCACCGACTTGAAGTCAAAGATGCAATGAAGATGTTAGAGGACTGCCGTGCGCACCATCATGCCTTAAATCTAGTGTTGATGCATCTATCGTTGATACAACTGAGGTCTACTCAGCTTCTTCAGCTGCTTGCGGGGCCCGAGCTTGCCAGGCCTAGTTCCTTCTGAAGTGCTCTCAGTTTTGTATATTCTTTTGTCGGCGCGTTTATTTGCAATGGTGGCGAACTTTGATGCCCATTGGATGTAATATGTGATAGTCGTGATAGCCTAGCGTAAGTTGCTTGCTTATTTATTTCCTTGTTGTCTTGTTTATTTGTTTGCTTGTAGTCATTGCAGTTCTTTTTCCGCGGTTTGCTAGTGGCTGCAATAACCTATTTTTTAGAACTAGGCTACAATAACCATGGGCTAATATTTACTGTAGTGACATTGGGCCTCCTACGGGCCGTAGAAATAGTGGGCCTTCTACGGGCCGTAGAAACAATGGGCCTTCTATGGGTCGTAGAAACAATGGGCCTTCTACGGGCCGTATCATCAATGGGCCTTATACGGGCAGTATGATAACATGGGCCAGTAACAGGCCGCATTATGGCCGTAAACGGGCTAGAGTTGGAATCGTCCGTTCATGGGCCGACCATAACGGGCCATTGTTAATAGGCGGTATTTCATGACGCTATGAAAACGAACCAACGTATTAACGGACCACAAATGGGCCGACTATAACCACGGGCTGAATTTGGCCCACAAGCAGAAAATGACAGTAACGGGCCGTAAGTAAACGAATGCTGGAAATGAGCCCAAGAATAAATGGGCTCCGAGAAGGCCGAAAGATAACATGGGCTGGAAACGGCCCAACGTAATAAAGGGCCGTTAATGGGTATAAAGTGATACACTGTTCATTATGGGCCAGTTTCACCACGGGTCGTTAACGGGTGTAAAGTGATACACTGTTCATTGCGGGCCAGTTTCACCACGGGCCGTTAATAGGCCAAGAGTTACATAGGGCCTCATATGGGCCGAAAGACGTCATGGGCCATACATGGGCCAGAAGTGAGAACGGGCTGGAATCATATTGGGTGGCCCAGATGACGCTACTGGGCCTAATTCGGATAGGGCGTAACGAGCCTTGGGTTAGCGGGCTGTAAATGGGCTATATGCGAACATGCCGTTAACAGGCTTTCCATGGGCGGCTCGCCACCTTTTGACCAAGTCAAGCGGGCGGCCTTTTCACGTAAATGGGCCTCTGTTGGGCCGTGCCACGGTCGACGTATCATAGGCGCCTTCGTCCAATGAGTGGATGACATCCGTCCCAACGATGAGTCGACATGTTTCCTCCAGCCAATGATGATTTTACACGTGGAAAATCCCCATTGGTCGGGGCTGTTAACGGGTTATCGGATCCAAAACCCGACCCGATAGCTTAACGGCGTTCCGTTACGGTGGATGCCACGTGTCGGTCACCCTTGACGAGAGCACTTATGTGACGCGGGATTTATCGTCATGGAAGTGGACACTTCCGTGATGATAATTTTGATAATGTCATGGAACACTTCTACGATAGCACAGGTATGACTATCTTGATTCTGTCATAAAATCGTCATGGATGTACATGCATGACAAAAAACGCGACCTACTGTGACAAACACGTATCATCACGGAAGTGTATTTTTTTTATAGTGTGATCATGCATCATATTGTTGCATTGCATTGATTGTGTTCCTTCTTTGCTAGTCGGTGGTTGTTCCCCCTCAGTAGATGTATGTTCCGACAATGAGTTCGATGACACCGGTGAAGAGCTATACTATCTTCAGAAGTGCCAGGCAAGCAAAACCCCCTTGTTCATTCCGATACAATCCCACTCTCTTGGTTCTGCTCTCTTTTACTACATTAGGGCAACAACGATTCAACTGTTACATGCTGCGGTACTTGAACCCCTTTCCTTTGCATGACCTGTCATTGCCACAGTAAATAGATGAAACCCACTAGCATGAGTAGGAGTTGTTTGAGCCCTGATGTGCCTACTCATTCATGCTTGTTGTCATGCCTGCTACTGCTTAGAGTTGAGTCAGGTCTAATTCATTGGGGATGAATTGGAATGTGGTGAACATGTCTTACTGTTGAGAGCTAAGTGTGTGAACACGATTTGGTAAAGGTAGCGGTGAGAGGCCATGTAGGAGTACATGGTGGGTTGTCTCATGATACGTCTCCATCGTATCTGTAATTTTTGATTGTTCCATGCTATTATATATTCTGTTTTGGATGTTTAATGGGCTTTACTATACACTTTTATATTATTTTTGGGACTAACCAATTAACCAGAGGCCCAACCCAAATTGCTGTTTTTTTGCCTATTTCAGTGTTTCGAAGGAAAGGAATATCAAACGGAGTCCAAACTGAATGAAACCTTCGGGAACGTGATTTTCTGAACAAACGTGATCCAGAGGACTTGGAGTGGACGTCAAGCAATCAACGAGGAGGCCACGAGGCAGGGGGCGCGCCTACCCCCCTGGGCGTGCCCTCCACCCTCGTGGGCCCCTCGTAGCTCCGCTGACCTACTTCTTCCTCCTATATATACCTACGTACCCTGGGAACATCAGAACAGGAGCCAAAACCCTATTTCCACATCCTCAACCTTCTATACCCGTGAGATCCCATCTTGGGGTCTTTTTCGGTGCTTCGCCGGAGGGGGCCTCGATCACGGAGGGCATCTACATCAACACCATAGCCTCTCCGATGATGTGTGAGTAGTTTACCTCAGACCTTCGGGTTCATAGTAATTAGCTAGATGGCTTCTTCTCTCTCTTTGGATCTCAATACAAAGTTCTCCTCGATTCTCTTGGAGATCTATTCGATGTAATCTTCTTTTGCGGTGTGTTTGTCGAGATCCGATGATTGTGGGTTTATGACCAAGATTATCTATGAACAATATTTGAATCTCCTCTAAATTCTTTTATGTATGATTGGTTATCTTTGCAAGTCTCTTCGAATTATCAGTTTGGTTTGGCCTACTAGATTGATCTTTCGTCCAATGGGAGAAGTGCTTAGCTTTGGGTTCAATCTTGCGGTGCTCGATCCCAGTGACAGTAGGGTAAACGACACGTATTGTATTGTTGCCATCGAGGATAAAAAGATGGGGTTTATATCATATTGCATGAGTTTATCCCTCTACATCATGTCATCTTGCTTAAAGCGTTACTCCGTTCTTATGAACTTAATACTCTAGATGCATGCTGGATAGCGGTCGATGTGTGGAGTAATAGTAGTAGATGCAGGGAGGATTCGGTCTACTTGTCACGGACGTGATGCCTATATACATGATCATACCTAGATATTCTCATAACTATGCTCAATTCTATCAGTTGCTCGACAATAATTCATTCACCCACCGTAATACATATGCTCTTGAGAGAAGCCACTAGTGAAACCTATGGCCCCCGGGTCTATTCTCTATCATATTAATCTATCGTTATTTCTATTACCATTTATTTTGCTTTCTTTACTTTTAGTCTTTATCATAAAAATACCAAAAATATTATCTTATCATCTCTATCAGATCTCACTTTTGCAAGTGGCCATGAAGGGATTGACAACCCCTTTATCGCGTTGGTATCAAGGTTCTTATTTGTTTGTGTAGGTGCGTGGGACTTGAGCGTGGTCTCCTACTGGATTGATACCTTGGTTCTCAAAAACTGAGGGAAATACTTACGCTACTTTACTGCATCACCCTTTCCTCTTCAAGGGAAAACCAACGTAGTGCTCAAGAGGTAGCAAGAAGGATTTACGGCGCCGCTGTCGGGAGTCTCACGACAAGTCAAGAAATACCAAGTACCCATCACAAACTCTTATCCCTCGCATTACATTATTTGCCATTTGCCTCTCGTTTTCCTCTCCCCCACTCCCCCCTGCCGTTTTATTCGCCCTCTCTTCCGTTCGCCTTTTTTTTCGCTTGCTTCATCGTTATGGCTCCTTTATCTACTCCTTTGTCTCCCGAGAATGAAGTTCTTAATTTTAAACAAAGGGAGGGAGAAAATCTAAAAGATGCTTGGTATAGAATTTTCAATGCTCAAAATATATCTACCAGGAAGCAATCTACTTCCGTTCTTCTTCGCAACTTTTATGTAGGTTTTACTCCTTGGTATAGATATATACTTGATACTATTACCGGAGGGAATTTCTTGGGTAGCCATACTTTTGATTCTTATAATGCTATGATAGATTTATTTGGCTCACCACCTCTTTTGGTTAATGGAACTATGTTAACTTTGGAACATGTGATGCAAAGGCTTGAAATTATTGAAAATAAAGTTGCCACTACGGAATTGATTGAGAATTTGGATAAAAAGATCCACAATCAAATTACCTAATATGGATCTAAGGTAGGAGTTACTTTGAAAAGTCTTAAGGAAAAGGAACCCATGGTTAATGAAAGAATAGACCAAGATTCCTCTAGAATCGATAAACTTGAGGGGATTATTACCAATCTAGGGTCCGCTTTTTCTTCCGTAAGAAATACTCCAAATTCTCCTACTGCAAAAATCGCCAAATTTATGTATGTTCCTAAAAATAAGGGTGAATCTTCTAGTAAGAATACTGCGGAGCTGAAATCAATAAGTGTTCACCCCAACCTTTTTGCTATCATTAAGGAACCTTTTGTTACAAATGAATTTCTTGATTTCTTGCCTAGGAGTTTGATCATTAATGAAAATAAGGAACCTCTTAAGGGATACAAATGCTCTATTGAAGAATTGCATGCCAAAGATGATAACACTTAGATCTATCCTTGCTTTTATGCCTAGCTAGGGGCGTTAAACGATAGCGCTTGTTGGGAGGCAACCCAATTTTATTTTAGTTTTTTTTGCTTTTTGCTCCTATTTAGGAATAAACATTTGATCTAGCCTCTGGTTAGATTTGTTTTCATGTTTTAGTTAGTGTTTGTGCCAAGTGAAACCTATAGGATCTTCTTGGATGATAGTTATTTGATCCTGCTGAAAATTCCAGAAACTTTCTGTTCACGGAAACAATTGTTAAAAATCACCAGAACGTGATAAAATACTGGTTCCAATTGCATTAGATCAATAAACAAATTATCTAGGTCTTCCTATTTTGGTAGATTTTTCTGAGTTACAGAAGTTTGCGTTAGGTACAGATTACTACAGACTGTTCTGTTTTTGACAGATTCTGCTTTTCGTGTGTTGTTTGCTTATTTGATGAATCTATGGCTAGTAAAAGAGTTTATAAACCATAGAGAAGTTGTAATACATTAGGTTTAACACCAATATAAATAAATAATGAGTTCATTACAGTACCTTGAAGTGGTGTTTTGTTTTCTTTCGCTAACGGAGCTCACAAGATTTTCTGCTGAGTTTTGTGTTGTGAAGTTTTCAAGTTTTGGGTGAAAGATTTGATGGATTATGGAACAAGGAGTGGCAAGAGCCTAAGCTTGGGGATACCCATGGAACCCCCAAGATAATCTAAGGACACCAAAACGCCGAAGCTTGGCGATGCCCCGGAAGGCATCCCCTCTTTCGTCTACTTCCATCGACAACTTTACTTGGGGCTATATTTTTATTCACCACATGATATGTGTTTTGCTTGGAGCGTCTTGTATGATTTGCGTATTTGCTTTTTAGTTTACCACAATCATCCTTGCTGTACACACCTTTTGAGAGAGACACACATGATTCGTAATCTATTAGAATACTCTATGTGCTTCACTTATATCTTTTGAGCTATATAGTTTTTGCTCTAGTGCTTCACTTATATCTTTTAGAGCATGGTGGTGGTTTTATTTTATAGAAATAATAGATCTCTCATGCTTCACTTATATTATTTTGAGATTCCTTTAGAACAGCATGGTTGAAATTTTGGTCCTAGAAGTGATGAACATCCAAGATAGGTGTAGTAAAAACTTTCTTAAAAGTGCATTGAATACTATGAGAAGTTTCATACTTGATAATTGTTTTTAGATATGAAGATGGTGATATTAGAGTCATGTTAGTTGAGTGGTTATGAATTTGAGAAATACTTGTGTTAAAGTTTGTGATTCCCGTAGCATGCACGTATGGTGAACCGTTATGTGATGAAGTCGGAGCATGATTTATTTATTGATTGTCTTCCTTATGAGTGGCGGTCGGGGACGAGCGATGGTCTTTTCCTACCAATCTATCCCCCTAGGAGCATGCGCGTAATACTTTGTTTTGATAACTAATAGATTTTTGCAACAAGTATATGAGTTCTTTATGACTAATGTTGAGTCCATGGATTATACGCACTCTCACCCTTCCACCATTGCTAGCCTGTCTAATACCGCGCACCTTTCACCAGTATCATACACCACCATATACCTTCCTCAAAACAACCACCATACCTACCTATCATGGCATTTCCATAGCCATTCCGAGATATATTGCCATGCAACTTTCCACCGCTCCGTTTATTATGACATGTTCCATCATTGTCATATTGCTTTGCATGATCATGTAGTTGACATCGTATTTGTGGCAAAGCCACCGTTCATGATTTTCATACATGTCACTCTTGATTCATTGCATATCCCGGTACACCGCCGGAGGCATTCACATAGAGTCATATTTTGTTCTAAGTATTGAGTTGTAATTCTTGAGTTGTAAGTAATAAAAGTGTGATGATCATCATTATTAGAGCATTGTCCCATGCAAGGAAAGGATGATGGAGAATATGATTCCCCCACAAGTCGGGATGAGATTTGGGACTAAAAAAAAGAGGCCAAAGAAAAAAAAGAGAAGGCCCAACAACAACAACGAAAAAGAGAGAAAAAGAGAGAAGGGGCAATGTTACTATCCTTTTTCCACACTTGTGCTTCAAAGTAGCACCATGATCTTCATGATAGAGAGTCTCTTATGTTGTCACTTTCATATACTAGTGGGAATTTTTCATTATAGAACTTGGCTTGTATATTCCAATGATGGGCTTCCTCAAAATGCCCTAGGTCTTCGTGAGCAAGCGAGTTGGATGCACACCCACTTAGTTTCTTTTGTTGAGCTTTCATACACTTATAGCTCTAGTGCATCCGTTGCATGGCAATCCCTACTCACTCACATTGATATCTATTAATGGGCATCTCCATAGCCCGTTGATACGCCTATGTGATGTGAGACTATCTTCTCCTTTCTGTCTTCTCCACAACCACCATTCTATTCCACCTATAGTGCTATATCCATGGCTCACGCTCATGTATTGCGTGAAGATTGAAAAATTTTGAGAACATCAAAAGTAAGAAACAATTGCTTGGCTTTTCATCGGGGTTTTGCATGATTTAAATATTTTGTGTGGTGAAGATAGAGCATAGCCAGACTATATGATTTTGTAGGGATAACTTTCTTTGGCCATGTTATTTTGAGAAGACATGATTGCTTTGTTAGTATGCTTGAAGTATTATTATTTTTATGTCAATATTAAACTTTTATCTTGAATCTTTTGGATCTGAATATTCATGCCACAATAAAGAAAATTACATTGAGAATTATGTTAGGAAGCATTCCACATCAAAAATTCTGTTTTTATCATTTACCTACTCGAGGACGAGGAGGAATTAAGCTTGGGGATGCTTGATACGTCTCCAACGTATCTACAATTTTTGATTGTTCCATGCTATTATATATTCTGTTTTGGATGTTTAATGGGCTTTATTATACACTTCTATATTACTTTTGGGACTAACCTATTAACAGGAAGCCCAGCCCAAATTGCTGTTTTTTTGCCTATTTCAGTGTTTAGAAGGAAAGGAATATCAAACGGAGTCCAAATGGAATGAAACCTTCGGGAACATGATTTTCTGAACAGACGTGATCCAGAGGACTTGGAGTGGACGTCAAGCAATCAACGAGAAGGCCACGAGGCAGGGGGCACGCCTACCCCCCTGGGCGCGCCCTCCACCCTCATGGGCCCCTCGTAGATCCACCGACCTACTTCTTCCTCCTATATATACCTACGTACCCTGGAAACATCAGAACATGAGCCAAAACCCTATTTCCACCGCTGCAACCTTCTGTACCCGTGAGAGCCCATCTTGGGGCCTTTTCTGGCGCTCCGCCGGAGGGGGCATCGATCACAGAGGGCTTCTACATCAACACCATAGCCTCTCCGATGATGTGTGAGTAGTTTACCTCAGACCTTCGGGTCCATAGTTATTACCTAGATGGCTTCTTCTCTCTCTTTGGATCTCAATACAAAGTTCTCCTCAATTCTCTTGGAGATCTATTCGATGTAATCTTCTTTTGCGGTGTGTTTTGTCGAGATCCGATGAATTGTAGCCTCTTTCGATCGTAGGGGATCAATTGTAGCCTCTTTCGATAAGTAAGAGTGTCGAACCCAATGAGGAGCTAAAGGTAGAACAAATATTCCCGCAAGTTCTATCGACCACCGATACAACTCTACGCACGCTTGACGTTCGCTTTACCTAGAACAAGTATGAAACAAGAAGTACTTTGTAGGTGTTTTTGGATAGGTTTGCAAGAATATAAAGAGCACGTAAATAAAAAGTAGGGGATGTTTAGATAAAGATACAACTAAATTAGTTTTAGAACAGAGCTTTTTGTCACGAGAAAGTTATTTGTCCCTAGGCAATCGATAACTAGACCGGTAACCATTATTGCAATTTTATATGAGGGAGAGGCATAACCTAACATACTTTATCTACTTGGATCATATGCACTTATGATTGGAACTCTAGCAAGCATCCGCAACTACTAAAGATCATTAAGGTAAAACCCAACCATAGCACTAAAGTATCAAGTCCTCTTTATTCCCATACGTAAACAACCTACTTACTCGGGTATATGCTTCTGTCACTCACGCCACCCACCATAAGCAAATCATGAACATATTGCAAACCCTACAACGGGGATCCCTCACGCTTGCGTGACACGGAGAGCACCATAGGACACATCACCAATGATAAAACATGCAACTAAAACCAATCACGATCATCAATTAACCCATAGGACAAAACGGATCTACTCAAACATCATAGGATAGCCATACATCATTGGGAAATAATATATAGCGTTGAGCACCATGTTTAAGTAGAGATTACAGCGGGTAAAAGAGGGGTTACACCGCTGCATAGAGGGGGGAAGAGTTGGTGATGATGGCGGTGAAGTTGTTGGTGAAGATTGCGGTGATGATGATGGCCCCCGGTGGCACTCCGGCGCCACCGGAAGCGAGGGGGAGAGAGTGCTACCTCTTGAGCACTGCGTTGGATTTCCTTGAAGAGGAAAGGGTGATGCAGCAAAGTAGCGTAAGTATTTCCCTCAGTTTTGAGAACCATGGTATCAATCCAAGAGGAGGCTACGCATGAGTCCCTCGTGACCGCACAATACAAATAAATCCTCACAACCAACGCGATAAGGGGTTGTCAATCCCTTCACGGTCACTTACGAGAGTGAGATCTGATAGATATGATAAGATAATATTTTTGGTATTTTTATGATAAAGATGCAAAGTACAATAAAAGCAAAGTAAAAAGCAAAGGAAATAACTAAGTGTTGGGAGATTAATATGATAAAGATAGACCCGGGGGCCATAGATTTCACTAGTGGCTTCTCTCAAGAGCATAAGTATTTTACGGTGGGTGAGCAATTCTCGTTGAGCAATTGATGAAATTGAGCATAGTTATGAGAATATCTAGGTATGATCATGTATATAGGCATCACGTCCAGGACAAGTAGACCGACTCCTGCCTCCATCTACTACTATTACTCCACTCATCGACCGCTATCCAGCATGCATCTAGAGTATTAAGTTCATGAAAACAGATTAACGCCTTAAGCAAGGCGACATGATGTAGAGGGATAAATTCATGCAATATGATAAAAACCCCATCTTGTTATCTTCGATGGCAACAATACAATACGTGCCTTGCCACCCCTACTGTCACTGGGAAAGGACACCGCAAGATTGAACCCAAAGCTAAGCACTTCTCCCATTGCAAGAAAAACCAATCTAGTAGGCCAAAACAAACTGATAATTCGAAGAGACTTGCAAAGATAACCAATCACACATAAAAGAATTCAGAGAAGATTCAAATATTGTTCATAGATAAACTTGATCATAAATCCACAATTCATCGGTCTCAACAAACACACCACAAAAAGAAGATTACATCGAATAGATCTCCACAAGAGAGGGGGAGAATATTGTATTGAGATCCAAGAAGAGAGAAGAAGCCATTTAGATACTAACTATGGACCCGAAGGTCTGAGGTAAACTACTCACACTTCATCGGAGGGGCTATGGTAATGATGTAGAAGCCCTCCGTGATGAATGCCCCCTCCGGCGGAGCTCCGGAACAGGCCCCAAGATGGGATCTCGTGGGTACAGAAGGTTGCGGCGGTGGAATTAGGTTTTTGGCTCCTGTTCTGATCGTTTGGGGGTACGTAGGTATATATAGGAGGAAGAAGTACGTCGCTGGAGCAACAGGGGGGCCACCAGGGTGGAGGGCGCGCCCTGGGGGGTGGGTGCGCCCCCCTACCTCGTGCCCTCCTTGAAGCTTCCTTGACTTAGGGTCCAAGTCTCCTGTATCATGTTCGGTGAGAAAATCACGTTCCCGAAGGTTTCATTCCGTTTGGACTCCGTTTGATATTCCTTTTCTTCGAAACTCTGAAATAGGCAAAAAACATCAATTTTGGGATGGGCCTCCGGTTAATAGGTTAGGCCCAAAAATAATATAAAAGTGGAAATAAAGCCCAATATTGTCCAAAACAGTAGATAATATAGCATGGAGCAATAAAAAATTATAGATACGTTGGAGACGTATCAGAGAGCCCCCCTCCTTCTTCTTCTTCCTTGACCTTTGCATAGACCTCCCTGGCAACGATGCCAGAAATCTTCCTGCTACCTCTTGAGCACTGCGTTGGATTTCCTTGAAGAGGAAAGGGTGATGCAACACAGTAGCATAAGTATTTCCCTTAGTTTTGAAGAACCAAGGTATCAATCCAGTAGGAGGCTACGCGCGAGTCCCTCGCACCTGCACAATACAAATAAATCCTCGCAACCAACGCGATAAGGGGTTGTCAATCCCTTCATGGTCACTTACGAGAGTGAGATCTGATAGATATGATAAGATATTTTTTTTGTATTTTTATGATAAAGATGCAAAGTAAAATAAAAGCAAAGTAAAAAGCAAAGGAAATAACTAAGTGTTGGGAGATTAATATGATAAAGATAGACCCGGGGGCCATAGATTTCACTAGTGGCTTCTCTCAAGAGCATAAGTATTTTACGGTGGGTGAACGAATTACTGTTGAGCAATTGACAGAATTGAGCATAGTTATGAGAATATCTAGGTATGATCATGTATATAGGCATCACGTCCGAGACAAGTAGACCGACTCTTGCCCGCATCTACTACTATTACTCCACTCATCAACCGCTATCCAGCATGTATCTAGAGTATTAAGTTCATGAAAACAGAGTAACGCCTTAAGCAAGGTGACATGATGTAGAGGGATAAATTCATGCAATATGATAAAAACCCCATCTTGTTATCCTCGATGGCAACAATACAATCGTGCCTTGCTGCCCCTCATCACACCGGAAAGGACACCTCAAGATTGAACCCAAAGCTAAGCACTTCTCCCATTGCAAGAAAAACCAATCTAGTAGGCCAAACCAAACTGATAATTCGAAGAGACTTGCAAAGATAACCAATCACACATAAAATAATTCAGAGAAGATTCAAATATTGTTCATAGATAAACTTGATCATAAACCCACAATTCATCGGTCTCAACAAACACACCGCAAAAAGAAGATTACATCGAATAGATCTCCACAAGAGAGGGGATAACATTGTATTGAGACCCAAAAAGAGAGAAGAAGCCATCTAGCTACTAACTATGGACCCCGAAGGTCTGAGGTAAACTACTCACACTTCATTGGAGGGGCTATGGTGATGATGTAGAAGCCCTCCGTGATGAATGCCCCCTCCGGCGGAGCTCCGGAACAGGCCCCAAGATGGGATCTCGTGGAGTATGTAAGGTTGCGGCGGTGGAATTAGGTTTTGGCTCTGTTCGATTGTTTGGGGTACGTGGTATATATATAGGAGGAAGAAGTACGTCGGTGGAGCACCAGGGGGCCCACGAGGGTGGAGGGCGCGCCCTGGGGTGGGGGGGGGGGGGTGGGCGCGCCCCCCTACCTCGTGCCCTCCTCAAAGCTTCCTTGACTTAGGGTCCAAGTCTCTTGGATCATTTTCGGTGAGAAAATCACGTTCCCGAAGGTTTCATTCCGTTTGGACTCCGTTTGATATTCCTTTTCTTCGAAACTCTGAAGTAGGCAAAAAAAAAACAGCAATTCTAGGCTGGGCCTCCGGTTAATAGGTTAGTCCCAAAAATAATATAGAAGTGGAAAATAAAGCCCAATATTGTCCAAAACAGTAGATAATATAGCATGGAGCAATCAAAAATTATAGATACGTTGGAGACGTATCAGAGAGCCCCCCTCCTTCTTCTTCTTCCTTGACCTTCTCCCTAGGTGGGAGAAGGGTTTCCCCTCTGGTTCTTGGTCTCGCCCCTCCGAGATTGGATCTGTCTCTCTGTCTCTCTCTGTTTCTGCGTTCTTTGATCTGGCCTTTCATCATTTCTTTTATAATCGGAGATCCGTAACTCCGATTGGGCTGAATTTTGGACACGATCTCTATCCGGAAATTAGCTTTCTTGCGGAAAAAGAAGGGCTCCAACCGCCTTACGGGGTGGCCACGAGGGTCCAGGGTTTGCCTGACCCCCTAGGGCGCGCCGCCTGCCTCGTGGCCCCCTCGGGCATCGTTTTGCGTTGATTCTTCTTCCCAAAAATCATAAATATTTCAAAAAAATATCCTTCAGTTTTTATCCCGTTTGGACTTCGTTTGATATGGGTTTTCTGCGAAACAAAAAACATGCAACAGACATGAACTGGCACTGGGCACTAGATTAATATGTTAGTCCTAAAAATAATATAAAAAGTTGCCAAAACTATATGAAAGCTGTATAATATTGGCATGGAACAATAAAAAATTATAGATACGACGGAGACGTATCAGCATCCCCAAGCTTAATTCCTGCTCGTCCTCGAGTAGGTAAATGATAAAAAAGATAATTTTTGATGTGGAATGCTACCTAGTATAATCTTGATCATGTAATATAATCATGGCATGAATATTAAGACACGAGAGATTCAAAGCAACAGTCTAATTTGACATTAAGACAATAATACTTCAAGCATACTAACCAATCAATTATGTCTTATCAAAATAACATAGCCAAATAAAGCTCATCCCTACAAAATCATATAGTCTGGCTATGCTCCATCTTCACCACACAAAGCATTTAAATCATGCACAACCCCGATGACAAGCCGAGCAATTGGTTCATACTTTTTAACGCGCTTCAGCCTTTTCAACCCTCACGCAATACATGAGCGCAAGTCATGGACATAGCACTATGGGTGGAATAGAATATGATGATGGGGGTTTGTGTGAGAAGACAAAAAAGGAGAAAGTCTCACCACGACGCGGCTAATTAACAGGCTATGGAGATGCCCATCAATTGATGTCAATGTGAGGAGTAGGGATTGCCATGCAACGGATGCACTAGAGCTATAAATGTACGAAAGTTCAACAAAAGAAACTAAGTGGGTGTGCATCCAACTTGCTTGCTCACGAAGACCTAGGGCATTTGAGGAAGCCCATTGTTGGAATATACAAGCCAAGTTCTATAATGAAAATTCCCACTAGTATATGAAAGTGATAACTCAAGAGACTCTCTATATGAAGAACATGGTGCTACTTTGAAGCACTAGTGTGGTAAAAGGATAGTAACATTGCCCCCTTTTCTTTTCTTCTTCTTTTTTTTCTTTTTTTGCGGGCTTCTTTGGTCCCCTTTTTTATTTAGGCTTATTTGGCCTCTCTTTTTTTCTTGGGGCAATGCTAATAATGATGATCATCACACTTTTATTTACTTACAACTCAATATTACAACTCGATACTAGAACAAAGACATGACTCTATATGAATGCCTCCGGCGGTGTACCTGGATGTGCAAAGATCTAGCATAGCAATGACATCAAAAAACGGACAAGCCATGAAAACATCATGCTAGCTATCTTACGATCATGCAAAGCAATATGACAATAAATGCTCAAGTCATGTATATGATGATGATGGAAGTTGCATGGCAATATATCTCGGAATGGCTATGGAAATGCCATGATAGGTAGGTATGGTGGCTGTTTTGAGGAACATATAAGGAGGTTTATGTGTGATAGAGCGTATCGTTTCACGGGGTTTGGATGCACCGATGAAGTTTGCACCAACTCTCAAGGTGAGAAAGGGCAATGCACTGTACCGAAGAGGCTAGCAATGATGGAAGGGTTAGAGTACGTATAATCCATGGACTCACATTAGTAATAAAGAACTCATATACTTATTGCAAAAGTTTATTAGCCCTCGAAGCAAAGTACTACTAAGCATGCCCCTATGGGGATAGATTGGTAGGAAAAGACCATCGCTCGTCCCCGACCGCCACTCATAAGGAAGACAATCAATAAATACCTCATGCTCCAACTTCGTTACATAACGGTTCACCATACGTGCATGCTACGGGAATCACAAACTTCAACACAAGTATTTCTAGAATCCACAACTACCCACTAGATTGACTCCAATATCACCATATTTATATCGCAAAACTATTGCAAGGAATCAAACATATCATATTCAGTGGTCTACAAGTTTTATGTAGGATTTTATGACTAACCTGAATGACCAATTCCTGTCATCTCTCTAAATAGATATAAGTGATGCAAGTGAGTTTAATTCTTTCTACAAAATATATGCCCACGCTCTAACAAATATAAGTGAAGCAAAAGAGCATTCTACAAATGGCGGTTTTCTATGTGAAGAGAAACAGGCAATCCAAACTTCAAATGATATAAGTGAAGCACATGAAGAATTCTATAAAGCCATACTCAAAAGATATAAGTGAAGTGCAATGAGAATTCTATAAATCAACCAAGGACTATCTCATACCAGCATGGTGCATAAAATAAAAGTGAAAACTAAATGTAGTAGACGCTCCAAGACTTGCACATATCGCATGAACGAAACGAATCCGAAAACATACCGATACTTGTTGAAGAAAGAGGGGATGCCTTCCGGGGCATCCCCAAGCTTAGATGCTTGAGTCTCCTTGAATATTTACTTGGGGTGCCTTGGGAGTCCCCAAGCTTGAGCTCTTGCCTCTCTTCCTTCTTCTCATATCGAGACCTCCTCGATCTTCGAACACTTCTTCCACACAAAACCTCAACAGAAAGCTCGGTAAGATCCGTTAATATAATAAAGCAAATCACTACTCTAAGTACCGTTGAAAACCAATTCATATTTTGTTTTTGCATTGTAGCTACTGTAATATAACTTTTCCATGGCTTAATCCACTGATAGAAATTGATAGTTTCATCAAAACAAGCAAACCATGCATCAAAAACAGAATCTGTCTAAAACAGAACAGTCTGTAATAATCTGAACATTCATCATACCTCTGGTACTCAAACAATTCTGCCAAAATTTGGAAAAATAAAAAATTTGTATAGAAAGACAGTGCAAAAGGAATGAGAACCGTTTGACGTTTCAGTAAAAAATGTAAAATCGCGCACTACAGCCAAAGTTTCTGTCATGCACCACACAAACCAACAAGCATTGTAAACATCCTAAAGGCAAACCTTGGCACATTATTTTTATAATACAATGGAATTGTACAAGGGGATAATTTTTTTTGAAAAGTTTATGTAATTAAGATTCACAAATTTTCCGTGAGCATGAACAAATTTCAAGGAGCTCCCCCACTTCAACAATGCTTGTCTCTTTCACTTTCACTTTCCCTTTTGAAAAGGTTTTAGGTTACCCTCTTTTTTTTAAAACTTTATAAAAGCACACAACAGAAATAAATTAAAACTTCCGGGTTGTCTCGCTAGAAGCTCTTTCTTTAAAGCCATTAAGCTAGGCATATAGTGCTCAAGTAATGGATCCACCCGGATCCCAAGGTATATCAAAGCCAATTTTAATTAACAATGATTTGTAATTTAGTAGGGAGCACAAAGTAACATATATCATGCAACAACGAAGTCTAACTCTCTTCCTATGTATCGGCATGTCATAAAAGAACAATTCATGCACACAAAGTAAAGGCCAATTCATAGTATAAACAACTTCTTGCAATTTTATCATGTTGGAAACATAGAGAGGTGGAGATATAGTTCCCCTCTCATAATAATTGCAAGTAGGAGCAGCAAGCACATGCATATTATATTCATTACAATCATCATGTGCAACGGTAAAAGGCAACCCATCAATATAATCCTTAATAAGCACAAACTTCTCCGATATAGTGTAGTAGGGAGAATTCAAAAAGATAGTAGGACTATCATGCGTGGGTGCAATAGCAACAATTTCATGTTTAACATAAGGAACTATAGCAAGTTCATCTCCATAAGCATAATTCATATTGGCATCTTGGCCACAAGCATAGCAAGCATCATAAAAAATGGATATTTCAAGAGAATCAACGGGATCATAACAATCATCATAGCAATCATCCTTCGGTAAGCACGAAGGGAAATTAAACAATATATGAGTTGAAAAGTTACTCTCATTAGAAGGTGGGCACGGGTAGCTAATCCGCTCTTCCTCGTTTTGTTCTTCGCTCTCCTCATCATCTTTTTCATCCAATGAGCTCACAATTTCATCAATTTCTTCTTCCATAGACTCCTGCAAAATATTAGTCTCTTCTTGGACGACGGAGGAGTCCTCAATATATGGTTTAACATAGGCATTAGAAGCATAATTATCATAACAATATTCAAGTATGGCAAAATTTTCAGATTTGTAAAGAGTAGCATCATACGTTTCAATCAAATAAGCAATTTCATAAGCACCCTTAAAAGCAACAAATTCTTCAATTTGTCGAACATCATAGTAATTATAAACACCCTTAGCATACGAGGATACGATTTCATTATCGATAAACTCACATTGGTAGGGAAGGTGTTTCTTAGGGTTTTCAGAACAACAAGTAACATCATATATTTCACATAAATTGCAAGCAGAGCATTGCAAACGATGAATTTGATCCAGTAAATGTTTCCCTTTTTCAGATAAGCGGTGTCGCACATAACAAGCATGCTCATCTAAAGATTTTCCCTCAACTAAGCTAGTTGGGGTTTCAGCACGCGCACATAGGGATCGAAGATGATCCAAGTAAAAAGCTTCAGGAGTGTGATAGATTTTGAGTGGTTCTTCAACCATTGGTGCAGTAGTTACAACTAATTCTTTTGGCATTTTGCGTTTACCCATAACTAAAGATAGAAAACAACTAAGAACAGCAAATAAAAATTACTTAGTGATAAAGCAAACAAGCACACACATGAGAATATTCACCCCACGCTATTGCTCCCTGGCAACGGCGCCAGAAAAAGGTCTTGATAACCCACAAGTATAGGGGATCAATTGTAGCCTCTTTCGATAAGTAAGAGTGTCGAACCCAACGAGGAGCTAAAGGTAGAACAAATATTCCATCAAGTTCTATCGACCACCGATACAACTATACGCACGCTTGGCATTTGCTTTACCTAGAACAAGTATGAAACTAGAAGTACTTTGTAGGTGTTTTTGGATAGGTTTCAAGAATATAAAGAGCACGTAAATAAAAAGTAGGGGCTGTTTAGATAAAGACACAACTAAATTAGTTTTAGAAGAGAGCTTTTTGTCATGAGAAAGTTATTTGTCCCTAGGCAATCGATAACTAGACCGGTAACCATTATTGCAATTTTATATGAGGGAGAGGCATAAGCTAACATACTTTCTCTACTTGGATCATATGCACTTATGATTGGAACTCTAGCAAGCATCTGCAACTACTAAAGATCATTAAGGTAAAACCCAACCATAGCATTAAAGTATCAAGTCCTCTTTATTCCCATACGCAAACAACCTACTTACTCGGGTATATGCTTCTGTCACTCACGCCACCCACCATAAGAAAATCATGAACATATTGGAAACCCTACAACGGGGATTCCTCACGCTTGCGCGACACGGAGAGCACCATAGGACAGCACCAATAATAAAAGATGCAACTCAAAACAATCACGATCATCAATTAACCCATAGGACAAAACGGATCTACTCAAACATCATAGGGTAGCCATACATCATTGGGAAATAATATATAGCGTTGAGCACGATGTTTAAGTAGAGATTACAGTAGGTAAAAGAGGGGTTACACCGCTGCATAGTGGGGGGAAGAGTTGGTGATGATGACGGTGAAGTTGTTGGTGAAGATTGCGGTGATGATGATGGCCCCCGGTGGCACTCCGGCGCCACCAGAAGCGAGGGGGAGAGAGCCCCCTCCTTCTTCTTCCTTGACCTTCTCCCTAGGTGGGAGAAGGGTTCCCCCTCTGGTTCTTAGTCTCCATGGTGTGGGAGGGGCGAGAACCCCTCTGAGATTGGATCTGTCTCTCTGTCTCTCTCTGTTTCTGCGTTCTCAAATCTGGCCTTTCACCGTTTCTTTTATAACCGGAGATCCGTAACTCCTATTGTGCTGAATTTTGGACACGGTCTCTATCCAGAAATTAGCTTTCTTGCGGTGAAAGAAGGGCTCCAACCGCCTTACGGGGTGGCCACGAGGTCCAGGCGCGCTGACCCCACAGGCGCCCCCCTCGTGGCCCCCTCAGGCATCGTATCGCGTTGATTCTTCTTCCCAAAAATCATAAATATTCCAAAAAGAATCTCCGTCTGTTTTTATCCCGTTTGGACCCCGTTTGATATGTGCGAAACAAAAAACATGTAACAGACAGGAACTGGCACTGGGCACTGGATCAATATGTTAGTCCCAAAAATAATATAAAAAGTTGCCAAAAGTATATGAAAGGTGTATAATATTGGCATGGAACAATCAAAAATTATAGATACGACGGAGACGTATCACCTTTCCTCTTCAAGGGAAAACCAACGCAGTGCTCAAGAGGTAGCAATAACCAGAAAAATCTAGATAATGATTTGAAGTTCAAAAAATCATAGAAAATAATCTGTAGCTCAGAATGAAATAAGTTATATATAAAAATTATCAGAAAAATCCAAAGAATCTGATTATGGCATTTTCATGCATGTTTTAGCAACCTAAAGCTACTGTATATGACAATTTGAATTAATGGCATTTGAAATGCCTTATGTGGAGTTTGAATTTGAATCTAGTGTTCAAACCAACTCCATTTAAATCGTTGCTAGCCGCATTAGCTCAACTCACAGCATATTGCCATGTCATGATCATGCATCATATTGTTGCATTGCATTGATTGTGTTCCTTCTTTGCTAGTCGGTGGTTGTTCCTCCTCAGTAGACGTATGTTCCGACGATGAGTTCGATGACACTGATGAAGAGCTATACTATCTTCAGAAGTGCCAGGCAAATAAAACCCCCTTGTCCATTCTGATACAATCCCACTCTCTCGCTTCTGCTCTCTTTTACTGCATTAGGACAACAATGATTCAACTGTTACATGTTGCGGTAGTTGAACCCCTTTCCTTTGCATGACCTGTCATTGCCACAGTAAATAGATGAAACCCACTAGCATGAGTAGGAGTTGTTTGAGCCCTGATGTGCCTACTCATTCATGCTTGTTGTCATGCCTGCTACTACTTAGAGTTGAGTCAGGTCTGATTCATCGGGGAAGAATTGGAATGTGGTGAACATGTCTTAGTGTTGAGAGCTAAGTGTGTGAACACGATTTGGTAAAGGTAGCGGTGAGAGGCCATGTAGGAGTACATGGTGGGTTGTCTCACTGAAACCGTCCTCAAGAACTGAGTTCTGTGTTTGTGATATATGAACAGCTACTACCACACATTGGGCTCCGGGCACTCCAAGCTCTCTTGACTTATTAATCAACCTGATCTTTGTCGAGGAGTTGCAACTAGTTTCTGGTGTTTGTAGATAGTGCTAGTAGTCTACCAAGTGGCATCCGGTACAGGTGGGCATGGGACAGACTAGGTGCAGTGGCACGGTGTGCCAAGCGTCGCCCGTTTGGTGGGCTTGGGAACCCTGCTCACATCGTTTGGGGCCGTGAACGACACCCCGACCGGATCGACTTGCGGATGGAACCAGAATAGGCGATAAACCTGGACTAGAGACTTGTGTGGTTAGTCAGGTCGTGGCCGACTCCCTCGCCTGGCTTCCGCTTGAAGGTTGCCGAGATACACGATGTGTACATGGTGGTAAGTGGCGAGAGCATGTGTGAAGAAGTACACCCCTGCAGGGTTAACATCATCCATTCGAATAGCCGCGTCCGCGGTAAAGGACTTCTGGGTTGCCTGTACAGTTCATAGACAAGTGAAAGTGGATACTCTAAAATGCACAAGATAATCATGAGTGCTATGGATGGCCTTCTCGTAGGGAGACGGGAGCGGATCCATAGTAGTGTATTGATATGGTGAATATGTGGACTCGTGTGCGCCACCTCAAAGAGTTACTTGCAGTCGTAGTTCAGGATAGCCACCGAGGCAAAGCTGGCTTGCTGCAGTTAAACTCCACCACCACATTGTTTATACTGATGCATATGTAGCTAGTTCTAATGTAAGTCTTGCTGGGTACATTTGTACTCACGTTTGCTTAATTTATGTTTTTGCAAAGAGACTTCAGTCTCACTAGTAGTTCCGCGTGGGCTTCGACGTTTAGCTTGTTAGCTCAGCTATGATCTTGTACCCTCGGCAGGGTCTTGTAGATAGTTAGGCTTCTCAACCTTTTTCATTTATAGTTGTCTGTACTCAGACAAGTTAAGCTTCCGCATGTGCTTATTGCTTGTATGCTCTGTATGTTGGGTCATGAGACCCATGTTTGTAATACTTGGCTCCTTGGAGCCTAATGAATAAATACTTTGAGTCATAGAGTTATGTTGTGATGCAATGTTGTATTTGCACATATCGAGCATATTGTGTGTATGTTATTGAAATGCTTGGTATGTGTGGGATCCGACAACCTAGTTGTTTATTCTTGGTAGCCTCTCTTATGGGGAAATGTCTCCTAGTGCTTCGACTAGGCCATGGTAGCTTGCTACTGCTCCGGAACACTTAGGCTGGCCAGCATGTGTCCTTCTTCGTTCCTATGTCTGTTCCTTCGGGGAAATGTCACGCGGTGTCTACCGGAGTCCTGTTAGCCTGCTACAGCCCGGATTCTCCGGAGTCCTGTCAGCCCAGCTGCTACAGCCCGGATTCACTTTCGATGGTGACACGTTAAATCATTGGGTCATGTATGCTGTCCACGTAAGTTAGTGCCACTTTGGATTCACGACTAGTCATGTCGGCCCGGGTTTTTTGTCATATGGATGCTAGCGACACTATCATATACGTGAGCCAAAAGGCGCAAACGGTACCAGACCAGGTAAGGTGGCACCCGTGGGAATACCGCGCGTGAGGCCACAAAGTGATATGATGTGTTACATGCTAGATTGATGTGACTTAGGATCGGGGTCCTAACAGCTTTGGTATCAGAGCCTGACTGCCTGTAGGATTACTGATACGTCTCCAACGTATCTATAATTTTTGGTTGCTCCATGCTACTTTATCTACTGTTTTAGGCAATATTGGGCTTTATTATCCACTTTTATATTATTTTTGGGACTAACCTATTAACCGGAGGCCCAGCCCAGATTTGCTGTTTTATGCTTATTTCAGTGTTTCGAGGAAAAGGAATATCAGACGGAGTCAAAACGGAATGAAATCAACTGGAGAAGTTATTTTTGGAAGGAAACCCACCTGATGGACTTGGACCCCACGTCAGAAGATACGGGAGGTGCTCATGAGGGTGGGGGGCGCGCCCACCCCCCCAGGCGCGCCCCTGCCTCGTGGCCCCCCCGTAGATCCACCGACGTACTCCTTTCACCCATATATACCTACGTACCCTAAAACTTCCAGAACAGAAGATAGATCGGGAGTTCCGCCGCCGCAAAACTCTGTAGCCACCAAAAATCTCTCGGGAGACCGTTCCGGCACCCTGCCGGAGGGGGAACCCATCACCGGTGGCCATCTTCATCATCCCGGCGCTCTCCATGACGAGGAGGGAGTAGTTCACCCTCGGGGCTGAGGGTATGTACCAGTAGCTATGTGTTTGATCTCTCTCTCTCTCTCGTGTTCTCTCTCGTGTACCCTCCATGGCATGATCTTGATGTATCCCGAGCTTTGCTATTGTAGTTGGATCTTATGATGTTTCTCCCCCTCTACTCTCTTGTGATGAATTGAGTTTCCCCTTTGAAGTTATCTTATCGGATTGAGTCTTTTATGAGAACACTTGATGTATGTCTTGCCGTGTTTATCTGTGGTGACAATGGGATATCATGTGCCACTTGATGTATGTTTTGGTGACCAACTTGCGGGTTCTTCCCATTAACCTATGCATAGGGGTTGGCACACGTTCTTGACTCTCTGGTAGAAACTTTGGGGCACTCTTTGAAGTACTTTTATGTTAGTTGGATGAATCTGAGATTGTGTGATGCATATCGTATAATCATGCCCACGGATACTTGAGGTGACAATGGAGTATCTAGGTGACATTATGGTTTTGGTTGATTTGTGTCTTAAGGTGTTATTCTAGTACGAACTCTCAGGCTGTTTGTGACACTTATAGGAATAGCCCAACGGATTGATTGGAAAGAATAACTTTGAGGTGGTTTCGTACCCTACCATAATCTCTATGTTTGTTCTCCGCTATTAGTGGCTTTGGGGTGACTCTTTGTTGCATGTTGAGGGCTTGCTATATGATCTATCTATGTTATTATTGTTGAGAGAACTTGCACTAGTGAAAGTATGAACCCTAGGCCTTGTTTCCTATCATTGCAATACCGTTTACGCTCACTTTTACCATTAGTTACCTTGCTTTTTATTATTATTTCAGATTACAAAAATCTTTATCTACCATCCATATTGCACTTGTATCACCATCTCTTCGCCGAACTAGTGCACCTATACAATTTACCATTGTATTGGGTGTGTTGGGGACACAAGAGACTCTTTGTCATTTGGTTGCAGGGTTGCTTGAGAGAGACCATCTTCATCCTACACCTCCCACAGATTGATAAACCTTAGGTCATCCACTTGAGGGAAATTTGCTACTGTCCTACAAACCTGTGCACTTGCAGGCCCAACAACGTCTACAAGAAGAAGGTTGTGTAGTAGACATCAAGCTCTTTTCTGGTGCCGTTGTCGGGGAGGCTAGGTAAGTGAAGGTATATCTTTAGATCTTGCATTCGAATCTTTTTGTTTCTTGTTTTAGCACTAGTATAGTTTATAAAAGAAAATTACAAAAAAATTGGAATTGAGTTTGTCTCATACGCTTCATCTTTCTAATATCTTTCGTGAGTATGATGGAAAGGAAAGTTGTGCCAAAGTGTTAGAAGAAGAATGCATTAAAATATTTGGCACTAAATATATGAATGATGAGCATGATTGCAATGTTGTTAGTATGAATTCCTTGAATATCCATGATGCTAATGATATGCAATGCCACAAGCTTGGGGAAGCTATGTTTGATGAAGATGCTATTTTTTGTCCCCCAAGCTTTGATGAGCAAATTTACTATGATGAAAGCATGCCTCCTATCTATTATGATTATTGTGATGACACGTATGCTTTAAAGAATAATGATAACCATGAAACTTGTCATCTTGATCTTAATTTTCAATCACATGATAGTCATTTTGTTGAGTGTGCTCCCACTACTATTGATGAGAATAGATTTGCTTATGTGGAGAGTAGTAAATTTTCTATGCTTGTAGATCATGAAAAGAATGCTTTAGGTGCTGGTTATATTGTTGAATTCATTCATGATGCCACTGAAAATTATTATGAGGGAGGAACATATGTTTGTAGGAATTGCAATAATATCAAGTTTCCTCTCTGTGTGCTTAAAGTTTTGAAGTTATGCTTGTTTTACCTTCCTATGCAAGTTGATTATTGTTCCCATAAGTTGTTTGCTCACAAAATCCCTATGCATAGGAAGTGGGTTAGACTTAAATGTGCTAGTCATATTCTTCATGATGCTCTCTTATGTTTCAATTCTTATCTTTTATGTGAGCATCATTGAAATCATCATGCCTAGCTAGGGGCGTTAAACGATAGCGCTTGTTGGGAGGCAACCCAATTTTATTTTATTTTATTGCTTTTTGGTTATGTTTAGGAATAAATAATCCATATAGCCTCTGGTTATATGTGTTTTGTGTTTTAATTAGTGTTTGTTCCAAGTAGAACCTTTGGGAAGACTTGGGTGAAGTCTTTGTGATCATGCTGTAAAAAACAGAAACTTCAGCGCTCACGAGATTAGCTAAAAATTTTACTGGAGAGTTCTATTTAGTTGATTATTTTTGCAGATGATTACTATACAAATTCCTCAGGTCCACCAATTTATTTTAGAATTTTTGGAGTTCCAGAAGTTTGCGTTAGTTACAGATTACTACAGACAGTTCTGTTTTTGACAGATTCTGTTTTCATTGTGTTGTTTGCTTATTTTGATGAATCTATGGCTAGTAAAATAGTTTATAAACCATAGAGAAGTTGGAATACAGTAGTTTTAACACCAATATAAATAAAGAATGAGTTAATTACAGTACCTTGAAGTGGTGTTTTGTTTTCTTTCGCTAACGGAGCTCACGAGTTTTCTGTTAAGTTTTGTGTTGTGAAGTTTTCAAGTTTTGGGTAAAGATTCGATGGACTATGGAATAAGGAGTGGCAAGAGCCTAAGCTTGGGGATGCCCAAGACACCCCAAGGTAATATTCAAGGACAACCAAGAGCCTAAGCTTGGGGATGCCCCGGAAGGAATCCCCTCCTTCGTCTTCGTTCATCGGTAACTTTACTTGGAGCTATATTTTTATTCACCACATGATATGTGTTTTGCTTGGAGCGTCATTTTCTTTTGTTAGTATTTGCTTACTGTTAGTTAGAATAATGTTTTGCATCTTTAGTTTCAATAGAAAAGTCAAGGATAGCCTTTGCCATGCTTATTTTGCTAGTATACATATTGCTGTTTGAAAACAGAAAGTTTACCGATGTTGCAAACATTCCCTAGAAAAGTCAGAGCGTGTTATAATGTTGAATCTTTTTGCATATTGAGCTCTGATAAATTTACTACAGTGGGAATTTTAGTTCATAATTTTTGGAGTTAGGGAAGTATTGATACTCTTGCATTCTTTACAGACTGTACTGTCTTGGCAGATTGCTGTTTTACTTGCATTGTTTGCATATGATTGCTTGTTTAATGATTCTATTTAAGGATAGGAATATTAAATATGCAGAGGCATTTAGTATGAAATGCTAAATAATAATTTTAGTGATTTGTTACAGTAGGAAATGATAAGGTTTTGCATTGGTTTATACTAACCTATCTCACGAGTTCTTGTTGAGTTTGTTGTGAATGAAGCTTTTGATAAAAAGAGAAACCATGATATGAGAGGAATTAAGGAGACACAAAAGTTCAAGCTTGGGGATGCCCAAGGCACCCCAAGATAATATTTCAAGAAGTCTCAATCATCTAAGCTTGGGGATGCCCCGGTAGGCATCCCACCTTTCTTCTTCAACAACTATCGGTTAGTATCGGTTGAGCCTAAGTTTTTGCTTCTTCACATGAGTTGTGCTATCCTTGCATTGTCATTTTTTTTGCTTGATGTTTGAATAAAGTATCAAGATCTGAAATTCCTAAATGTTAGAGAGTCTTCACATAGTTGCATAATTATTCGACTACTCATTGATCTTCACTTATATCTTTCAAAGTAGTTTGTCATTTGCTCTAGTACTTCACTTATATCTTTTAGAGCACGGCGGTGGTTTTATTTTGTAGAAACCAATGAACTCTCATGCTTCACTTATATCATTTTGAGAGTCTCAAATAGCATGGTAATTTGCTTAAATAATCATAATATGCTAAGCATACAAGATTTGTAAGAATTCTTATGAGTGTGTTGAATACTAAGAAAACATTGATGCTTGATAATTGTTTTGAGATATGGAGGTAGTGATATTAAAGTCATGCTAGTTGGGTGATTATGAATTCAAAGAATGCTTGTGTTGAAGTTAGCAAGTCCCGTGGCATGCACGTATGGTTAAAGTTGTGTAACAAATTTGAAACATGAAGTGTACCTGGCTTGTGCATCCTTATGAGTGGCGGTCGGGGACGAGCGATGGTCTTTTCCTACCAATCTATCCCCCTAGGAGCATGCGCGTAGTACTTGATTTTTGATGACTTCTAAATTTTTCCAATAAGTATATGAGTTCTTTTGACTAATATTGAGTCCATGGGTTATACGCACTTTTACCTTTCCGCCTTTGCTAGCCTCTTCGGTACCGTGCATTGCCCTTTCTCACCTTGAGAGTTGGTGCAAACTTCACCGATGCATCCAAACCCCGTGATATGATACGCTCTATCACACATAAACCTCCTTATATCTTCCTCAAAACAGCCACCATACCTACCTATTATGGCATTTCCATAGCCATTCCGAGATATATTGCCATGCAACTTTCCACCGTTCCGTTCATCATCATCATGACATACTTTACTTTTGTCATATTGCCATTGCATGATCATGTAGTTGACATCGTATTTGTGGCAAAGCCACCATGCATTATTTTTCATACATGTCACTCTTGATTCATTGCACCATCCCGGTACACCGCCAGAGGCATTCATATAGAGTCATACCTTGTTCTAGTTTCGAGTTGTAATCCTTATGTTGTAATCAATAGAAGTGTGATGATCATCATTATTAGAGTATTGCCAAAAAAAGAGAAAGGCCAAAAAGAAAAATGAAAGGCCCAAAAAAAAAGAAAATAAATAAAAAGGGCAATGCTACTATCTCTTTTTCCACACTTGTGCTTCAAAGTAGCACCTTGTTCTTCATGTAGTGAGTCTCATATATTGTGCTTCAAAGTAGCACCATGTTTTTCATATAGTGAGTCTCATAAGTTGTCTTTTTATACTAGTGGGAATTTTTCATTATAGAACTTGGCTTGTATATTCCTATGATGGGCTTCCTCAAAATGCCCTAGGTCTTCATGAGCAAGCAAGTTGGATGCACACCCACTAGTTTTCTTTTGTTGAGCATTCATAGCTCTAGTGCATCCGTTGCATGGCAATCCCTACTCCTCATGTTGACATCAATTGATGGGCATCTCCATAGCCCGTTGATTATCCTCGTCAATGTGAGACTTTCTCCTTTTTTGTCTTCTCCACACAATCCGCATCATCATATTCTATTCCACCCATAGTGCTATATCCATGGCTCACGCTCATGTATTGCGTGAAGGTTGAAAAAGTTTGAGATTATTTAAGTATGAAACAATTGCTTGGCTTGTCATCGGGGGTACAGAAGTTGGGAACATCTTTGTGTGACGAAAATGAAGCATATCCTAACTATATGATTTTGTAGGGATGAACTTTCTTTTGCCATGCTATTTTGAGAAGACATGATTACTTTGATTAGTATGCTTGAAGTATTATTATTTTTATGTCAATATGAACTTTTGTCTTGAATCTTTCGGATCTGAATATTCATACCATGATTAAGAATATTTACATTGAAATTATGCCAAAGTATCACTCTGCATCAAAAATTATCTTTTTATCATTTACCTACTCGAGGACGAGCAGGAATTAAGCTTGGGGATGCCTGATACGTCTCCAACGTATCTATAATTTTTTATTGCTCCATGCTACTTTATCTACTGTTTTAGGCAATATTGGGCTTTATTATCCACTTTTATATTATTTTGGGACTAACCTATTAACCGGAGGCCCAACCCATTTGTGTTTTATGCCTATTTCAGAGTGTTTGAGGAAAAGGAATATCAAGCGGAGTCAAAACGGAACGAAATCAACTGGAGAAGTTATTTTTGGAAGGAAACCCACCTGATGGACTTGGACCCCATGTCAGAAGATACGGGAGATGCTCAGAGGGTGGGGCGCCCCCCCCGGGCGCGCCCCCTGCCTTGTGGGGCCCCCGTAGCTCCACCGACGTACTCCTTTCACCCATATATACCTACATACCCTAAAACTTCCAGAACAGAATATAGATCGGGAGTTCCATCGCCGCAAGCCTCTGTAGCCACCAAAACCTCTCGGGCCTGTTAGGCACCTGCCGGAGAGGAACCCATCACCGGTGGCCATCTTCATCATCCGGCGCTCTCCATGACGAGGAGGGAGTAGTTCACCCTCGGGGCTGAGGGTATGTACCAGTAGCTATGTGTTTGATCTCTCTCTCTCTCTCTCTCTCTCTCTCTCTCTCTCTCTCGTGTTCTCTCTGTGTTCCCTCTATGGCACGATCTTGATGTATCGAGCTTTGCTATTGTAGTTGGATCTTATGATGTTTCTCCCCCTCTACTCTCTTGTGATGAATTGAGTTTCCCCTTTGAAGTTATCTTATCGGGTTGAGTCTTTTATGAGAACACTTGATGTATGTCTTGCCGTGTTTATCTATGGTGACAATGAGATATCATGTGCCACTTGATGTATGTTTTGGTGACCAACTTGCGGGTTCCGCCCATGAACCTATGCATAGGGGTTGGCACACGTTCTTGACTCTCCAGTAGAAACTTTGGGACACTCTTTGAAGTACTTTTATGTTGGTTGGATGAATCTGAGATTGTGTGATGCATATCGTATAATCATGCCCACGGATACTTGAGGTGACAATGGAGTATCTAGGTGACATTAGGGTTTTGATTGATTTGTGTCTTAAGGTGTTATTCTAGTACGAACTCTAGGGCTGTTTGTGACACTTATAGGAATAGCCCAATGGATTGATTGGAAAGAATAACTTTGAGGTGGTTTCGTACCCTACCATAATCTCTACATTTGTTCTCCGCTATTAGTGGCTTTGGAGTGAATCTTTGTTGCATGTTGAGGGCTTGTTATATGATCTATCTATGTTTTTATTGTTGATATAACTTGCACTAGCGAAAGTATGAACCCTAGGCCTTGTTTCCTATCATTGCAATACCGTTTACGCTCACTTTTACCATTAGTTACCTTGCTGTTTTTATTATTTCAGATTACAAAAACCTTTATCTACCATCCATATTGCACTTGTATCACCATCTATTCGCCGAAATAGTGCACCTATACAATTTACCATTGTATTTGATGTGTTGGGGACACAAGAGACTCTTTGTCATTTGGTTGCAGGGTTGCTTGAGAGAGACCATCTTCATCCTACGCCTCCCACGAATTGATAAACCTTAGGTCATCCACTTGAGGGAAATTTGCTACTGTCCTACAAACCTGTGCACTTGCAGGCCCAACAACGTCTACAAGAAGAAGGTTGCGCAGTAGACATCAATTACCAAGCCAAACTGGTCGAAGTTGAGTATAGAAATGCTTTAGTTATATAAGGGAATTGATTGTGGAAGGGAACATAAGGTTCTTTTTACTCCTTTACCTTATGCCCTTCTGATCTAAGTCATCCTCTTCTTTTCTACGGGGACTAAGAACTAGGCTTCTCATCTTTCTATCAGGACCACGTGTTACTAATCTGTAGACTTATAGGATTGATGGATTCAAGCCTCAGTTCAGTTACTAGTACTTATGTGTGTTACCAGTTGGTCTCAGAACCTTGATAATGTGATGTTGAGTGGTTATGCCACCATTTTGTAGGATGTCTCAAATAATGTTGAGCATTTACAACCATTATGTTGTCCGAGTCATCCCAGGTTTCTAATTAGTCTGATGCATTTGCAAATCCCTTCTTCCCGTTCCCGTTGTTCCTTTGGGCACACTAATCGGTGAGTTGAGGTACTTGATTGCCTTGGTATATATGTTGGAGTTATTATTATGACCCTAGGTGTCTTAGAGAACTTCCTAGTAATCCATCCGTGTTTCGTGTTCACAGTGTGATGATTCTGCCGTCATTCTCGAAAGCATCCCGAGATGCCACTTAGTTAGTAGGCATTCTATTCCTGGGTTCTTGGACCCGAGATTCACCCTACTTACTTCATGTTGATAGTGTTTGCTAGTTCCTTTAGGATATTAGTAACCTTTGCGATAGTCCTTGAGGTTCGTGGTATTTCCTTCTTCCAAATACCATGAACTGCATATGGCAGAAATTCTGTTGAACCAAAATATCACAACCAAAGTGCTCTTGATGAGTTCTCCGTTATATTGTGAATCTGCCAGTTCTACCTTTCTGCATGGGTTATCCGGAAGAAATATGTTGAACTCATTCGACATGCTAATCTATGCACCCACAACTCATAAGATCGTATGTTCCTTTGAGTTGTCCCTCTTTAGTTATTTTCTGACCCTCGTCTATCAACTGATAGTTGATACGTCTCCAACGTATCTATAATTTTTGATTGCTCCATGCTATATTATCTTCTGTTTTGGACATTATTGGGCTTTATTATCACTTTTATATTATTTTTGGGACTAACCTATTAACCGGAGGCCCAGCCTAGAACTGTTGTTTTTTGCCTATTTCAGAGTTTCGCAGAAAAAGAATATCAAACGGAGTCCAAACGGAATGAAACCTTCGGGAACGTGATTTTCAGAGCGAACATGATCCATGAGATTGGACCCTACGTCAAGAAACAAACCAGGAGGCCACGAGGTAGGGGGGCGCGCCTACCCCCCAGGGCGCGCCCTCCACCCTCGTGGGCCCCCTGTTGCTCCACCGACGTACTCCTTCCTCTTATATATACCTACGTACCCCCAAACGATCAAATACGGAGCCAAAAACCTAATTCCACCGCCGCAACCTTCTGTACCCACGAGATCCCATCTTGGGGCCCGTTTCGGAGCTCCACCGGAAGGGGCATCGATCACGGAGGGCTTCTACATCAACACCATAGCCCCTCCGATGAAGTGTGAGTAGTTTACCTCAGACCTTCGGGTCCATAGTTAGTAGCTAGATGGCTTCTTCTCTCTTTTTGGATCTCAATACAATGTTCTCCCCCTCTCTCGTGGAGATCTATTTGATGTAATCTTCTTTTTGCGATGTGTTTGTTGAGATCGATGAATTGTGGGTTTATGATCAAGCTTATCTATGAATAATATTTGAATCTTCTCTGAATGCTTTTATGTATGATTGGTTATCTTTGCAAGTCTCTTTGAATTATCAGTTTGGTTTGGCCTACTAGATTGATCTTTCTTGCAATGGGAGAAGTTCTTAGCTTTGGGTTCAATCTTGCGGTGTCCTTTCCTAGTGACAGAAGGGGCAGCAAGGCACGTATTGTATTGTTGCCATCGAGGATAACAGGATGGGGTTTATATCATATTGCATGAATTTATCCCTCTACATCATGTCATCTTGCTTAAGGCGTTACTCTGTTCTTATGAACTTAATACTCTAGATGCATGCTGGATAGCGGTCGATGTGTGGAGTAATAGAAGTAGATGCAGGCAGGAGTCGGTCTACTTGTCTCGGACGTGATGCCTATATACATGATCATACCTAGATATTCTCATAACTATGCTCAATTCTATCAATTGCTCAACATTAATTTGTTCACCCACGGTAGAATACTTATGCTCTTGAGAGAAGCCACTAGTGAAACCTATGGCCCCCGGCTCTATTCTCCATCATATTAATCTTCCAATACTTAGTTATTTTCCTTTGCTTTTATTTTACTTTGCATCTTTATCATAAAAATACCAAAAATATTATCTTATCATATCTATCATATCTCACTCTCGTAAGTGACCGTGAAGGGATTGACAACCCCTTATCGCGTTGGTTGCGAGGATTTATTTGTATTGTGCAGGTGCGAGGGACTCGCGCGTAGCCTCCTACTGGATTGATACCTTGGTTCTCAAAAACTAAGGGAAATACTTACGCTACTGTGCCGCATCACCCTTTCCTCTTCAAGGAAATCCAATGCAGTGCTCAAGAGGTAGCACTCTCTCCCCCTCGCTTCCGGTGGCGCCGGAGTGCCACCGGGGGCCATCATCATCACCGCAATCTTCACCAACAATTCACCGCCATCATCACCAACTCTTCCCCCCTCTATGCAGCGGTGTAACCCCTCTTTTACCCGTTGTAATCTCTACTTAAACATGGTGCTCAATGCTATATATTATTTCCCAATGATGTATGGCTATCCTATGATGTTTGAGTACATCCGTTTTGTCCTATGGGTTAATTGATGATCGTGATTGGTTTTAGTTGCATGTTTTATTATTGGTGTTGTGTCCTATGGTGCTCTCCGTGTCGCACAAGCGTGAGGGATCCCCGTTGTAGGGTTTGCAATATGTTCATGATTTGCTTATGGTGGGTGGCGTGAGTGACAGAAGCATATACCCGAGTAAGTAGGTTGTTTACGTATGGGAATAAAGAGGACTTGATACTTTAATGGAAAACCAACGCAGTGCTCAAGAGGTAGCAAGAAGGATTTCTGGCGCTGTTGCCGGGGAGGTCTACGCAAAAGTCATCAAACCAAGTACCCATCACAACTCTTATCTCCCGCAATACATTATTTGCCATTTGCCTCTCGTTTCCCTCTCCCCCACTTCACCCTTGCCGTTTTATTCGCCCTCTCTTTTTCCTTTCGCCTCTTTTTCGCTTGCTTTTTGTTTGCTCGTGTGTTGGATTGCTTGTTTGTCGCGATGGCTCAAGACAATACTAAATTGTGTGACTTCACCAATACCAACAATAATGATTTCCTTAGCACTCCAATTGCTCCGCTTACCGATACTGAATCTTGTGAAATCAATACTGCTTTGTTGAATCTTGTCATGAAAGATCAATTCGCCGGCCTTCCTAGTGAAGATGCGCTACTCATCTAAATAACCGTTGATTTGTGTGATATGCAAAGAAGAAAGATGTTGACAATGATATTGTTAAATTGAAGCTATTTCCTTTTTCTCTTAGAGATCGTGCTAAAGCTTGGTTTTTGTCTTTGCCTAAAAATAGTATTGATTCTTGGAATAAGTGCAAAGATGCTTTTATATCAAAGTATTTTCCTCCCGCTAAGATCATCTATCTTAGAAACGATATTATGAATTTTAAGCATCTTGATCATTAACATGTTGCACAAGCTTGGGAGAGGATTAAATTAATGATACGTAATTGCCCTACTCATGGTTTGAATTTGTGGATGATTATACAAAAAATTTATGCCGGATCGAATTTTGCTTCTAGAAATCTTTTAGATTCGGCCGCAGGAGGCACTTTTATGGAAATCACTTTAGGAGAAGCTACTAAACTCCTAGATAATATTATGGCTAATTATTCTCAATGGCACACTGAAAGATCCACTAAAAAAGTGCATGCGATAGAAGAAATTAATGTTTTGAGTGGAAAGATGGATGAACTTATGAAATTATTTGCTAGTAAGAGTGTTTCTTCTGATCCTAATGATATGCCTTTGCCTATTTTGATTGAGAATAATAATGAATCTTTGGATGTGCATTTTGTTGGTAGGAATAATTTTGGTAACAACGCATATAGAGGAAACTTCAATCCTAGGCCTTATCCTAGTAATTCCTCTAATAATTATGGTAATTCCTACAACAATTCTTATGGAAATTTTAATAAGATGCCCTCTGAATTTGAGACTAGTGTTGAAGAGTTTACGAATTCGCAAAAGAATTTTGTCGGTGTACTAGAGTAGGGGTACCCTAGTATCCCGAACTCGTGCATGGGCAGTTGCAGCACCCCGCGGCAAGGTTTGCCTAATGACCGCCAAGGTCCTCCGCGGTTCCTTTGGAGCCATTCAAGAACAAAGTATTCAAGTCAAGGAGACAAGGCCCCGGCAAGAGGAGCTTGCCGGGAAGGCCACTCAAGGCACGCAGAAGACAAGACCCGGCAAGAGGAGCTTGCGGGAAGGCTCGATGGCGACAAGCTTCCGAGTGCGACAAGGATTCAGCCGCGGCAAAGCGCTTGCCGCGGTAGGCATCCTCTCTTCATCTCCGCTCCAGCTCATCCGCCAACGTGTCGCCATGGGGCTATCCCAGGCGCGCATGTCAAGAGGCTGTGCAGCCAGCGGAGAGCAGCGATAAGCGGCGCTGACAAGACTGCCATCGTGGCGAACGGTGACGCTCTGGCGGTCCTGTTGCCTTTGTTGAGGCGACACGAGCGGGCATTTAATGCTTTTGTCCCTTGCCGTCAGAGTTAGTAGAGTACACTGTACAAAGTAGTTGCACCAACCGCAACTCATTTTCCCATTTTTGCCCTCGTCTACGTTGCCGCCTGTTGGTGACCCCTTGAGCATATAAAAGGAGGCCCATGTGCAACGTAGAAAGGGTTCGGCTCAGTTCGGTTCGACTCACTCGAAACCAGAGACACTCAAACTAGGTTTTGTAGCTCTCATTGCTCCCTAGCAAGAACACAATACAATCAACCAAGCAGCAGTAGGAGTATTATCTCTCCGGAGAGCTCCGAAGCTGGGTAAACTGCTCGTGTGCTTCGCCTCGATCTGCTCTTCGTGGAATCTCCGCCCCCCACCGAACCGAAAGGGGTCCGGTCCGCCGGCCCCCATAGGTGTTCGTGGGTACGATCAGCCTCCCCGACATCTTTGGCGCGCCAGGTAGGGGGTGCGTCGTGGCTGTGTGAACCTGATCCGGCGTTCACACGAGCAACATCTTCATCATCTTCATCAACATGCCAACGAAGAAGAAGGTTTCGGCGACAGCAGCGCCGTCCGCGTCAAACCCACCACCACCGGAGCCGACGAGTGGTGGGGAAGACGCTGGCGGAGGAACGGGCGTCGTCGAGGGAGCCCACGCGCTGCCAAGTCAAGGACAAAGCGGCGCGACCTCGGCGTCACGGATCGTACGCGTCCATCTCGGGGCCTTGAGACCGACAGCGTCATGGTGCTCGCAGCGCCATCGTTCGTTGGGCCAAGATCGAGCTGGTGGATCGAGAGACACTCAAGAAACAGCTCGCGCCAACAGGCGATACGGCGGGGGCACGATCGCTGGGCGGGATCTGCTCCTTCTAATGTATTTAGAAGTCGGCGTATCCGCTCCTCGCACCGTCGACCATTGCCGCCCACCACTCAGCGAAGCTTTGGCGTGAGCTCAATCGCTCTGGACTACCCTCAACGGCAGACAAGGCCGGCGAATGGAGGCCACCATCAGTCTCGCCGGCTTTGCCAGCGGCGACACCCCGCGGCAACCAAGCACGCCGCTGCGCGGCGGGGCGACAAAGGCACGAGCCGGTGGCGGCAGACCTGCGGGGTGCAACCACCATGCACTCTCCACCCGAAGGCCAAGATCGCCGACTCGTCGATCCACCTCGACAGCGACTCCACCGCGTCGTCGGATCCTGAGCTCGTCGCGACCAGCGCCAAGTTCTTCAGAGCGACAACAAGAAGACGCTTCGAACTCGCGCGGCGCCCGAAGAAGCGGCGTCAATCGACCAGCCTAGCGCTGGGCCCTGTCGACATGCAAGCGCCGAGAGAACCAGGTGACTTGCCGTGACGCGATAGGTTGCCCTGCGTTCACTCGTGAGCTGCGGCAAGTCCGATGGCCCGACAAGAAAATTTTCAAACCAGGCGTGCGGAGAAATACGATGGCGGGGCGCTTTCCGTCGGAGTTCCTCGGCATCTACACCATTGCGGTGCAAGCTGCGGGGCGAGCGACAAGATCTCGCCAACTACTTCCCGGCGGTGCTCAAGCCCAATGTCGAGATCTTGGCTCATGCACTTGCCGGCAGCTCCATATCCTCTTGGGCAGATCTATGCCATCGGTTTGTCGGCGCCTTCACGGTGACCACAAGCCTCATGGCCAGAAGCGACCTTTATCTGCTGCGCCCGGAAGGAAGGAGAGACCTGCGCAAGTTCATCCAGAGATTCAGCCGTGTGCACTACAACATCGGATGTCCACCCGCCGCGATAATCAGCGTGTTTCATCAAAACGTCGCGGAACCGCGGGATGAGGAAGAGATGGCGATGTGCAAAGTCAAGGACGTCGATGAGCTGTATGCCTTGGCCGACAAGTGTCTTGTATTTGAGGAAGGAAGGAGACTCGGGAGAGAATGCGAAGCGGGATCGATAGTGAAGAGATTGCCCGGCAAGGAAGAGCCGACGACGGAATAACAGAAGAAGAAAGGCAAGGGCGTGCTGGTTGTCGAGCAGTCCGACAGCGAAGCGACGCCAAGAAGGCTAAGGTTGGTAGCTCCGGCAAGGAGGTTGCATGGCGCGCCAATCGCCGAGCTGTAGTGGCCGCCGACAAGCGGACAGCTCCAACAAGCCGTACTGCAAGATCCACCGCACCAAGGGCCATGACCTCCAGAGCTGCAAGAAGGTCGAGCAGCTTGTTGAATAGCGAAGGCTGAGTACGGCGGCGACAAGGAGAAGGCCCAGGAAGGTGCTGGGGAGTTAGCAAGCGACCGCCGGGGAGGGGCCTTGCGGCAAGGCCAAGCAGCGGCAAGGAGACAGACCTCCCCGCGGCCGCGACAAGGATGAAGATGAAGACGACGACGACGAAGACATGGATGATGATGAAGCTGATGAGCAGGAATTTCAGAAAGCCACGGAGGTCCTCTGCGTTGACGGCGGTGCCTCTCTGCATACTTCACACCGCCAACTCAAGCAGTGGATGCGGGAAGTTAATGCAGCAGAACCATCCGTAGAGTCACGCAAGCCTCTGAAATGGTCCAGCACGCCTATCATCTTTGATATTGAGGACCACCCAGATCGCATAACTGCGGTCGGGTGCTTGCCGATGTTGGTCTCACCAACTATCCGTAACCTCAAGGTCACCAAGATTCTAGTTGACGGCGGGGCTGGCTTAAACCTGATCTCGTCCGCAGTGCTCCAGAAGCTTCAGATCCCTGACAGCGAGCTCGAAGAGACTGGCACATTCCAAGGAATCAATCCGGGAAGGAGCAAGCGAAGGGAAGATCACGTTGCGGTAACATTTGGCGTGAGCTAAACTTCGGGGCGAGAAGGTCACGTTCGACGTTGCTGATTTCCCATTGCCTTACAATGGGATACTTGGCCGTCCAGCACTCGCCAAGTTCATGGCAGCCTCTCATTATGCATACAACTTGCTCAAGATGCCCGGCCCGATAAGTGTCATTTCTGTCCCTGGCGATAAGAAGGATGCTCTTATCTGCGCCGACAAGATCTACCGGGAAGCAGCAGCTGCAACAGATGACAAGTCACTTGCCGTTGAAGCTCCCGGGGGAAAGAAGAAGCCCAAGTCCGGCAAGAGCTCTGATGCCCACTCCGGCAAGCGCACCTCCTCGGAGTGCTGCGCTACCGTCGAGGACGCACCATCGAGCTCCACCGGCAAGTGTAAGAAGGCGATGGCGGCTCGAGACCAAGAAGGTGTACGCCAAGGAGGGCGGCACTGGTGGTACCTTCACCATCGATTGCCACGCTTGACCCTAAATAGGAAGCGCGCTCGTTGCTTTCTGCAGGCGACGTCGGCGTGTTTGCATGGCAGCCGTCGACATCCCGGTGTTCCCGGAAAGTAATTGAGCACCATCTCGCTATCTGTCCTCATCGCGACCCATCAAGCGAAAGTAAGGAAGCGAGCGGTGGGCGCCAGAATTCATAGCGAAGAGATCAAGAAATTGGAAGCAGCGGGCCTTGTCAGAGGAGTGCTCCATCCTACGTGGTTGGCCAATCCTGTAGTTGTACGCAAGGCAAATGGGAAATGGAGACTTTATATCGACTTCACAGATGTTAATAAAGCTTGTCCCAAAGACCCATTCCATTTGCCGCGTGTCGACCAGATTGTTGACTCCACGGCTGGATGTGATTTGCTCTCATTTCTTGATGCATACTCAGGATACCATCAGATCTTCATGGCATAAGAGGATGAGGAGAAAACCGCATTCATTACCCCATGTGGCACATATTGTTTTGTACGGATGCCTTTCGGATTAAAGAATGCCGGTTCAACATTTGCAAGAGTAGTCCATCACGCTTTTGAGTCGCAAATACACAGAAATGTGGAAGCCTACATGGATGACATAGTGGTCAAAAGCAAGGACAGGGCAACTCTGATTCAAGATTTGGATGAAACCTTTGCAAATCTGCGCAAGATTAATCTCAAGCTCAATCCCGAGAAGTGCGTGTTTGGAGTTCCCTCCGGCAAGCTTCTCGGGTTCTTCGTGTCTCAGAGGGGAATTGAAGCCAATCCCGACAAGATCAAGGCCATTGAGCAGATTGAAGCACCCAAGCGCGTCAAAGATGTACGAAGACTTGCGGTTGCGTTGTTGCTATCGATGGGTTTATCTCTAGGTCTGCTGGCGGCGCCTGCCATTTTCAAAATTTTGAAAAAGGCGGGTCCAATGAAATGGACTCCGGAAGCGGAGGTTGCGCTGCAGGACTTGAAGAGATACCTTTCCTCCACTCCAGTACTTGTCGCACCTAAGCCACAAGAGAAGTTGTTGCTATATTTAGCGGCAACCAATCAAGTGGTTAGTGCTGCGTTAGTAGCGGAGAGGGAGGCGGATGATGAGCTGGCGACCATGGCAGACGCATCTAGCGACAAGCAGGGGGCTCCGCCGACAAGCTCTGGTCCCGACAAGGATGGATCTGCGCAGGAGCATGGGAAGATGCAGAAAAGGATGGTGCAGCGCCCAGTTTACTTCGTCAGTTCCCTTCTGCAGGGGGCTAGTGTTGGGGAACGTAGCAGAAATTCAAAATTTTCCTACGTGTCACCAAGATCTATCTATGGAGAAACTAGCAACGAGGAAGGAGAGTGCATCTACATACCCTTGTAGATCGCTAAGCGGAAGCGTTCAAGTGAGCAGGGTTGAAGGAGTCGTGCTCGTCGTGATTCAAATCACCGGAGATCCTAGTCTTGAGCAGACGGCACCTCCGCGTTCAACACACGTACAGCCGGTGGCGTCTCCCATGCCTTGATCCAGCAAGGAGAGAGGAGAGGTTGAGAAGACTCCATCCAGCAACAGCACAACGGCATGGTGGTGATGGAGGCGTGGCAATCCCGCAGGCTTCGCCAAGCACCACGGGAGAGGAGGAGGAGGAGGCGGGGCTGCACCAAGAGAGGAGAAAACTCATGTGTGTTGGGCAGCCCCAAACCCCAAGTATATATAGGGAGGGAGGCTGCGCCCCATCTAGGGTTTCCACCCCAAGGGGTGCGGCCAGCCCTAGATGGGGCTTGGGAGGCGGCCAAGGGGAGGGAGAGGGGCGCCCACTAGATGGGCCTTAGGGCCCATCTGCCCTAGGGTTGCCCCCCCTCTCTCCCTTGCATTGGGCCCCTTGTGGGGGGCGCACCAGCCCACCTGGGGCTGGTTCCCTCCCACACTTGGCCCATGCAGCCCTCCGGGGTTAGTGGCCCCACTTGGTGGACCCCCGGGACCCTCCCGGTGGTCCCGGTACGTTACTGGAAAAACCCGAAACTTTTCCGGTGACCAAAACAGGACTTCCCATATATAAATCTTTACCTCCGGACCATTCCGGAACTCCTCGTGACGTCCGGGATCTCATCCGGGACTCCGAACAACATTCGGTAACCACATACAAACTTCCTTTATAACCCTAGCGTCATCGAACCTTAAGTGTGTAGACCCTACGGGTTCGGGAACCATGCAGACATGACCGAGACGTTCTCCGGTCAATAACCAACAGCGGGATCTGGATACCCATGTTGGCTCCCACATATTCCACGATGATCTCATCGGATGAACCACGATGTCAAGGACTCAATCGATCCCGTATACAATTCCCTTTGTCTAGCGGTATTGTACTTGCCCGAGATTCGATCGTCGGTATCCCGATACCTTGTTCAATCTCGTTTCCGGCAAGTCTCTTTACTCGTTCCGTAACACATCATCCTGTGATCAACTCCTTGATCACATTGTGCACATTATGATGATGTCCTACCGAGTGGGCCCAGAGATACCTCTCCGTTGACACGGAGTGACAAATCCCAGTCTCGATTCGTGCCAACCCAACAGACACTTTCGTAGATACCTGTAGTGCACCTTTATAGTCACCCAGTTATGTTGTGACGTTTGGTACACCCTAAGCATTCCTACGGTATCCGGGAGTTGCACAATCTCATGGTCTAAGGAAATGATACTTGACATTAGAAAAGCTTTAGCATACGAACTACGATCTTGTGCTAGGCTTAGGATTGGGTCTTGTCCATCACATCATTCTACTAATGATGTGATCCCGTTATCAATGACATCCAATGTCCATGGTCAGGAAACCGTAACCATCTATTGATCAACGAGCTAGTCAACTAGAGGCTTACTAGGGACATGGTGTTGTTCATGTATCCACACATGTATCTGAGTTTCCTATCAATACAATTATAGCATGGATAATAAACGATTATCATGAACAAGGAAATATAATAATAACTAATTTATTATTGCCTCTAGGGCATATTTCCAACAGTCTCCCACTTGCACTAGAGTCAATAATCTAGTTCACATCGTCATGTGATTAACACTGATAGGTCACATCGCCATGTGACCAACACCCAAAGAGTTTACTAGTGTCAGTTAACTAGTTCACATCATCATGTGATTTAGACTCAATGAGTTCTGATTTGATCATGTTTTGCTTGTGAGAGGGTTTTAGTCAGCGGTCTCGAACCTTTCAGATCCGTGTGTGCTTTGCAAATTTTTAGGTCATATTGTAAATGCTGCTTCCACGCTCCACTTGGAGCTATTCCAAATGGTTGTTCCACTATCGTATCCTGTTTTCTACTTAGAGTCATTCGGATAGGTGTTAAAGCTTGCATCGGCGTTACCCTTTATGCGAACTCTTTATCACCTCCATAATCGAAAACATGTCCTTATTTATGCCAAGGAAAATTTTGACGCTGTCCAATGATCCATTCTGGATCATTCTTGTACCCTTGAGTGACTCATGGCAAGGCACACTTCGGTCTGATGCATGACATAGCATACTATAGAGCCTATATCTGAAGCATAGGGGCGACCTTCGTCCTTTCTCTCTTTTCTGCCGTGGTCGAGCTTTAACTCTTAACTTCATACCTTACATCTCGGCAAGAACTCCTTCTTTGGTGATCCATCTTGAACACCTTCAAGATCATGTCAAGGTATGTGCTCATTTGAAAGTATTATTAAGCATTTTGATCTATCCTTATAGATCTTGATGCTTATTGTTCAAGTAGCCTAATCTAGGTTTTCCATTGAAAACACTTTTCAAACAACCCTATATGCTTTCTAGAAATTCTACATCATTTCTGATCATCAATATGTCAACAACATATACTCATCAGAAATTCTATAGTGCTCCCACTCACTTCTTTGGAAATACAAGTTTCTCATAAACTATATATAAACCCAAAATCTTTGATCATCTCATCAAAGCGTACATTCCAACTCCGAGATGCTTACTCCAGTCCTTAGAAGGATTGCTGGAGCTTTGCATACTTGTTAGCATCCTTCAGGATTGACAAAACCTTACGGTTGTATCACATACAACCTTTCCTCAAGAATAACAGAGAAACAATGTTTTGACATCCTATCTGCAAGATTTCATAAATGCAGCTAATGCTAACATGATTCCGACGGACTTAAGCATCGCTACGGATGAGAAAATCTCATCGTAGTCAACTCCTTGAACTTGTGAAAACTCTTACGCCACAAGTCGAGCTTCACGACGGTGACATTACCGTTCACGTCCGTCTTCTTCTTAAAGATCCATTCATCTCAATGGCTTGCCGATCATCGGGCAAGTCCACCAAAGTCCATGCTTTGTTACGATATATGGATACTATCTCGGTTTCATGGCTTCTAACCATTTGTCGAATTTGGGCCCACCATTGCTTCTCCATAGCTCGTAGGTTCATTGTTGTCTAGCAACATGACCTTCAAGACAGGATTGCGTACCACTCAAGTAATGCGCATCCTTGTCACCCTACGAGTGCGTTAGTGACTTGATCCAAACTTCATGATCACTATCATAAGCTTCTACTTCAATTGGTGTAGGCGCCACAGAACAACTTCACGTGCCTGCTACACTAGTTGAAATGACGGTTCAATAACCTCATCAAGTCTCCACCATCCTCCCACTCAACTTTTGAGACAAACTTTTCCTCGAGAAAGGACCCGATTCAAGAAACAATCCCTATTGCTTTCGGATCTTAATTAGGAGGTATACCCAACTGTTTTGGGTGTCCTATGAAGATGCATTTTATCCGCTTTGGGTTCGAGCTTATCAACCTGAAACTTTTCACATAAGCGTCGCAGCCCCAAACTTTTAAGAAACGACAACTTAGGTTTCTCTAAACCATAGTTCATACGGTGTCGTCTCAGCGAATAACGTGGTGCCCTATTAAAGTGAGTGCGGTTGTCTCTAATGCCTAACCCATGAACGATAGTGGTAATTCGATAAGAGATATCATGGTACGCACCATATCCAATAGAGTGCAACTATGATGTTCGGACACACCATCACACTATGGTGTTCCAGGCGGTATTAATTGTGAAACAATTTCCACAATGTCTTAATTGTGTGCCAAAGCTCGTAACTCAGATACTCATCTCTATGATCATATCATGGACATTTTATCCTCTTGTCACAATGATCTTCAACTTCACTCTGAAATTACTTGAACCATTCAATAATTCAGACTTGAGTTTCATCAAGTAAATATACTTAACATCTACTCGAATCATCTGTGAAGTAAGAACATAACGATATTCACTGCATGCCTCAGCACTCATTGGACTACACACATCAAAATGTGTTACCTCCAACAAGTTGCTATCTTGTTTCATCTTACTGAAACCGAGTTTTTTCAGTCATCTTGCCCATGTGGTATGATTTGCATATCTCAAGTGATTCAAAATCAAGTGAGTCCAAACGATCCATCTGCATGGAGTTTCTTCATGCGTATACACCAATAGACATGGTTCGCATGTCTCAAACTTTTCAAAAGCGAGTGAGTCAAAGATCCATCAACATGGAGCTTCTTCATGCGTTTACACCAATATGACTTACATGGCGATGCCACAAGTAAGTGGTACTATCATTACTATCTTATATCTTTTGGCATGAAAATGTGTATCACTACGATCGAGATTCAATAAACCATTCCTATTAGGTGCAATACCATTGAAGGTATTATTCAAATAAATAGAGTAACCATTATTCTCCTTAAATGAATAACCGTATTGCGATAGACATAATCCAATCATGTCTATGCTCAGCATAAACACCAAATGACAATTATTCAGGTTTAATACTAATCTTGATGGTAGAGGGAGCGTGCGATGTTTGATCACATCAAAATTGGAAAAACTTCCAACACATATCGTCGACTCACCTTTAGCTAGTCTCCGTTTATTCCGTAGCTCTTTTATTTGAGTTACTAACACTTAGCAACCGAACGGTATCTAATACCCTGGTGCTACTAGGAGTACTAGTAAAGTACACATTAACATAATGTATATCAATATACTTCTATCGACCTTGCCAGCCTTCTCATCTACCAAGTATCTAGGGTGGTTCCGCTTGATGTCCGTTCCTCTCATTACGAAGCACTTAGTCTCGGGTTTGGGTTCAACCTTGGGTTTCTTCCTTTGGAGCAACAACTGATTTGACGTTTCATGAAGTGTCCTTCTTGTCCTTGCCCTTCTTGAAACTAGTGGTTTCACCAACCATCAACAATTGATGCTCCTTCTTGATTTTTACTTTCGCGATGTCAAACAACGCGAATACCTCAGGATCATCATCTCTATCCTTGATATGTCATAGTTCATCACGAAGCTCTAGCAGCTTGGTGGCAATGACTTTGGAGAAACATCACTATCTCATCGGAAGATCAACTCCCTCGATTCAAGTGATTGTTGTACTCAGACAATCTGAGCACAAGCTCAACGATTGAGCTTTTTTCCCTTAGTTTGCAGGCTAAGAAAATCGTCGGAGGTCTTATACCTCTTGACGTGGGCACGATCCTGAAATCCCAATTTCAGCCCTCGAAACATCTCATATGTTCCTCGACGTTCGAAAAACGTCTTTGGTGCCTCAACTCTAAACCGTTTAACTGAACTATCACGTAGTTATCAAAACGTCTATGTCCGATGTTCGCAACATCCACAAACGACGTTTGGGGTTCATCACACTGAGCGGTGCATTAAGGACATAAGCTTTCTACTGTCCGCATAATCGCTATTGTCAACTTTCAACTATATTTTCTCTAGGAACATATCTAAACAGTGGAACTAAAGCGCGAGCTTACGACATAATTTGCAAAGATCTTTTGACTATGTTCAGGATAATTAAGTTCATCTCATGAACTCCCACTCAGATAGACATCCCTCTAGTCATCTAAGTGATTACACGATCCGAGTCAACTAGGCCGTGTCCGATCATCACGTGAGACGGACTAGTCATCATCGGTGAACATCTTCATGTTGATCGTATCTACTATCGACTCATGCTCGACCTTTCGGTCTCGTGTTCCGAGGCCATATGCGTACATGCTAGGCTCGTCAAGTTAACCCTAAGTGTATTGCGTGTGTTCGAGGCCATGTCTGTACATGCTAGGCTCGTCAACACCGTTGTATGTGAGCGTAGGAATCCATCACACCCGATCATCACGTGGTGCTTAGAAGCGACGAACTTTAGCAGCGGTGCAGTTAGGGAGAACACTTCTTGAAATTGTTGTAAGGGATCATCTTATTTACTACCGTCGTTCTAAGTAAACAAGATGCATAAACATAATAAACATCACATGCAATTATATAGTAGTGACATGATATGGCCAATATCATATAGCTCCATTGATCTCCATCTTGGGGCTCCATGATCATCATCGTCACGGCATGACACCATGATCTCCATCATCATGATCTCCATCATCGTGTCTCCATGGAGTTGTCTACGCCAACTTATTACTTCTACTACTATGGCTACGGTTAGCAATAAAGTAAAGTAATTACATGGCGTTGTTCAATGACACGCAGGTCATAAAATAAATTAAGACAACTCCTATGGCTCCTGCGGTTGTCATACTCATCGACATGCAAGTCGTGATTCCTATTACAAGAACATGATCAATCTCATACATCACATATCATTCATCACATTCTTCTTGGCCATATCACATCACATAGCATACCCTGCAAAAACAAGTTAGGCGTCCTCTAATTGTTGTTTGCATGTTTCTGATGGCTGCTATGGGTTTCTAGCAAACGTTTCTTACCTCATAAAACCACAACATGATATGCCAATTGCTATTTACCCTTCATAAGGACCCTTTTCATCGAATCCGTTCCAACTAAAGTGGGAGGCGGCACCCGCTAGCCACCTTATGCACCAAGTGCATGTCGATCGGTGGAACTGTCTCACGTGGAAATGCGTGTAAGGTCGGTCCGGGCCGCTTCATCCCACAATACCGTCGGAAAAAGATTGGACTAATAACGGCAAGCATATTGAACATCATCAACGCCCACAACTACTTTGTGTTCTACTCGTGCAAAGAATCTACATAATAGACCTAGCTCATGATGCCCTTTGTTGGGGAATGTAGCAGAAATTCAAAATTTTCCTCGTGTCACCAAGATCTATCTATGGAGAAACTAGCGAGGGAAGGAGAGTGCATCTACATACCCTTGTAGATCGCTAAGCGGAAGCGTTCAAGTGAACAGGGTTGAAGGAGTCGTATTAAATATGATTCAAATCACCGGAGATCCTAGTGCGAATGGGCGGCACCTCCGCGTTCAACACACGTACAGCCGGTGGCGTCTCACGCCTTGATCCAGCAAGGAGAGAGGAGAGGTTGAGAAGACTCCATCCAGCAGCAGCACAGCGGCATGGTGGTGATGGAGGCGTGGCAATCCGCGCAGGGATTCGCCAAGCACCACGGAGGAGGAGGAGGAGAGGCAGGGCTGCACCAAGAGAGGGAGAAAACTCATGTGTGTTGGGCAGCCCCAAACCCCAAGTATATATAGGGGAGGGGAGGGCTGCGCCCCCATCTAGGGTTTCCACCCCCAAGGGGTGCGGCCAGCCCTAGATGGGGCTTGGGGAGGCGGCCAAAAGGGGAGGGAGAGGGAGGCGCCCACTAGATGGGCCTTAGGGCCCATCTGCCCTAGGGTTTGCCCCCTCCCACTCTCCCTTGCGCCTTGGGCCCCTTGTGGGGGCGCACCAGCCCACCTGGGGCTGGTTCCCTCCCACACTTGGCCCATGCAGCCCTCCGGGGTTAGTGGCCCCACTTGGTGGACCCCCGGGACCCTCCCGGTGGTCCCGGTACGTTACCGGAAAAACCCGAAACTTTTCCGGTGACCAAAACAGGACTTCCCATATATAAATCTTTACCTCCGGACCATTCCGGAACTCCTCGTGACGTCCGGGAATCTCATCCGGGACTCGAACAACATTCGGTAACCACATACAAACTTCCTTTATAACCCTAAGCGTCATCGAACCTTAAGTGTGTAGACCCTACGGGTTCGGGAACCATCTGAACATGACCGAGGCGTTCTCGGTCAATAACCAACAGCGGGATCTGGATACCCATGTTGGCTCCCACATATTCCACGATGATCTCATCGGATGAACCACGATGTCAAGGACTCAATCGATCCGTATACAATTCCCTTTGTCTAGCGGTATTGTACTTGCCCGAGATTCGATCGTCGGTATCCCGATACCTTGTTCAATCTCGTTTCGGCAAGTCTCTTTACTCGTTCCGTAACACATCATCTCGTGATCAACTCCTTGATCACATTGTACTGATATGATGATGTCCTACCGAGTGGGCCCAGAGATACCTCTCCGTTGACGGGAGTGACAAATCCGATCTCGATTCGTGCCAACCCAATGAGACACTTTCGGAGATACCTGTAGTGCACCTTTATAGTCACCCGATTCGTTGTGGCGTTTGGTACACCAAAGCATTCCTACGGTATCCGGGTTGCACAATCTCATGGTCTAAGGAAATTATACTTGACATTAGAAAAGCTTTAGCATCTGAACTACGATCTTGTGCTAGGCTTAGGATTGGGTCTTGTCCATCACATCATTCTACTAATGATGTGATCCGTTATCAATGACATCCAATGTCCATGGTCGAAACCGTAACCATCTATTGATCAACGAGCTAGTCAACTAGAGGCCTACTAGGGACATGGTGTTGTTCATGTATCCACACATGTATCTGAGTTTCCTATCAATACAATTATAGCATGGATAATAAACGATTATCATGAACAAATATAATAATAACTAATTTATTATTGCCTCAAGGGCATATTTCCAACAACTAGGTCGAGGTACTCTGGTGTCCAGAAGTTGCTTTTGGCCTCCTTGTGGCCTCGAGAAAGCTGCGCCATTACTTTCAAGCACATGAGATCACGATCGTCACTCGCTTTCGGCTGAAGAGGATCTTGCAAAATCCGAAGCAACGAGGCAGGATTGTCGAGTGGGCCTTTGGAACTGTCAAGCTTTGGCCTCAAGTTTGAAAGCACTTCAACTATCAAAAGCGAGCATTGGCGAGTTCATAGCAGAATGGGCGCCAACACAAGGCGAAGAAATCCGAAACGAGCATCCCGTCAAGGAAGCAAGCAAAGAGTGGCTAATGTACTTTGGCGGTGCCTTCTCGCTGCAAAGGCGCGGTGCGGCGTGCTACTTATCGCACCACGGAGAGCACCTCAAGTCGTAGTCGGATGCACTTTCCCAAGGAGCAAGCAGCGAACAATACTACAGAGTATGAAGGTTTGCTTGCCGGTCTCAGGATCGCAGCGGACCTTGGGATTAAGAAGCTCGTTGTCAGGGGAGATTCACAGCTTGTTGTCCGCCAAGTGAACAAGGATTATCAGAGTCCGTTGATGGAAGCTTATGTTGATGAAGTGAGGAAGCTAGAAGAGCACTTTGATGGCCTGCAAATGGAACATGTTCCAAGAGCTCAGAACGACATTGCTGATGGCCTGTCGAAGTGCGCTGCACTTAAGTTACTTGTGGAACCAGGGATCTTTGTGCTCAAGCTGACTCAACCGACTGTAGCACCATCAATTGGACAGAACAAGAAGAGGAAGTTGGTTTCAGGTGACTACTTTACGGCAGAGCTCCCTGAAGCCGCCGCCAAGAAGGTCCCCAAGATCAACGAAGATAATCTTTGAGGCGGTCCGCTCCAGACAAGCCTAAGGTTTGCTTAGTTGAAGCGGGCGCTCCCGACAAGTTTTGCTCCGGCAAGCTTGCCGGGAACATCAACTCGGCTGAGCCACGAGTTCTTGCCGTGAAAGCTGATGTTCCGCAGCCGCAAATGTGCCTTTAGTCCTTGTTGTCGAGCCGCAGCTCCGGCATGGGCACAGCAGATCGTCAATTCCTTGAGACAGGAGAACTTCCGAAGAACAAGAAGAAGCGGAAAGAGTAGCCCGGCGGTCAAGTATGTACCAGTTTGTCGACAACATCACATGCGAAGAATACTCAATGGTGTGAAATTGAAGTGTATTCATCGGGAAGATGGACGAAGCTATTGGCGAGAGATACGGAGGCATATGTGGTCACCACATTGGCGCAAAAGCACTTAATAAGGCAAAGCTTTCCGGCAAGGATTCTTACGGCGACAGCCCTCGAGGATGCAACGCACAAGTAACCAAGTGTGAAGCGTGCGGTTCCATTCCAGCGAGATACACCAGCCAGCTCAAGCTCTCCGGGCGATCCCTTTATCCTGGCCATTTTGGTGCAGGGCTCGACATCCTCGGCCCCTTTCCCGAGCAGTCGGGGCTTTGAGTACTTATGCGTCGCAATCGACAAGTTCACAAAGTGGCGGGAAGTGGAAGCGATGAGGAAGGTGACAGCCACGATCGGCGATCAAGTTCTTGGTCGATTGTTTGCCGTTTTGGGATTCATAACGGGATCATCACCGACAACGGCACACAATTCCGAGCCGCACCTTCATCTGATCGTCCAAGATCTTGGCGCCAAGGTCTGCTTTGCTTATGTTGCTCATCAGAAGCAGCGGTCAGCGGAAAGGGCAAGCGCTGAAGTGCTGCGAGGACTCAAGACCAGAACTTTCGACGGGCTGCATAAGTGCGGAAGAAACTGGATTGAGGCTGCGGTGGTTCTTTAATCGATCGGGGCGGCGCCGTCGAGCCAGCGGCGGACACCTTTTGCTCTAGTCTATGGGCGAGGCATTTCTCCCCACGGAACTTCGTATCTGGGTCACCTCGAGTACTAAAACTATGATGAGCTCGAGCAAGAGCAGCTGCGACAAGATGGCGCTGCTCCTTGAGGAGGACCGATCTTCGAGCCATTTGTCGAGCCACTTGTTATCAAGCAAACTTTGCGTTGCTACCATAGCCGCAAAGTTAGTGCGAAGTCTCGAGGAAGCGACCTTGTTCTTGGCGCGTTCAGTCCGCCAAGAATTGCAACAAGTTGGCCTTGAAGTGGGAAGGCCCTTATCGGGTGAGGCGAGTCACTAGGCTGGCGCTGTCATGCCTTGAGACCGAAGATGGCATTCGGTGAGAAACTCACGGAATATTGAGCATCTTCGTAAGTTTTACCCATAGAGGCGCGGTTCTTGGAACCTGTTCCGGCAACCACCTTAATACAAGTCTTGCCCATGTCGCATGTAATCCTTTGTACAAAGCGGGCGCGGACCCGGGCATCGATAAAGCTCATGTGCTCCGCACATCTTGTCAATTCGTGCATTTTCTTTTTACTTTGCATGTATTATCGACACTTTGTGCAGCACCTATTCGATGCAATAACGAGCAGCGGGGCTCCATATCTTTATGTTCTCTTCTTTCTCATTCTCAAAGAAGAAGGTTCCCTCGCCCACAAGTTTGTCAGGGGGGAAGGAGAAGAAGATAATGTTGTGGACCAAACATAGCTCAAAGAAATTCTACCTTACCGGGAAGCAAACGACAGAAAAGCTAAGTTGCCAAAGTTTGAGCAGTTTGTTTTAAATTTTAAGTTATCTTCCTTGAGCGACCGTGCTTTGTATGAAAAACCTGTGCTGAAGGAACCAACTCGTAGCTAGTTGCACCCTTACTTTGTTTGAGTCCGCTCAACAACTTAAGTGAGCTGCAACTAGTCGCGACAAGGTTGCTTGTCGGGAATGGCACCGCCCGGCGAGCTCTTGACGTTCCGCACTCAGCGATCGCGACAAAGGTGCCAGCGCCGACAAGTTCCCTAAAAGCGTGAGGGCACAAACATACAAAGGAAGGAATCAAGTAAAAGGAAATAACATTGCAATCATTGCCTAAGATAGAGTTATATTACAAAAATAACATGCATGAGATCTAATAGATTGTTCTTCTAAACATGATCAACAGCGACAAGGGAAAGATAAAGCAGGCGGCCTAGTCTACGCGGTAAGCCATCGAACCTCTTGACCCGCTCACCCTGTCCACAATGGGTGCGACAAGGGCCTTGGCGCTTCAACGTCGATGATCAGTGGCAAGGACTTGAGGGCGTTAAGCGAAGCTAACGCTGGATTGCGGAAGGCCACCTTCATCGGCACCTTACGAAGAGCCCTGCACAGATTTGGCGCGACTTCGTCGACCAACTGCTGGGATCTCTTCCGGAGCAGCTGGAGGCCGTCCTGCACGCCCTTGAGAGCAGTGAGCTTGGCGCTGGGTTGAAAGCGCTCGTCGGAGGAGTACCCGAGATCCACCATCCCCAGCTCCATCAGCTCCTTGTCGATGGCGGCGGCAGTATCTACAAGGCCCTCCGTCCAGTGCATCACGTTCTCTCTGAAGGTGTCCTGGGCGGTCGTGGCATTCACCAGCAGCTCCTCGTTGGCCTTGATCTTCTCCAACAGACCCACTTCCCGCTCCTTGGCGCCGTCCAGCGTCTCCATCAAGGTGGTCAGCTTTAGCTCAAGATCTGCCTTGGAGTCCTTGGCGGCGTCGAGCTCTTTGATCCTCTCAGCGAGACGGTCCTGCAACTCGCCAAGAGTGTAGGCGTCCTTCTCGCGCTCGTGCTTCAGTATGGCGACCTCCTCGCCGCTCTTACGGAGGTGGCCTCCAGCTGCGTCACCCTCGTCTCCAACTCCTTCTTGGCGGCCTCGGCAGGCTGCAGCAGCATCTTTTGCTTCTGGAGGCTCCGCCAATTGATTGCTCACAGCAGCGGCAAGCTCTTCCTCATAGCTGTCAAGGTTGATCTTCCGCTGCGCCATTTCGCCTTCTTCTTGTGACGGCTTCTCGGCGCAAGCAGCTGCTGCTCCTCGACCTCAGCCTTCTCGGAATGAAGGCTATGCGCTCTTCGACAAATCGCTCCGCTCTTACCTTTCGTTAGGAGAGCTTCTTGGTTGGCGCCCGGAGCTCTTGGTAGCGCTTCTCCATGTCTGCTCCGCCCTCGCGACAAGTGCTTCCCGGACTCCAACTTGGCTTGTCGGGCGCGGTAGAAGCGACAGCAACTTCTTCGGCTGTTGTTCCTCCTCGGACTTCGCTTGCTGCTGCTGCTTGGCGCGTCGACCAACGACAGCCAAGCGAGGCGAGCAGCTCTTCGTCGAAGGTTTCTCCCTCGGCTGGTGCCACAGGCTCGGCGCCCGGGAGCTTGATGAAGACCCCATCGCCCGGCCTTCAAGTAGGCGCCGGGCTGGGGCTCCTCGAAGCTGGCTGCTGCAGCCATGGTTGAGGATCTGGGGTCGGTGTAGCGCCCGTCGCTCCTGCTGACCTCGAGTCGTCGAGTATGATCGCGGACCCCGCCCGGCTTCATGGCGTCAGCCTTGGCGGCCTCTTCTGGCCAGGCTCGTCGCGCGTGTCCCTCCTCGGCGGCAGCGGTGTCGTCAATGTTGCCAGCGCGTGTCCTCCTCGCGGCGACCTCAACCTCCATCGGCTCTGCGGCGGATGGATCGACAATAAGGAAAAGAAAGAAAAGTCGAGCAAAATATCCAAAAAAGAATTGAAAGAAGAAAAACCCACGGGGGGCAGCTTATAGGCAAGAAGCTTACTGCGATGGGATCTGCTGCGGTAGCCTCGTGCCGGAGGTTGATGGAGTCATCCTTGCGGAGGCCGTCCCTTGATGGAAAGCCTCCTTGCGGAGGCACTCCCTTGCGGGGGATCTTCCCTTGGCGGCGTGGTTGAAGCGAGATGGCATGTCGAGGAGCGACCTCGGGACACTCTGGCGGGGCTGCTCTGCTCCTACACAAATCAACAAGTCGGATATCAGCAAAGAAGGAGCACCCATGCATGCCTAACCGTGAAATAAATCATATACTTACTGCTGGGGGCTGTCTTTGGGGGCTGCTGAGGAAGGGTTGCGGGTCCGGCAAGGGGTCTCGAATCGCCTCTGTTGCCTTGAGGATCGTCTTCTATGGCGACCACGGGGTCTTAGCTCTCTTGAAGCTCTGCGGGCCAACGTCACGAAAAGGAAAGAGTTCAGAATGAAGCAAGTCGGACACAAGACAAAGCATAAAATTGAAGAATTACAAGTAGCAGCGACAAGATCTTACTCTTCTTCTTCCTCGGAGCTGGCGTGGAGAAGTCAATTCTGGTCCGCCTCCGGTGCGGCAATTTGGAAAGTAGGCTCCCTCGGGCGCTTGGCGGGTGCGAGAGCCGTGGTCCCGAAGGCCCGCTCCGATTCTTTGTGGCGGCGTGAAGCGCTCCAGCGGGGCCCGCCATTGCTGGCAATGGCTATGACCCACCAGTTCCTCCAGCGCGATTTCCCCCACTCCCTCGCGCGTCCGGCTTCCCTCTCGTGCTCCCTTTGGCGGCGAACGTCCTGCTCCCCCTCCCGCGCTCTGCTTGCGCTGGCGCGGCGCTCCTGCAGGCGGTCGGGCGTGCCTTGCCTTGCTGCCGTGGCTGGCTCGGCCCTTTACCAATGGCCCCCCAGCAGTGGGGCTAATGCCCCACCCTAAACTAATCCCCTCTAACCCACTAACATTGGGCCCCCCGGTTAACTAATTTGATTAAGCTGAGGTTATGACATGTGCCCTCTGTCTAATTAGGTTAAATAAATTATATAAACACTTTGTTAGTTGCTCTGCCAATGACATGAGGGTCCCGGGGCCTCCTTTGACCCGTCGACCGTGGACGATCAACTCTTGGTGGGCGATGGCTGACCCCTGTCAGCCACTCAGGTGCATGCACCGGTGCACCTAGCAGTTTGTTTATTAATATTCTTGAATTAAATTAAAATCAGGATATTAGAAAATCATTTAATCTTTGTAAATTCATAGAAAATAAACCGTAGCTTCGGATGAAAATGTTTTCTACATGAAAGTTGCTTTCGAGCAGCCGAATCCGAATGCATGGTCCGTTTGCATCAGGATGCCTCTAACTATCTGAACATGGAACATTCCCTCTCCGGTCATCTGTCGACACGAGTCGGAATGGAAAACATTCGGTTGGATTCCCCCCTTCACCTTATCGTGTATCCCTACATTAGTACACTCCTAGTGCTGCGTATTGCCATGTTATGCCTTGTGATGCATTGTTTGCTCTGTATTCTTGTTCCTCTCTCTCAGATAGACCACAAGACCGATGCATACAGTGATGCGACTCGTGATGTGACCCCTCCTGAGCAACGACAACCAGCCCCCCCCCCCTTTGATCATCCCGTCTCATTCCATTCTCTGCTTGCATTAGATTTTGCTCTTTATTGTTTGCTCACTTGAGAAGAAGGGGGGCGGCGGTGGTTTTCGAGATGGGACAGCAAATGGCGAGGTGGGCGACTTGCCCTGTTTCCCCTGTTTATAAGGAGGGAGAGGCGGACGTTCCGCTTTTCAATTAAAAAAACCCCACGATCTCTCCCCACGGCCTTGCGATCGGCGCGTGCTGTTAAATGGGGGCGTGGTGGGTCAAGAGCAAGTAACGGCGTGATCTAGGCGCGCGTGCCCGACACTGTTTTGGGCCTAGCCATGAGCTCGGCGCCGTGTGTGGCCCGAGCTCGGGGCTCTGTCGGTGTACTAGAGTAGGGGTACCCTAGTATCCCGAACTCATGCACGGCGATTGCAGCACCTCAGCGGCAGGTTTGCCTAATGACCGCCAAGGTCCTCCGCAGTTCCTTTGGAGCCATTCAAGAACAAAGTATTCAAGTCAAGGAGACAAGGCCCGGCAAGAGGAGCTTGTCGGAAGGCCACTCAAAGGCACGCGAAGACAAGACCCGGCAAGAGGAGCTTGCGGGAAGGCTCGATGGCGACAAGCTTCCGAGTGCGACAAGGATTCAGCAGCGACAAGGTGCTTGCAGCGGTAGGCAACCTCTCTTCATCTCGCTCTAGCTCATCCGTGACGTGTCGCCACGGGCTATCGGCAGCGTGTCAAGAGGTCGTGCAGCCGGCGGAGGAAGCAGCGATAAGCGGCGGCCGACAAGACTGCCATCGTGGCGACGGTGGCGCTCTGACGGTCCTGTTGCCTTTGTTTCAGCGACACGGACGGGCATTTAATGCTTTTGTCCCTTGCCGTCGAGTTAGGTAGAGTACACTGTACAAAGTAGTTGCACCAACCGCAACTCATTTTCCCATTTTGCCCTCGTCTACGTTGCCGCTTTGTTGGTGACCCCTTGAGCATATAAAGGAGGCCCATGTGCAGCGTAGAAAGGGTTAAACTCGATTCGGTTCGACTCACTCGAAACCAGAGGCACTCAAGCTAGGTTTTGTAGCTCTCATTTCTCCCTAGCAAGAACACAATACAATCAACCAAGCAGCGGTAGGAGTATTATCTCTCGGAGAGCTCGGTTGGGTAAACTGCTTCGTGTTAGCCGCCTCGATCTGCTCTTCGTGCAATCTCCGCCCCCCCACCGAACCGAAAGGGGTCCGGTCCGCCGGCCCCCGTAGGTGTTCGTGGGTACGATCAGCCTCCCCGACAAATTTCAATGCTTTGCTTGAAGAAAAATTGCTTAAAGTTGATGAATTGGCTAGGAACGTTGATAGAATTTCTCTTGATGTTGATTCTTTGAAACTTAGATCTATTCCTCCTAAGCATGATATCAATGAGTCTCTCAAAGCCATGAGAATTTCCATTGATGAGTGCAAAGAAAGAACTGCTAGGATGCGTGCTAAGAAAGATTGCTTTATAAAAGCGTGTTCTTCAAATCTCTATGAAAAATAAAGATGAAGATCTAAAAGTTATTGATGTGTCCCCTATTAAATCTTTGTTTTGCAATATGAATCTTGATAATAATGGGACTGAATATGATCCACCTTTACCTAGAAGGCGTTCCAAAAATTCGGAATTTTTAGATCTTGATGCTAAAATTGATAAAAGTGGGATTGAAGAGATCAAAACATTAGATGTTAATAAACCTACTATTTTGGATTTCAAGGAATTTAATTATGATAATTGCTCTTTGATAGATTGTATTTCCTTGTTGCAATCCGTGCTAAATTCTCCACATGCTTATAGTCAAAATAAAGCTTTTACCAAACATATCGTTGATGTTTTGATGCAATCTTATGAAGAAAAGCTTGAGTTGGATGTTTCTATCCCTAGAAAACTTTATGATGAGTGGGAACCTACTATTAAAATTAAGATTAAAGATCATGAATGCTATGCTTTGTGTGATTTGGGTGCTAGTGTTTCCACTATTCCCAAAACTTTGTGCGATTTGTTAGGTTTCTATGATTTTGATGATTGCTCTTTAAATTTGCACCTTGCGGATTCCACCATTAAGAAACCGATGGGAAGGATTAATGATGTTCTTATTGTTGCAAATAGGAACTATGTGCCCGTAGATTTTATCGTTCTTGATATAGATTGCAATCCTTCATGTCCTATTATTCTTGGTAGACCTTTCCTTAGAACGATTGGTGCAATTATTGATATGAAGGAAGGGAATATTAGATTCCAATTTCCATTAAAGAAATACATGGAATACTTCCCTAGGAAGAAAATAAAATTACCATATGAATCTATTATGAGAGCCACTTATGGATTGCCTACCAAATATGGCAATACCTAGATCTATCCTTGATTTTATGCCTAGCTAGGGGCGTTAAACGATAGCGCTTGTTGGGAGGCAACCCAATTTTATTTTTAGTTTTTTGCTTTTTTATTCTGTTTATGAATAAATTTTTGTTCTAGCCTCTGGTTAGATGTGTTTTTATGTTTTAATTAGTGTTTGTGCCAAGTTTAACCTATAGGATCTTCTTGGATGATAGTTATTTGATCTTGCAGAAATTTCCAGAAACTTTCTGTTCACAAAATAATTGTTAAAATCACCAGAACGTGATAAAATATTTATTCCAAATGATTCAGATCAATAAAACAATTTCTAGATCGTCCTATTTTCGCTGATTTTTTGAGTTCAGAAGTTTGCGATAGTTACATATTACTACAGACTGTTCTGTTTTGACAGATTCTGTTTTTGTGTGTTGTTTGCTTATTTTGATGAATCTATGGCTAGTAAAATAGTTTATAAACCATAGAAGTTGGAATAAATTAGGTTTAACACCAATATAAATAAATAATGAGTTCATTATAGTACCTTGAAGTGGTCTTTTGTTTTCTTTTGTTGGCAGACTCACGAGATTTTCTGCTGAGTTTTGTGTTGTGAAGTTTTCAAGTTTTGGGTGAAAGATTTGATGGATTATGGAACAAGGAGTGGCAAGAGCCTAAGCTTGGGGATGCCCATGGAACCCCCCAAGATAATCCAAGGACACCAAAACGTCGAAGCTTGGGGATGCCGGAAGGCATCCCTCTTTAAATCTACTTCCATCGGCAACTTTACTTGGGGCTATATTTTTATTCACCACATGATATGTGTTTTGCTTGGGCGTCTTATATGATTTGAGTATTTGCTTTTTAGTTTACCACAATCATCCTTGATGTACACGCCTTTTGAGAGAGTCACACTTGATTAGGAAATTATTAGAATACTCTATGTGCTTCACTTATATCTTTTGAGTTATATAGTTTTGCTCTAGTGCTTCACTTATATCTTTTAGAAACACGGTTGTGGATTTGTTTTATACAAACTATTGATCTCTCATACTTCACTTAGATTATTTTGAGAGTCTTAAATAGCATGGTAATTTGCTTAAATAATTCTAATATGCTCGGCATACGAGATTAGTAAAAGAAAAATTCTTATGAGTGTGTTGAATACTATGAGAAGTTTGATGCTTGATAATTGTTTTGAGATATGAAGATGGTGATATTAGAGTCATGCTAGTTGAGTAGTTGTGGATTTAAGAAATACTTGTGTTAAAGTTTGTGATTCCCGTAGCATGCACGTATGGTGAACCGTTATGTGATGAAGTCAGAGCATGATGTATTTATTGATTGTCTTCCTTATGAGTGGCGGTCGGGGACGACGATGGTCTTTTCCTACCAATCTATCCCCTAGGAGCATCGCGTAATACTTTGCTTTGATAACTTGTAGATTTTTGCAATAAGTATATGAGTTCTTTATGAATAATGTTGAGTCCACGGATTATACGCACCCTTCTTTCTACCATCATTGCTAGCCTCTCTAATACCGCACACTTTTCGCCGGTATCATACACCCACCATATACCTTCCTCAAAACAGCCACCATACCTACCTATCATGGCATTTCCATAGCCATTCCGAGATATATTGCCATGCAACTTTCCACCATTCCATTTATCATGACATACTCCATCATTGTCATATTGCCTCGCATGATCATGTAGTTGACATTGTATTTGTGGCAAAGCCAGCGTTCATAATTCTTTCATACATGTCGCTCTTGATTCATAGCATTTTCCGATACACCGCTGGAGGCATTCATATAGAGTCATACTTTGTTCTAAGTATTGAGTTGTAATTCATAAGTTGTAAGTAAATAAAAAGTGTGATGATCATCATTATTAGAGCAATGTCCCAAGTGAGGAAAGGATGATGGAGACTATGATTCCCCCACAAGTCGGGATGAGACTCCAGACAAAAAATAAAAAAAATGAGAAAAAAGAGAGAAGGGACAATGTTACTATCCTTTTACCACACTTGTGCTTCAAAGTAGCATCATGATCTTCATGATAGAGAGTCTCCTATGATATCATTTTCATATACTAGTAGGAATTTTTCATTATAGAACTTGGCTTGTATATTCCAATGATGGGCTTCCTCAAATGCCCTAGGTCTTCGTGAGCAAGCGAGCTGGATGCACACCCACTTAGTTTCCTTTGTTGAGCTTTCATATACTTATAGCTCTAGTGCATCCGTTGCATGGCAATCCCTACTCACTCACATTGATATCTATTCATGGGCATCTCCATAGCCCGTTGATACGCCTAGTTGATGTGAGACTATAGTCTCCCTCCTTTTTGTCTTCTCCACAACCACCATTCTATTCCACATGTAGTCCTATGTCCATGGCTCACGCTCATGTATTGCGTGAAGATTGAAAAAGTTTGAAAATGTCAAAAGTATGAAACATTGCTTGGCTTGTCATCGGGGTTGTGCATGATTTAAATACTTTGTGTGGTGAAGATAGAGCATAGCCAGACTATATGATTTTGTAGGGATAACTTTCTTTGGCCATGTTATTTTGAGAAGACATGATTGCTTAGTTAGTATGCTTGAAGTATTATTATTTTTATGTCAATATTAAACTTTTGTCTTGAATCTTATGGATCTGAATATTCATACCACAATTAAGAAGAATTACATTGAAATTATGCCAAGTAGCACTCCGCATCCAAAATTCTGTTTTTATCATTTACCTACTCGAGGACGAGCAGGAATTAAGCTTGGGGATGCTTGATCGTCTCCAACGTATCTATAATTTTGATTGCTCCATGCTATATTATCTTTTGTTTTGGACATTATTGGGCTTTATAATTCACTTTTATATTATTTTTGGGACTAACATATTAACGGAGGCCCAGCCTAGAACTGCTGTTTTTGCCTATTCGAGTTTAGTGAAAAAGGATATCAAATGGAGTCAAGCGGAATGAAACCTTCGAGAACATGATTTTGGGCGAACATGATCCAGAGACTTGGACCCTCGTCAAGAAACAAACCAGGAGGCCACGAGGTAGAGGCGCTTACCCCAGTATGCCCCTCCACCTTCGTGGGCCCCATTGCTCCACCAACGTACTCCTTCCTCCTATAATACCTCATTGCCCCAAGCGATCGAATCACGGGCCAAAACCTAATTCCACCACAGCAACCTTCTATACCCACAAGATCCCATCTTGGGGCCTGTTCCGGAGCTCCGCCGGAAGGGGCATCGATCACGGAGGGCTCCTAGATCAACAACATAGCCCCTCCGATGAAGTGTGAGTAGTTTACCTCAGACCTTCGGGTCCATAGTTAGTAGCTAGATGGCTTCTTCTCTCTTTTTGGATCTCAATACAATCTTCTCCCCCTCTCTGGTGGAGATCTATTCGATGTAATATTCTTTTTGCGGTGTGTTTGTTGAGACCGATGAATTGTGGGTTTATGATCAAGTTTATCTATGACCAATATTTGAATCTTCTCTGAATTATTTTATGTATGATTGGTTATCTTTGCAAGTATCTTCGAATTATCAGTTTGGTTTGGCCTACTAGATTGATCTTTCTTGCAATGGGAGAAGTGCTTAGCTTTCGGTTCAATCTTGCGGTGTCCTTTCCTAGTGACAGAAGGGGCAGCAAGGCACGTATTGTATTGTTGCCATCGAGGATAACAAGATGGGGTTTATATCATATTGCATGAATTTATCCCTCTACATCATGTCATCTTGCTTAAGGCGTTACTCTGTTCTTATGAACTTAATACTCTAGATGCATGCTGGATAGCGGTCGATGTGTGGAGTAATAGAAGTAGATGCAGGCAGGAGTCGGTCTACTTGTCTCGGACGTGATGCCTATATACATGATCATACCTAGATATTCTCATAACTATGCTCAATTCTATCAATTGCTCAACAGTAATTTGTTCACCCACGGTAGAATACTTATGCTCTTGAGAGAAGCCACTAGTGAAACCTATGGCCCCGGGTCTATTCTCCATCATATTAATCTTCCAATACTTAGTTATTTTCCTTTGCTTTTATTTTACTTTGCATCTTTATCATAAAAGTACCAAAAATATTATCTTATCATATCTATCAGATCTCACTCTCGTAAGTGATCGTGTAGGGATTGACAACCCCTTATCGCGTTGGTTGCGAGGATTTATTTGTTTGTGTAGGTGCGAGGGACTCATGCGTAGCCTCCTCTTGGATTGATACCTTGGTTCTCAAAAGCGAGGGAAATACTTACGCTACTTTGCTGCATCACCCTTTCCTCTTCAAGGAAAACCAACGCGATGCTCAAGAGGTAGCAATAGTCAAGAGTATGTGTGCATTCGTGTTCATCGATGCCTTATTACTCTTGTGGTCATCACACCGTTCTATTTCAGAATGACTAGGAGAAACAAACTCCAGTATCTCATCCATATCGAGGATTGAGTCAAAGTAGTCGTAGTCCGCAGATCAAAATGCCAATCCAGCTTTTGTTCTGTTCTACCCTGGAGTATTACCATCTTATATCAAGAACGTCATGGGAATTGCACACCATCTTATGAATTCTTGGTACAGTGATACTTCTCGCGATCATTATTCATTCCTCGGTCCCGTGTTGTCGCAACCGGAATGCCGACAAGTGAACTATGATGTATGAAATCAATACTCCTAGTAACCGTGTTGCTTGGTAGCTAAAGGACAAAAATTTCATTCTTAGCATGTTGGTTATTGAATCATCATCCTAAGATTGATCGTGCTACTTAGTCCATATTTTTCGTGCACTCTTCAATCAAAGAGTTAGGATTGTGTCAATTCCTTTCTTATTTGATCACATCATCTTGCCTCGAAAGCAAGATTGCTCCGGAGCTCAATAACGCATCGGTGGTTCGTGATTTTCCGAATATCTTCTCGGAAGTATTACCAGGTTGTCCCTTGACAGTTATGTTGAGTTCGTGATCAAGTTGGTTTCTTGTAAACCACCCCTTCTCCAAGAAATTGTGTTGGATACCCCTGAGCTAGTTGGTTAAGCTAAACAACAACTTGGAGAGTTGGAAGATAAAAGCTTTATCCGACTTAGATCATTCCAAAGGGATAACTCTTTGTATATGTGTGTTCGAGAGAGATGTTATCTTGATCGATTGATCCTCGTGATCAATTCTCGGCGCTATTGTCCTATCCAATCCTTGATTTGAGTATGGGCTATCATCAAATCAAATTAGAACCAACGATGTTCGTAATGTTGTCTTAACCATGGTTGTTTCCTCGAGCATACACTATTATATCTTTTGGGTCTGACCAGGGCTATCAGCTTGTTTCCATGATTGTGGAATTTCATTTGTATGGAAACCTCGATGAATTGTTGTCAAGCCCATCGGCAACATGTTTATGCTCTCCATGATTCATATTGAACATTAAAGCTAGTGTTGGAAATTTTCTTAAACTTTATCTTCATGTTAACCCATGAAGTATAATTCATGATGAAAGAAGTGGCTTCCTCTAAGTTCATGTGCATTTGGTGCAAGTTGCCGCCGTGAATTCGAGAAAGTTAGATTTTGCTTCCTCTGGAATCATCTCAAGTCAGTCATGCATATGTGCGAAGTATTCTTTAGCCTGGAGACTTGCAACCTTCATTCTATATGTATTCTTAGCACACCAAGCCACTGATTGATTTGTTCAAGGAGAAGAAGTTCCTTCTTAAGAGCATGCCTTATGCAAGGACTTCGATATCCTTGATGATGGTTCCCAACCAGAACTCGGTAGTGTTTTGTTGTAAGACTACTATGTGGTCATGCATGTCTAGGACAGCATGTTCATATGTGTGTAGCGGAACCAGCTCATGTTTTGGAGCTTACTACCATAGTCCATTTCTTGAGAATCTCATAGCGTCATCTAAATCGATTTGTGTTGCAACCTTTCCTTTTCGACGTTATCAGAATTATCCTCTTACCAACTAGATTTGAATCTCGGCGCAGATATGATGGTTGGAACTTCTTCCAAGAACTATGATATAGGTTCGGTGAAGTGGGCGCACCTAGCTGGAAGCACTGTTATTGTAGTATCTTGATTAATCCGTTTGGTCACTTCCATGAGGATTTCATGCGACTTTTCTAGAAGTTGTTCCTTGTGGATGTTTGTGCTCCCGAAGTCCGACCTATACTTGATGGCCATGTTAATGCCTTTGAGCATGATCGTGGTACCTAGAACATCAAGGAGAACATTAGAAGCAGAGTGCTAAATGTCTCTCGGTCGATCATCCAGTTTTTGTTTCCTTGGCATCGCTAAGGTGAAATTTGAGAAAGTGTTGTCTTCCTTTGCATCTGCATTCTCCATGATTGTTCATCATGGTAGTATGATGTGTTGCCAGGATCCTTGGCACAGATGTGGGTAAGATCTTGATGAGTATGGAAATGCTCGAGTTCTTGAAAGCACGCTCAGTTACTAGGTTATATCCTCGATATCAATTGGTATGTGCCTCCCGTTTGCCGAGTTGCTCTATAACTCTAGTTTCTTTTCCAAACTGAGCATGCCATTCCTTCGAACTCCTTCAAATGATCATATATGAACTGACTTAGCCTGGTATGAAGAGTTTCAATGATCCTTGTGTCAAAATTAATTCTTTTTGCCACTTAAGGGAATAGTTCTGTCAGTCACCTTCCGTAAGGTGCCCCGCTGTGATATTAAGGGCAATATATCTCCTCGCTACTCTGAAACTACTGCACCATCTTCTTCAAGCATGGAATTGTTGCCCACCAAGTGAACCTTCGTCATCTGTTTCACTCCATTCCTCTGGATGTATGTTCTGTGTCTCAACTCGAGAGATGTTCTATGTCTGATTCCGTGAGTTGATCGTCAGTTGCTCGATCATCGAGAAGATCAATTCTTCTAGAGTTTTTCCTTTCTTCTCGTTGTCATGTTGGATGGAGTTCTCAGAGCAAGATGTTGAGACAAAGATGATGATCAAATAAATGTTCTTATGAAGTGCAACCTAGATCGTGAAGATTGTGTTAGCTTCGTGTCCCGTCTGTCTTCTTGCCTCACGTTTAGAATCTCGGGACGAGATTCTTGTTTAGTGGGGGTGAGTTGTCACATCCCTAGTTCTGGTATGACCTAGACTAGCTAGTCATATGTGCATCATGTTTAAATTTCAATGAATTTGAACTGGGACATGTGAAAGCCTCAGAGATCATTTGTGAAAATGACCAAGACAAAAATTGCTTCAAATAGGTCCAAGAAAATGTTCATGTTTCTCTCTGAAAATATTGGCGGAGGTAAAATTCAAACCAATATTTTTAGGAGCTCATAAATATTTATTTTGGACATTTGAGTTAATTCAATAATTATTTGCATTGGAGTTCTATTTGTTATACATTAAATATAACTTCAATAACTCTGAAAGTTTGTAAGTGGCTTTGAATACTTTTTAAAAGGTCACAGAATAATTTTCAGAAGTTCATGAAATGATCTGGTATTTAAATAAAATCAAAACCCATCATGAAAAATAGAAAACATAAATAAATGGAAAAAGTAGAGAGAGAGAAGGACTTACCTGGCGCCCCACCGCAGCCCAGCAGAGGCCCAGCCCACTGGCCTCTGCCAGTCACCACCAACCTCCCACCAGGAGGACCAGTGCGTGTGCCCGCCGTGCCCTAGCACACGCCGGCCACCTCTGATAATCCCCAAGTGTAGGGAATCATCGTAGAAATTTCCAAAGGTGGAAGTGATAAGTATGGAGTGTCGAACCCACAAGGAGCTAAAGGTAAGATCAATATTCTCTCAAGCCCTATCGCCATCGACACGACTCTCATTACACGAGCGTTTGCTTCCAACTAGAAACGAGAAATAAAACTATGTTGTGGGTATGAAGAGGATAAATTTGCATGATATCGGAGAGCTAAAATATAAAAGTAGTTGCTGTTATCATAAAGTTAGAATGTACTACTAAATATTATAAATAGCGAGTGTGGAATAATGATGGATGGGTGTGCGGAATTGTCCTAAGCAATTGTTAACAAGACCGATAGTCGTCATTGCAATTTCATATGAGGGAGAGGCATAAGCTAACATACTTTCTCTTCTTGGATCATATGCACTTATGATTGGAACTCTAGCAAGCATCCCCAACTACTAAAGATCATTAAGGTAAAACCCAACCATAGTATTAAAGCATCAAGTCCTCTTTATTCCCATACGCAACAACCCCCTTACTCGGGTTTGTGTTTCAGTCACTCACCAACCCACTATAAGCGAATCATGAACATATTGCAACACCCTACAGCGGGAATCCCTCACACTTGCGTGACACGGAGGGCACAATAGGACAACACCAAAATAAAACATACAACTCGTACCAATCTAGATCATCAATCAACCCAAAGAAAAGGATATCTACTCAAAACATCATAAGATGGCAACACATCATTGGATCATAATATGCGGCATAAAGCACCATGTTCAAGTAGGGATTATAGCGTGGTGCGGGAGAGTGGACCGCGTAAAAGATATGAGAATTGTGATGATGATGGTGATGTTGATGAAGACGATCACCGCGGCGATGATTACCCTCCCGATGGCACTCCGGCACCACCGAGAGAGAGGAGGAGAGGTTCTCCCCCTTGTGCTTCCTCCTCCATGGCCTCCCCCCTTGATGGGGAGAGGTTCTCCCTCTGGTCCTTGGCCTTCATGGCGATGATGGCCCCTCCGGGATCCTCCTCCATGGCCTTGGTGATGATGGCCCCCTCGATGGGGTGCGAGAGAGGCCTAGATTGATTTCTCGTGGCTCTGAGGCTTGCGGCGGCGGAAATTCGGTCTAGGTTTCTTTACGGAAGTTTGGGTATATATGAGAGGTGTTGGCGTTGAGAACAAGTCGGGGGTCTCGGGCTGTCCACGAGGTGAGGCGCCCCCTCCTACCCTCGTGGGCAGCCCGGGACTCTTCTGGCCCAACTCTTTGACTCCTTGGCCTTCTTCTGGTCCAAAAATAAGCTCCGTCAAGTTTCAGGTCAATTGGACTCCATTTGGTTTTCCTTTTCTGCAATACTCTAAAACAAGGAGAAAACAGAAACTGGCACTGGGCTCTAGGTTAATAGGTTAGTCCCAAAAACCATATAAAATAGCATATAAATGCATATAAAACATCCAAGGTTGATAATATAATAGCATGCATACTTCATAAATTATAGATACGTTGGAGACGTATCAACCTCCTGCTTTCTTACCGCCTCCCGAACGTCGCTATGGACGCCACGCAACCCCTGGAACCCCCTCGTCCTTCCCCTCATGCTCCTGCCCTCCCCTGCTCTCTTCCTCTCCCTCCATCACCATGGCCGGGCGCCTCGCAGTGCGCCGACGACCACCACTACAGCCACCGGCCACCCCATGCCCTGTCGACGCGCCAAGAAGCTCCGCCACGACGCCCTCTTCCTCCTCGTCGAGCTACGCTTCACTGATACGTCCATTTTGCATCATGCTTTTATATCGATATTTATTGCATTATGGGCTGTTATTACACATTATGTCACAATACTTATGCCTATTCTCTCTTATTTTATAAGGTTTATATGAAGAGGAGAATGCGGCAGCTGGAATTACAATTGGAAAGGAGAAAATATTAGAGACCTATTCTGCACAGCTCCAAAAGTCCTGAAACTTCACGGAAGTCATTTTTGGAATAATAAAAAATACTAAGCGAAGAAAGTACCAGAGGGGGGCCACCCACCATCCACGAGGGTGGGGGCGCATCCTACCCCCCTGGGCGCGCCCCCTGCCTTGTGGGCCCCCTGGCAGGCCTCCGGTGCCCATCTTCTCCTATATGAGGTCTTTTACCCTGGAGAAAATCATAAGCAAGCTTTCGGGAAGAAACTCCGCCACCACGAGGCGGAACCTTGGCAGAACCAATCTAGGGCTCCGGCAGAGCTGTTCTGCCGGGGAAACTTCCCTCCGGGGGGGGGGGGAATCATTGCCATCGTCATCACCAACGATCCTCTCATCGAGAGGGGGTCAATCTCCATCAACATCTTCACCAGCACCATCTCCTTTAAAACCCTAGTTCATCCCTTGTATCCAATCTTTGTCCCAAAGCCTCAGATTGGTACCTGCGGGTTGCTAGTAGTGTTGATTACTCCTTGTAGTTGATGCTAGTTGGTTTATTTGGTGAAAGATCATATGTTCAGATCCTTTATGCATATTAATACCCCTCTGATTATGAACATGAATATGATTTGTGAGTAGTTACATTTGTTCCTGAGGACATGGGAGAAGTCTTGCTATAAGTAGTCATGTGAATTTGGTATTCGTTTGATATTTTGATGAGATGTATGTTGTCTCTCCTCTAGTGGTGTTATATGAACGTCAACTACATGACACTTCACCATTATTTGGGCCTAGAGGAAGGCATTGGGAAGTAATAAGTAGATGATGGGTTGCTAGAGTGACAGAAGCTTAAACCCTAGTTTATGCGTTCCTTCGTAAGGGGCTGATTTGGATCCATATGTTTCATGCTACGGTTAGGTTTACCTTAATACTTATTTTGTAGTTGCGTATGCTTGCATTAGAGGTTAATAATAAGTGGGATGCTTGTCCAAGGAAGAACGGCACCCAAGAACCGGTCCACCCACATATCAAATTATCAAAGTACCAAACGCGAATCATATGAGCGTGATGAAAACTAGCTTGACGATAATTACCATGTGTCCTCGGGAGCGGTTTCCTTCATATAAGAGTTTGTCCAGGCTTGTCCTTTGCTACAAAAAGGATTGGGCCACCTTGCTGCACCTTATTTACTTTTGTTACTTGTTACCCGTTACAAATTACCTCATCACAAAACTATCTGTTACCGATAATTTCAGTGCTTGCAGAGAATACCTTACTGAAAACCGCTTGTCATTTCCTTCTGCTCCTCGTTGGTTCGACACTCTTACTTATCGAAAGGACTATGATAGATCCCCTACATTTGTGGGTCATCATTCACCGAGAGCTCTGCATCGCCGCCCCGCAATCGTCTTCCTCCTCGGATCGCCGGAGATCGTCTCCGCCGTTCCGCCTGCACCGCACCTTCCCCGAGCCGCTGAGACCTCCGCCGGCCTCGCAGTGAGCTCCTCCGCCTCCTCCCCTCGCTCCCGTGCTCAGCTTGTCACCGTAGCCATTGTTCCGACGATGACCGAATCACGCCGCCGCTTGAGCTCCTCGCCGCCGTGGCCACGGTCACCGTAGCCTCCAACCGAGTTCACCCACGTGCTCGCCGTGCTACGTAGGTGTCGTGGGAGCCAAGCACGCAATGCCACGGCCACCGTAACCTCGTTCTTGAGTGCGCCCGAACTCCGGCCGCCGCCTACGTCGTCGCTGCCATCGTTTGGGTCCGCCCCGGCATGAGCTGAAGGCTCCGCTCGACGCGCGCGAACCCCAGCTACACATAGGACCAAACCGCAGTTGATTTGGTCGACTGTGGGCAAATCCCGAGCCCCTCTGCCGTCTCTGGCCTTGCCGGCGACGAGCCGCGAGTCAACTCCGGCGAGTGTGACCCAGATTGACCCTATTTGATGTAACACCCCAAGAATCATGCTACAGTAATCCCCTTCTAATGATGCCTTGACATCATTGTTACTGTTGCTAATCTTCACTTGATCCAAATCACTGATTCAAATTCAAATCCAATCTAAAGTCACAAACTCTTATTTGTCAGACAGGAGATCTAAAATGTTCATCTTGTGGCAAATAGTCATTTGTTAATATTGGTGGTGAACCAACATTTTTGCAAGGTGTTTAAATGGCCTAAAGCAATTAAAGCAGTGACTAAAACAATAGTTTAAATGGCTGTTTACTTTATAAAAAGTTCAAACTATTTCAAAATCCTCACAACCTTTTTGTGGCAGTGCTAACTATTGCAATGTAATTATGTGGCCAAGTCCCACATTTTACAAAATCCTTTTTGCAGCCAAAATATTACCATGCTTTTTTGTAAAAAGAAAAGAGCAAAAGAAAAGAAAAAAAACCCCCGACCCCCACAGGCCTTAGTCATCTGGGCGGCCCAACCCAGCAGCCCACCTCCCGGTCGCCTCCACCCTCTGTTCATCAAGCCCAGGCATTACCTTGTGCAGGCCCAGCCATCCCGGTCATCCCCTCGCGCTGCTCACCACGCACCCCGTGGACGCAGGAGCGTCGTCCATGGCCGGATACCCATGGGCCGGCCATCCCAAGCCTCCTCGTCGTATCCCTGGCGGATAAGAGCATCTCCGCGACCCCCTGGAACCCTAGCTCTCTGTCCCTCACCCCACTTTCCTCTTTTCTCGATCTGAAGCTCCACCGAGCGAAGCCAGCACACGCCGTCGCAGACTACCACAGCCACCGGCCGTCGCGCATCATCGGTGTTGGTCCAGGAGATGCGCATCAACATCCTTGACATCCACGCCAACCCACACGAGCAGGAGCTTCGCCAAGCCGTCGCCATCGTCACTTCTTCGACCTCGGGTGCCGCCACAAATTCCTGTCGATTCGCTCGGCCTCATCCCTCTCTGACTACCTCGACCCGCAACACGTTCGCTGTGAGAAGCCTCACTTTTCCCCTCTAGATTTGCCTCGAATTTGAGCCGTATTGCGTCGCAATAGTCGCTGTATTCCGGCCGTAGCTCTGTTGCTGCCGCCGTCACCGCATGCACTCGGCTACACACCCACAGTAGCCTCCCGTGGCCCTGCCATGCTGCTCGTCGGCTCCGCCCGCCGTGCTTTCAGCAGCAGCCGCCACCCGCCCGTTAGTGCCGCCCGCACGAGCCCGCCTCCGCCATTTGTTGCCGGCCGATCGCTGCAGCCCACCAGTTCCTCCAGCGCTACCGATTTCCCCCACTCCCTCGGCGCGTCGCCCGGCTTCCCTCTCGTGCTCCCTTGCACTGGCGCCGGGCCGCGTCCTGCTCCCCCTCCCCGGCGCTCTGCTGGCGGCGGCATGGCTCTCCTGGAGGCGGTCGGGCGTGCCTTGCCTTGCCTTGCCGTGGCTGGCTCGGCCACTGCCAATGGCCCCCCTGGCTTAATTAGGGGCTAATTAACCCCCACCCCACTAAACTAATCCCCCTCTAACCCACTAACATTGGGCCCCACCCGGTTAACTAATTTGATTAAACTGTAGGTTATGACATGTGGGCCCTCTCTGTCTAATTAGGTTAAATAAATTATATAAACACTGTTAGTTGCCTCTGCCAATGACATGAGGGTCCCGGGGCCTCCTTTGACCAAATCAACCGTGGACGATCAACTCTTGGTCAGGCGGATGGCTGACCCACTGTCGACCACTCAGGTGCATGCACCAGTGCACCTAGCAGTTTCATTTATTAATATTCTTGAATTAAATTAAAATCAGGATATTAGAAAATCATTTAATCTTTGTAAATTCATAGAAAATAAACCGTAGCTCGGATGAAAATGTTTTCTACATGAAAGTTGCTCGAGCAGCGAAGCGAATCCGAATGCATGGTCCGTTTGCCTGTCAGATGCCTCTAACTATCTGAACATGGAACATTCCCTCTCCGGTCATCTGTCTGACACAGGTCCGGAATCGGGAAAACATTCCCGGTTGGATTCCCCCCTTCACCTTATCGTGTATCCCTACATTAGTACACTCCTAGTGCTGCGTATTGCCATGTTATGCCTTGTGATGCATTGTTTGCTCTGTATTTACTGTTCCTTCCCCCTCTTCTCTCCGATAGACCACAAGACCGATGCCGCCCCTGTGATCGACTACGTCGATGACGACCCCTCCTTGCCAGAGCAACCAGGCAAGCCCCCCCCCCCCTTTGATCATCCCGATATCGCCCATTCCATTCTCTCATGCTTGCATTAGATTTTGCTACTGTTATTGTTTGCTCCTATTCTGATGCATATCCTGCTTTTGTAACCTGCTCATTGTTACCTACCTGCTTATCCTAAACTGCTTAGTATAGGTTGGTTAGTGACCCATCGGTGACCCCACCTTGTCCTTGTTGCCCCTGGTTCATCATTGAAGACCGATCAACGCGGGATCGAAGACCAGGCCCGGCACCGCACATCACTTTCCCTTAGTTGTTCGACACTCTTTGGGTTACTATCGAGTACCGGGGTGAGACCTCTTGACACTTCGATGTTAACCACAGTAGTGTAGTCATTGATCGTGGTCATCGAGGGTGATTTCCTCCTTAACCACTTCCGATATGAAAGTGCGTTATATCGACTAGAGGGGGGGTGAATAGGCGATTTTTATGAATTCTTCATGAGGAATTTGCGGTGAGGAAATTCCTTAGAACTACGTCTTGTGAATAAGTACTCGAAGTAAGCATAAGAGAATGCGGGCATGGTCATCATGATGAAATGAAGACAAACAAAGAGTGCGAAAAGCGTAAACACGAGGATAGCACAAGATGAAGACAAACAGATGAAGAAATTGAACGAGGAAATTGAGAAAGTCTTGATCAAAGTCTTCAAACACAGATATGAATGAACACTTAGCACAGTAATGAGGAAATGAAAGAGTTGAGGAAATAGAACCAGTTAGGTTGGTGAAGATAATGATTTGGTAGACCAGTTCCAACTGCTGTCTCGGTTATACGTCTGGTTGGAGCGGTGAGTATTTAAACTCGAGGACACAGAGTCCGGACACCCGATCGGCGAGCACGCAGCTTAGGACACCAAGTCCTCACCGTATTCTCCTTGAACTAAGGTCACACAGACCTCGTCCAATCACTCGTGGTAAGTCTTCAGGCGACTTCCAAACCTTCACAGACTTGGTCCTCTTGGATGCTCTAGACCATGACGCCTAACCGTCTGGAAGAAGCACAATCTTCAAAGGTAACAAGCGTCGGATCCACACAGGATCAATCTCTTCATGATGCTCAATCACTTTGGGTTTATAGGGTTTGGTTTTGGGTTTTCCTCACTCGATGATTTTCGCTCAAAGTCCTCGGAGGATGGGTTGCTCTCAAATGACAAGTGTCAAGTTTCTCTCGGGCAGCCAACCAGCTAGTGGTTGTAGGGGCGGCTGTTTATAGCCTAGGGAGCAGCGACATGATAAGACATAAATGCCCTTCAATGATATGACCGTTAGGTGGATAAGATATTTTGGGACAGGTGGCACGCAAGACAAGAGCGGTCGGAAATTTGACTCTCAAATTCCTCGGGGCTATCATGTTCCTCCTTGTGTAGGCAATCCGCCTTTGGCGAATTCCTAACTCCTCGGTCGAACAAATTCCTCGTGACAGAAGAACTTCGTCTCATCCTTTGAAGAAATTGGTGAATCTGTATGAGATTTCAAAGGCTTCACTCGAAGGGATTGGTAGGTGTAGGATTTTGAGTTGAGCATCACATGGAAATTTTCCTTAGTATTTCCTCGACCCCCTTTAGCGATGCGGTGTTTCCTATGACTCAAGAAAGAGAAAACGAAACTACGAAAACAAAAGTCTTCACGCTTCATGTTCCTCAAATGAATACCAAGTCTTCAAGGTCACACCAATTTCTTCACTTTCAAAGTCTTGAAAGTCTTGAATATCAAAGTCTTGATCGAAGAACTTCATTTTAGGGTCGACTTTCCTTTGTAAATATCAAACTCCTCATAGACTTATAGACCTGTGTACACTCATAAACACATTAGTCCCTTAACCTATAAGTCTTCAATACACCAAAATCACTAAGGGGCACTAGATGCACTTACAATCTCCCCCTTTTTGGTGATTGATGACAATATGGGTTAAGTTTTCAACGGGCATAAACATATGAAGAGTAACTACCGATATTGAGGAATTTGATTGCAAGATATAGAAGAACTCCCCCTGAAGATGTGCATAATGAGGAATTTGCTTTTGAGGCAGTGCACATTTGAAGAGTTAAATCATGGAGATCTCCCCCTATATCTTGTAATTCATACATGCATTTGTCATATAATATGAAGAATTTGAAATGCATGATGAAATATGGTGCTTGATGAAATTTAGCATGCGTGCGATAACATTAATGAGGAACAAGCATGCAAAATAACGCATCAAGAGTATCAGAGCACAGTGCATCAAAAGTATGAGAGCACCATCGGGTTTAAGATTACAACTCGATCCAATAAAAGTTTCAGAAGAACGAGAGTTGTAACTTAACAAAAAATTGCCCATATAGTAGACCGGCTTGAAGACTAACTCAAATTTCTCCCCTTTGTCATCGAATGACCAAAAGGATCGGCGAGGACTAACGCCTCAAGAATTTCAAGTTGATGAAGGAGCGCCCGGCGTTGTTAGGGTCGGTTGTTGTAGTAGGTTACGCCACGTTGTCGTCCAAGTCTTCATTTTCATCGGTGTCTCGTGATGAAGAATAGGAGCTAGCCACCAAGGAAGGAACTTTGACCTTCTTGTATTTCTTGGAGGAGGTGCGAGACCAGTCAAATTCTTCCTTGAGACCCATTGTCGTTAGTTCTTCCGTCTTTGTAGACATTTGAAAGAACAGCCAGTGCGTTTGAAGGTTTCATGGAGGTAGTAGTGGTTTTCTTCACTTTGCATTGTGTGTAGAGGTCATGTTGTGAAGAATTGAACCAAACCGACACTTGACCCATTTATGATTGCGATCAACCTTCCGATGAAGACGAGGAGTAACTCACGATCAGTCATCACCACAGTGTCTTTGTGGCTTGAGGACTTTGCTTGGCTGAGGTATTTGCGGCAGAGTCATGTGTGGCAGAGTCATCATTGGTGGAGTAGGATGCAGCTTTGCGAAACTTTCCATCCAATGGATGAGTGCCTTCATCGATCACAACAGTTGCCTTGCCTTTGTCATCAGCTGAGGTAAATGTCCGTTTGAGGACTTCAATCGGGGGCAAGTAGCTGCAGTGGTTCAGAGTATCAGCCTTGTAATTGAGTGAAGACCTTGTCCTAATGAACCTCATAATCCATGGCGCATAAGGCTTCAGCTCAAAAGGTGACATAGCAATATTCACCAGAGTCCTCATGAAGAAATCATGGAAGTTGACAGGAACGCCATGAATGATATTGAAAAGCATATTCTTCATGATGCCAATGACTTCTTCATCATTTGAGTCGTGGCCTTTGATAGGACTCATTGTCTTCATCAGAATCCGATAGACAGTCCGAGGCACATACAATAATTCCTTGACGAGGAATTTGGTTCTTGGGGCCTGCCCTGGCTTCAAAGGCTTCATCAGCACTTGCATATAGTGATTTGAAAGCTCAGGTTCGTTGTAGATACAACGAGCACCATCAAGGGAGGATCGAGTGGTAGGGCGCGAAGCAATTCGATTCTTTGGTGCCTTGTAGTGAGTGTTTTCGGACATCGATCTAACACCCATGAGTTCACGTCTTGACGTCTCCGGTGATGTGCAGCGTTGCATAGAATTTAAGAATGAGTTCTTCATTCCAATCACGAGATGTCGGTGCAGAAATTCGAAGTCATGCGTCGTGAAGAACACCGAGGACCGGCTCGAAGCTTTGGCAGAGACTCCATGTCCACATGAGGAATATGTGCATGATCGAAGACTTTGTCTTTGTTGAAAGCACCGAGGAATAGAAATTGGCTTGACTGGCAGTCGAAACGCCTCTTCCTTATGCGGCAGAATCATATGGATTATGTCGGTGAAGAATACGTGCTCGCCAAGAAATCTTCAGCCTTGAACTTTTGCTTTGTTGAGAAGGATTCTTTGGCTTTGGCGGTGGAGTGTCGATGAGTTGCATCACGACCTCTGGAATCGCAATCTCAGGTTCTTGAGTGAGGAATTTCTTGTTCCTCTGAGTGCGATCGAGGATCAGCAAGAAAGCAGTTCATCGGCGCTAGTGGCTGGAATTTCTTCATGGACGGATGAAGTGGGATGAGTTTCTTGAGCCCATTAGAACTGTTGGAGCAGGGGGCGAGGAATCTGTTGAATTGGGGTGAAGAGTGGAGAATTTGGATCTTGACTTTCCCAAAGTCATCGTTCATCACTGGCGTTGTGCTTCCAATATCCACATCTTCTTCAATTTCCTCAACACCGGCCTCTTCAGCTGTGAACTGGGGCATAGGCAAGGAAATGATTGGGGTTGAAGGGATTGCTTCCACTTCAATTTCTTCATCAATCTGCTCTGACGAAGCAGCAGAATGATCTTGTTCATCAGATCTGCTTGGGATCTCATAATCTTCACCAAAAGGAACAAGATCCTTTGATGGAATTGAGGAAATTGGAACAGCATCAATAGGATGTTCAAAGGAGCTGGTCATTGGCTTCATTTTCTTCACAGCCGAAGAATTTGACGCAGCTGATGCTTTCCGTTTCTTCACTGCAGCTCGTTCTGCAGCCTTGGTTTTCTTCACATCAGAGGCGGATGGAAGAATTGGAGTTGGTGTTGGTGCGGGAGGAGCCGAGGAATCTGGTTGATTTTCCTCGGTATGGCCGATCAGATTGCCTGACTTGTTTAGTTTCTTGAGCGCACCACTAGTGGATGCCCTTGTAATTTCTTCGGTGGTGGAATGGGATCATCAGCCTGGAACTAGCATTGTCTTGACGAGCTGAACTTCATCGGTGGTGCTAGCATGTTCTTCGATCTGCTGAGTGAGGCTCCACTGAGGAATTTCATGTTGCGTTAGGGCAGCAACATTGGTGAACTTCTTCGTCGAGTTGATTTAATCGACTTTGGCTCCTTGCCAATCAGCATAATAGGAGTTAAATTTGTCGCTGAGGTCTTTGATGTCAGCCTGCATCTTGATAAGTTCTTCAGTTGTCATCTTGACAACGTTTTTCTTCAGCAGTTTCTCCTTTCTGTACTACAATTTCTTGATCTCTCTGGCCGTATCAAATTTCCATTTCTCCTCTTGGATGAAATGAGTTAGCATGTGACTTTGGCCAGGTGTCAACTTGAAGTCAGGCATAGGAGTGTTTGGGTCCTTGTGCCAGAGATCAATGTAGTATAGGATCGCTCTTGGATCCAACAATAGTGGCACAGTGTGCCTTTGGCTCTATGACCCTTTCTTGGCGGTCTCGATGATTTCCATAAGTTCATCATCATCACCTCATCATCTTCGTGGCTCTTGGAAGGCGACTGTTTCTTCTTGTGACTTGGTGAGGACCTCGTCCATTGTGGCCTTAGTCTTGAGCAGAGTCGGGCGGATGAAGAATTTGGTGTAGTGAGGAACTTCTTTGAAACACGAGAGGCAATGGAGATGCTGCAGTCCTTTGGCACGTGGCGGATGCACAGTCTTGAGGACTTTGTCGGAACTCTTGAGGACTTTGTAGGAGCAGGCGAGGACTAGGGAGGAGCAGGAGCAGCATGAGGAATTGGCCGTGAGGGCACAATGAGAACTTGGCCGTGAGGGCACTGTTGGTGAAGCACTTGGCTTGTGTGCGGGCTTCTTTGCCATAGATTTTCTTGGCTTGACAGAGGCCTCGGTGGCAGCATCGATGTGAGTCCTCATTAAATTTCCTCACAACCTCATTGGCTTGTCTTGCCAATTTGGCTTGGCGCTTGGCCCATTCTTGAGAAAGTCCTCACCACGCTTGATCTTTGGTGGGGTCGACTTCTTGACCAGGTGCCAATGGAGCTCTTGGGCATGGAGGATTGAGGCGAAATTTCTTCATGTACTTTGGAGTTACATATCTGTACTCCTCCATTCCTTGCCAATCTCCTTTCAATCCTTTGAATCGCACCTTGCGCTGATTTTTGTTTTCTTTGCGAACTCGGCTTCATCAGTGTGCAATAATCAGCATATATTTCCTCGTGGATCTCAAACGCAGTCATGACCTCGAGCCCTCTTTCCTCCTTTACGTGGCTTCTTTCCTTACGCCATATTCTTGGTGAGGAATTTGAACAAACGAATTCTCTCAAGAAGTATGCAACTTTTCTTCGAGGAACGCCGCAAATGAGTTAAGTTGATGAGAACCTAGTGATTCAGCGGTGGACATGAGTACCGTGAGCAGAGTATAGTTGCGAGGAATTTGGAGAGGTCATATCGTTCTCGTAAGGTTTTCAAAAGAACTAGTTTGAGGAATTTGACCAGATGAGCCTTGAAGAATTTCACTAAGCGATCTTTGTCTTAGGTTCGAGTTGTATAGATCGAGGATCCACACAATTGAGGAATCTTGAAGAAAATCATTGCTTAGAAAGCGAATCAAGAGCATATTTTGTTTGAGGTGTTCATATGTGTGAAGATTTGAAGAATAAACACCTTTGAAGATTTTCGGTAGGTTTGAGAATCAAAGCGAGTAATAAAAGTAACTTTTAATTACCCGGTGAAGAACACGACGAACCGAGAGGAACAGATGGGAAGTTAAATCGGGTTAGATCTTCCACGCCTAACTTGGCGGAGGAAGACAGCTACTGGCGCGACGGAGTGAAGATTTCATGATCGGTTGCGAGTACATCGACGACGAGGTCGAGGCGATGAAGCTTTTCCTCACCGGCGACGATGGAGTAGCAGCGGCGCTAGGGTTTGAAAGCTCGGCGAGAGAGAGCGGTCGGCGGAGTAAAGGAAGTGAGGAAGGGAGAGGGGTATATATAGCCACGGTGAAAAACTGTTCGCACGAAGATTTGGGACGAGCGTGCCTGACCCTTCTCATTAAACGACATGTGTCACCCACGTACTGAGAAGTGGAGATTGTGTTAGATCGTGGGTTAAAAGATAAATCAATCGTGGAATGCGGAACGGTTTGAGCGGCAAAAACGAAAGTTTGGATAAGATCAGTTTTAAAGTTCCGTTCGCAATTTCTTCAGCTGACTAGGACACAGTGAAGATTTTGAACGAGTTTCAAATAGAACGCACATGAAGAATTTGTGAATAGATTGGGTTGAGTATAGCATAGAGGGGGAAGGGTCCGATCACATTCACTTAGCAAAAAAAACGACTTGAAGAAATAGCCATAAGTGAATGCTGTAGAGGACATAAACCCATATATATACATAGCTAATGAAGAAAAATGACGGAAACAGTGAAGATTTTGAAAAGTTGAAGAATTTGAAAAACTGAAGAATTTCAAAAACTGAGGAAAAACTCAAATTGAAGATTTTCAACTTTGGTGGTGGCGTGACCCACCGTATAAGAATGATGATTTCAGACACCGTGTACAATTGTCGTAGGGTTCTGAGAATCAAATTGTTCATTAATTTCTTCACACTTAGAGTGTTATTCTTCATCGATTGAAGAAAAACGTTTCTTCATGTGTTGCACATCTAAGTCATCAATTTTGCATAAGTGTCAGGATGTGTGTCCTTTTCAAAGAACATTCAAAGATTCTAAGATATTTAGCTCACACCGCAACTTGCTAAATCTCTTCTCATCCAAGGGCTTTGTGAAGATATCGGCTAATTGTTCTTCAGCCTTCACATGCTCGATGGAGATGTCGCCCTTCAACACATGATCACGAAGAAAATGATAACGAATTTGAATGTGCTTTGTCTTGAGTGCTGAACTGGGTTGTGAGCAATCTTGATGGCACTCTCATTGTCACGATGAGAGGCACATTCTTCACGTTGATGCCGTAGTCCTTGAGAGTTTGCTTCATCCACAGCAATTGAGCACAACAAGAGCCAGCAGCAATGTATTCAGCTTCCGCGATGAGCGGTGATCGCAGATTCTGTTTCTTCGAGGACCAACGGACCAAAGATCGTCCGAGAAATGACAAGTACCAGATGTTGACTTGCGGTCCACACGATCACCAAAGCATAGTCGAGTCGAATATCCAATGAGATCAAAAGTAGAGCCCTTGGGGTACCATAATCCTAGTGTTGGTGTGTGAGCTAGATATCGAAGAATATGCTTCACACCTTATGGTGTGATTCCTTGGTGTAGCTTGAAATCGGGCACACATGCAAACACTAAGCATTATATCTGGCCTAGATGCACATAAGTACAATAGAGAACCAATCATGGAGCGGTATACCTTGTGATCAAAGTCAATACCATTTTCATCGATTGCATAGATGGCCATTTGTGGGCATAGGAATTTTGACACCTTTGCAATCTTGCATGCGAATTTCTTGAGGACATCTTTGAGGTATTTCTCTGAGATATGAATATGCCATTGTGTTGTTGATTTAATTTGAAGACCTAAGAAGAATTTCAACTCTCCCATCATAGACATTTGATATTCTTCACTCATCATATAGGCAAATTCATCACTATAACGTTGGTCGAAGACAGCCAAAGATAATATCATCAACATATATTTGGCACACAAACAGTTCACCATCATATGATTTAGTAAAGAGAGTAGGGTCGAGTGAACGGGTGTGAAGCCATTCTTCACGAAGAATTCCTTCAATGTATCATACCACGCCTGTGGGAACCTGTTTGAGACCATAGAGGGCCTTGTTGAGTCTCAAGACTTTGTCGATTCTTTGGATCTTCAAAACACAGGGGTTGAGCAACATATACTTCTTCCTCAAGCTTACCATTGAGGAATGCACTTTTACATCCATTTGATATAAAGTGATATTATGATGGTTAGCATAAGCAAGTAATATCTGAATAGCCTCAAGTCTAGCAACAGTGCAAAAGTTTCATCGAAATCAATTCCTTCAACCTGTGTGTAGCCTTGAGCTACAAGTCGTGCCTTATTCCTCACCACAAGGCCATTTTCATCTTGCTTGTTGTGGTAGATCCACTTTGTGCCAATGATATTATGCTTGCGAGGATCTGGGCGTTTGACCAGTTCCTGACATTGTTGAGCTCGAATGATGTAATTCTTCTTGCATGGCCTGAATCCACTCGGGCTCGAAATGCTTCATCTACCTTAGTGGGCTCTGTGATAGAGACAAAAGCATAGTGCCCACAAAAGTTAGATAAATGTGAAGCTTTTGAGCGTGTGAGAGGACCTGGCGCTTCAATGTCATCGATGATCCTGTCAACTTGCACTTCTTTTGCAACATGAGGATGAGCTGGTTGTCGTCGAGGAATTTGATCATTTTCCTCAGCACCATTGTCTTCAGCATTATCTTCAGGTGCATCAACTCGACGTTTTTCGCGTAATGGAATGAATTCTTCAGCAGATTCTTCAGTAGGAATGACATCCTCAGTTGCCTTGAACTTGATAGATTCCTCAAGAGCTGGTTCATCTAACATAGAAGGTAGGTGCTCTCTTTGTGAGCCATTAGTTTCATCGAACCGCACATCTACAGTATCAACAATCTTGTGAAGAGCGATGTTGAAGACTCTGTAGGTGTGCGAGTCCTTTCCGTAACCAAGCATAAAACCTTCATGTGCTTTCGGTGCAAATTTAGAATTGTGATGAGGATCTCTAATCCAGCATTTAGCACCGAAGACTTTGAAATAACTCACATTGGGTTTCTTGTCAGTGAGGAGTTCATAGGCAGTCTTCTTGAAGAATTTGTGAAGATACACTCTGTTGATGATGTGGCACGCGGTATCAATTGCATCAATCCAAAAGCGACTAGGCATTTTGTATTCATCAAGCATAGTGCGAGCCATCTCAACAAGAGTTCTGTTCTTGCGCTCCACGACGCCATTTTGCTGAGGAGTATAGGGAGCAGATAACTCATGAGTAATACCAAGTTCATCAAGATAGGCATCAAGACCGAATTTTGAACTCAGTTCCATTGTCACTCTGATGTGTCGATCTTCACACCAAAGTTAGTTGAAGCCCTCGAGGAAAATCGTTTGAAGACTTCCTGCACTTCATTTTTGTAAGTAACAATGTGTACCCATGTGTAACGAGAGTAATCATCAACAATAACAAAGCCATATAGAGATGCATCATTAGTGACTGATGAGTAATGATTAGGACCAAAGAGGTCCATGTGAAGCAATTCGAAGGGACGAGTAGTGGTCATGATAGTCTTCGCTGGATGCTTGGCCTTGGTCATTTTTCCAGCTTCACAGGCTCCACATAAGTGATCCTTGAGGAATTTGACATTCTCAATGCCAATGACATGCTTCTTCTTTGCAAGCGTGTGCAAATTCCTCATGCCTGCGTGACCAAGTCGCCGATGCCATAGCCAGCCTACGAAGCTTTTGCAAGTAGACACACGGCTGGTTGTGGTCCCACGTAGAGAAATCAACAATATACAAGTCTCCTCTCCTAAAGCCTTCGAAGACTTTGGAATTGTCAGCTTCCATAATCACAACACAACGATACTTGCCAAAGATAACAACCATATCAAGATCACAAAGCATTGAGATGACATGAGGTTGTATCCTAAGGACTCAACAAGCATGACTTTGTCCATGTGTATGTCCTTAGAGATCGCAACCTTACCAAGACCCAATACGACTTTTGCCTTTGTCGGCAAAGATGATATGCTTCAGATGTGGCGGTGATAAGGGAGTATCCATCAATAGATTCTTGTCACCAATCATGTGATTTGTACATCCACTATCGAGGACCCACTCATTGGCTTTGGGTTGATCATCCTGCAGATGAATTAGTGCAACTTATGATCTCATATACTTCATCGGTGAAGAATATGATATCAAGTTCATCGATGAATTTCATCGAGCGATATAATGTATAAGTAGTAAGAGGATGTGTGAAATGAAAGTTCATTTCTTCATGATTAGCTGCGTCCTTTCGAGCATTTTTGTCGGGCCCCACAAAATTCTTGAGACGTTTAAAGCACGTGCCGAGACCTGACCCTACAGAAGAGGTTAGTTCTTTTTCTTCACCACCCACATCTGAAGGGGTGGCAAAGAGTTCATCACTCTGCGAGCACCATATGAAAATGGTGGCATAGAGGCCAATCCATTTCGTTTCACATAAGAGGGGTTAGGGTAAGCATATGAATAAGCGGAGAAATTCTTGAGGACTTATGAACATATTGGTTTGAAGAATAATGCACATATTCATAGCCCTTAGCTCTACCCTGCGAAACAGAGTTGTTAGCACGATGATAATCATATGAGGACTTTGATCCTTTTGAGGAATTTGATCCACGTGAGGAATTTGGTCCGTATGAGGACTTGGATCCATATGAAGAATTTGGTCCATATGAAGAGTTTGATCTGGGTTCCTATTCTTCACGGTGGTGTCATGAGGACATTCACCAAGACTTTCAAGGCACTTCTTGGGAACCCAGATTTTCTTCATAGGGAACCGTTCTGCAGATTAGTGCCAACATATCTAGCAAATACTTCACCATTCTGATTTTTGAACAGTTTATAGTTGAGTCAAATGACTCATCGGAAGAATGAGGAGATTCGCATGTAAAGCCAGATAAGTTAGATGGATCAATCGGAGGTCCCTTTGCAGCAACCCATGAGGTTTTGGGATACTGCTCAGGCTTCCAATATGTTCCATCAGCATTGAGTTTCCTCTCAAAGGCAATACCCTCTTTCCTAGGGTTCTTGTTGAGGATCTGCTTTTTAAGCACATCACAAAGAGTCCGATGCCCTTTGAGGCTTTTGTACATGCCTTTCATGTACAATTCCTTCAGCCCTGCATCGTCAGTGATACTAGCAATGTCCTCAGATGAGGAATTAGTGATAGCAGAGGCAGGTGAAGAATTTGTAACAGTTGAAGCATTTGAACATTCAGTGAAGAATTAGCGATTCACGTTCAATGCACTTTAAGCATGGAGGAACAAATTCTTCACGAAGTGATGATTTGTTGAGCAAGTAATGAATCGCGCTCCTTTGGAAGATATTCATAACTCACTCTTAGCTTCTCAAGATCTTGCTTTCTTTGAAGAAATTCATAAGAAAGTTTCTCATGATCGACAAGAGAGTGTTATGATGACCTTGAAGGTTGTCAAACCTAGATGAAGTCTCTGAAGATTTTCGATCGGGGCTTTAGTGCGATCCATTTCTTCACCTAACATATCATCACTTTTATCTAGCATGTTTTGAACCTTTTCAAAAGCCCTTTGTTGTTTTACAGCAATTTTAGCAAGTTTTGAGTAGCTGGGCTTTAGATCTTCATCGATTCATTTTCACTAGATTCGAGGAGGTATATTTGAGTACCTTGGCACCCTTTCCCATGAAACAATAGGTGGGGCGTAGTCATCACTATCTTCATCAGCTTTGTTGGTGAGGTCATTTTCTTGAGTTGAAGATGGACTTGCTGACGAAAGCGATGGCGAGAGCTAGACTCGCCACACCGGACTCAGATTCTTCGATGCCTCCTCTTCCTCATGTTCCTCGATTCAGCTTGAGTCCATTTCCTTGCCAATGAATGCCCGAGCCTTCTTGGAGCTGCTTTTCTTGTGAGAAGAGGGCTTTGAGGATTTTGATGATGAAGATTTCTACGATTTCTTCTTCTTCTTAGCGTCATCAGAACTGTAATCCTTGTATTTCTTCTTCTTTAATTCCTTTTCCCACTGAGGACAATCTTGGATGTAGTGACCAGGTTTCTTGCATTTGTGGCAAAGTATTCTCTTATAGTCACTGGATGAGGAATCACTGCTCCTTGAGGATTTTCCAAAGCGACCACGTCTTGAGAACTTCTGGAATTTCTTCACGAGTAGTGCTAGCTCCTGGATCAATTCTTTAGGATCTCCAAGGCTACTACCAGAGTCTTCACAATCAGATTCAGACACAGCCTTGGCCTTCAGGGCACGTGATTTTCCATAGCTAGAACCCCTGTTCAAGAATTCATCCGATTAACCAGTTAACTTGCCGATTAATCCCTACTCCTAGGGTCACCGAGTAGCCGATAAACCGATAAATCGTCTGATTAATTAATTAAATGGCCAATTAACTTGCCGATTAGCCTATTAATCCCCTACTCGCCAGCCAACCGAGCAGCTACGAGTTAACGATTTCCTCAACAATGGCTAGAACCATAGAGATCTCTCTTTTCAGCAAGCTGGAACTCATCAGTATTTAGCCTCTCGAGAATATCAGCTGGATCAAGTGACTTGTAGTCAGCACGCTCTTGTATCATCAGTGCCAGAGTGTCAAATGAGGAATCAAGCGATCTCAACAATTTCTTCACCACCTCATGGTCGGTGATGTCAGTGACACCAAGCGCTTGAAGCTCATTTGAGATGTCAGTGAGGCGATCGAAGGTTTGTTGAACATTTTCATTGTCGAGTCTTTTGAAGCGATTGAAGAGATTACGAAGAACATCAACTCGAGAGTCACGCTGAGTTGCGACTCCTTCATTCACTTTGGACAGCCTGTCCCAGATGAGCTTGGCAGTTTCCAAAGCACTCACTCTTCCATATTGTCCTTTGCTCAGATGGGCACATATGATATTCTTCGCTTGAGAATTGAGTTGCTTGAATCTCTTCACATCGGCAACATTCAGAGAAGGTGTGACTGAGGGAACACCATTTTCCACAACATACCAGAGATCGTTGTCAATTGCCTCAAGATGCATTCGCATCTTGTTCTTCCAGTAGGGGTAGTCCGTCCCATCAAAGGTAGGACACCCTGCTGAGACCTTGATCATACCTGCGGTCGACATAACTAAAACTCCAGGTGGTTAAACCAAAATCACACAGAACAAGGGAGTACCTTGCTCTGATACCAATTGAAAGTGCGTTATATCAACTAGAGGGGGGGTGAATAGGCGATTTTTATGAATTCTTCACTAAGGAATTTGCCGGTGAGGAAATTCCTTAGCGAAGAACTACTTGCAGCGGAATAAGTACTCAGAAGTAAGCATAAGAGAATGCGGGCATGGTCATCATGATGAAATGAAGACAAACAAAGAGTACAAAAAGCGTAAACACAGGATAGCACAAGATGAAGACAAACAGATGAAGAAATTGAATCGAGGAAATTGAGAAAGTCTTGATCAAAGTCTTCAAACACAGATATGAATGAACACTTAGCACAATAATGAGGAAATGAAAGAGTTGAGGAAATAGAACCAGTTAGGTTGGTGAAGACAATGATTTGGTAGACCAGTTCCAACTGCTGTCTCGGTTATGCGTCTGGTTGGAGCGGTGAGTATTTAAACTCGAGGACACACAGTCCGGACACCCGGTCGCCGAGCACGCAGCTCAGGACACCAAGTCCTCACCGTATTCTCCTTGAACTAAGGTCACACAGACCTCGTCCAATCACTCGTGGTAAGTCTTCAGGCGACTTCCAAACCTTCACAGACTTGGTCACTCGGCGATCCACAATTCCTCTTGGATGCTCTAGACCATGGCGCCTAACCGTCTGGAAGAAGCACAGTCTTCAAAGGTAACAAGCGTTGGATCCATGCAGGATCAATCTCTTCAGTGATGCTCAATCACTTTGGGTTTGTAGGGGTTTGGTTTTGGTTTTTCCTCACTCGATGATTTTCGCTCAAAGTCCTCGGAGGATGGGTTGCTCTCAAATGACAAGTGTCAAGTTTCTCTCGGAGCAGCCAACCAACTAGTGGTTGTAGGGGGCGGCTATTTATGGCCTAGGGAGCAGCCCGACATGATAAGACATAAATGCTCTTCAATGATATGACCGTTAGGTGGATAAGATATTTTGGGACAGGTGGCGCAAGAAGACAAGAACGGTCGGAAATTTGACTCTCAAATTCCTCGGGGCTATCATGTTCCTCCTTGTAGGCAATCCGCCTTTGGCGAATTCCTAACTCCTCGGTCGAACAAATTCCTCGTGACAATGTAAGAACTTCGTCTCATCCTTTGAAGAAATTGACTGAATCTGTATGAGATTTCAAAGGCTTCACTCGAAGGGATTGGTGGGTGTAGGATTTTGAGTTGAGCATCACATGGAAATTTTTCCTTAGTATTTCCTCGACCCCCTTTAACATGCGGTGTTTCCTATGACTCAAGAAAGAGAAAACGAAACTACGAAAACTAAAGTCTTCACGCTTCATGTTCCTCAGATGAATACCAAGTCTTCAAGGTCACACCAATTTCTTCACTTTCAAAGTCTTCAGAAAGTCTTCAGAATATCGAAGTCTTCAGTCGAAGAACTTCATTTTTAGGGGTCGACTTTCACAGTAAATATCAAACTCCTCATAGACTTATAGACCTGTGTACACTCATAAACACATTAGTCCCTTAACCTATAAGTCTTCAATACACCAAAATCACTAAGGGGCACTAGATGCACTTACACGATACGACTCTGTCGTGCAACCCCTCAAGTGTGAACCTCGGGGGTGATTCCTCTCAAGTTCACCTTGATGATTACATCTAGTGGAATTCATCGGGGGTGATTCCTCGGGTTTTCCCCTTGATGTTTGGACACACGGATACTTGGACTTTACCACTGTTACTTGGAAAGACGGGTCGACCCTGAGGGGTACCCGCGCGAGCTTAATTGCGAGTGATGTGGAGTCGGGTTGACCTGGAGGGTACCCGCGAGATAATTATGAGGCATGGCCGGGCATTCCTAGCCGTTGCCGTAAGTCCTCGAGACGGGGCAATGGGGTCACATCTTTCGTGAGTCTCTGCTTGTTACCGCGCGTTCCTAATCCACTACGATTTGGATATTTGATCCGAGGGGGCTCTGGCCTGATAGCACTAACCATCAAGTGGGCATAGTATGGGCGTTCTGCATCGTATACATCAGTTGAAGCTTAATAGACGTCAGCGACTGAGTGGCGCGCGCCGGGTTGGACTGCGTAAGCACCTACCTTGTTGAAGGAGGTAGCTAGGCTGCTCACCGGCCGCGTTTGCAACGTGCAGGAGTTCCCGGGGAGATGGCCCATGACCCCTGGGGGCATAGGTTTAGTCCGGCGTGTTGGCCTCTCTATTAAGCCTAGGTCGGGCTGCGGCGTATTGTTTGGCGAGGCGGGCATGACCGAGGAAAGTGTGTCCGCCGGAGTTAATCGGCGTGGTGGGTAAGTTGGTGCACCCTGCAGGGAAGAAAACATCTATCGATAGCCTGTCCTACGGTAACGGACACTTGGAGTTGTATCCCGATCGATACAACTAGAACTGGATACTTGTGATGAGAATTTGATGGTGATGAGAACTAGATGGTGATGGTAACTGGATAGTATGGCTCTGGGATATCTTTCTCGCGGGGAGTCGAGAAAGGATCTCCGGCCGAGGTTGATAACACTACTACTACTTTAAATTATGCTACTCTACTCCCTCCTGTTTGCTGCAAGATGGTGGTTTCCAGAAGATGCTAGTCTTCGATAAGACTAGGCCTTCCCCCTTATTCTGGCATTTCTGCAGCCCACCACATATCTGACCTCTCTTTGATAATGTTGCATATGTAGTGTAGATCCTTGCTTGCAGTACTTTGGATGAGTACTCACGGTTGCTTTGCTCCCCTTTCCCCCTTTATTCTTCTTTACGGTTGATGCAACCAGATGTCGGAGCCCAGGAGCCACATGCCACCGCTGATGCCTACTACTACATGGAGACCGCTGACGACCAGGAGTAGTTAGGAGGCTCCCAGGCAGGAGGCCTTGCCTTTTCGATCGATGTTGCTTTTGTGCTAGCCTTCTTAAGGCAAACTTGTCTAACTCATGTCTGTACTCAGATATTCTTGCTTCCGCTGACTCTTGTGTTTTCGAGCCCTCGAGGCCCCTGGCTTGTAATATAAAGCTTGTATTATTTTATTTTGTGTCTAGAGTTGTGTTGTGATATCTTCCCGTGAGTCCTTGATCTTGATCGTACACATTTGCGTGTATGATTAGTGTACGATTGAATTGAGGGCGTCACAAGTTGGTATCAGAGCCGACTGCCTGTAGGTAGCCCCCCTTCCATCTCCTTGGCCGAAATCGAGTCTAGTCTTTACAAAACTTTTACTAACTTGGCTGTGTGTCTTAGGGACCCATGTCGCCATTGGGTGGTATTAGGATCTTTTATTCCTCGTCTATTCTCTGGGACTCTGATCTCTCGTCTATTCGGGTTAAACTTTTTACTAACTCTGACTCTAGGATCTCGTAACCACTTCCTTCCGGAGAGCCCCTTCACTACAGATGATCGCTTGCTTCGTCAGAAGATTCCGCAGATACTCCTTGATGTTTCCCGAGACCCTGTGCCCACTGCTTTGCAATTCCTAACCACCGATAATCCCTGTGAATAATATCCTTGCCGCTTGTACCTTCATCCCGAGTTGATCCTGTTATTACAAGATGCCCCTAGTACTCTCTGTTGTTTGAGAATCCTTTGTGCCTTCGCTGCGGCTTCTTTTGCATCATGGATAATTCACTTAACCGGGTTCGTTCATCCCGATTGTTCATATGCTTTCCTAAATACTTGGAAATACTATCTAATCTTCCAAAAATCCTCAGCAGCCTATTGTTGTTGAAATTCTAGTTTTCTTGCATTATGGTTAATTCCACATTTCTAGTAATCTTCATTGACACCCTCTGTCACTAGCGTTTCGAGCCCCTTGATCCAATATGTCGCGAATGCTCGTAATCCTCAGTCAGATCCTAGCATTCATCCTTCCGGCTCAGACGTCACTCCAAACATGAGCTTGTTCTTGTCAAATCGAACCTTGATTGATTGTGGATCATGTCGATCCAACTCAATTATCTTTTGATCGAGCCTCGCTTGGATCTTACGATCCGAAAATTGTAATTCCTTTGTATTCAAGCTTTGAAGTTATCCAGTTATATCTATAACCCGATGCCTTTGCATTCTTTCTTCTTACGGTGATTATCGATACTCACATCAGATCTTTTATGGACCGCCATATCCTTGGTTGGATTATTATCCGACAATGTCCTTCATATTCATTAAACTTGTGAGTTTTGCCCTGACACATAATACCTTTGGTAAATTCTATCATCTGCTTTGGTCAACCATGCTCTGCTTTCGAGCTGGTATATTTTAATCCTGAAGCTAGTGGTATATGTTCCTAAGATACCCCTACGGGTTGAACCTATGCCTTCCCTAATCCGTGTGAACTCAAAAGAGATGTGAGTCTTACTCTTCTGGTACTTCGCCAGATAAATCTTCTGCACTACAATTTCTTCGAAAATGAGGAGTGAATGAAAGGTTACGCATTGAAGAAGAGGGAGTCGACCTTGAACCTTTGTGTTCATGCCCATGGACCCGATGTAGAACTTATCATGGAAGCTGCTCGTAAAAATGATTACCCCTTGTTATAAGTTCATCTTGTATCGGTGGTTTGATCATTCATAACCGTGGTTCCGACCATAGTTTCTCCTTAATTCCATTTCCCGGACAAGCTAAAATACTTGTCTTCTGCAGATCATTTCATTTGTCCAACCTCTATTTTTGATCTACCTCGAGTATTGCCCCTTGTTATCTCAAGGATATTGTGTCATTGCACTACCTCTTGTGAATTCTCATTGGAATGATACTCCATCACATCATTCCTAGCCTGATCGGCTATATCATTATCGAGCTAATTTTAACTGTGCTACCCAGTCCTTCTTCCCGGAGCACAACTTCCGACGATGGGCTAAGCTTTCGTCGATCTTCCTCATCTTATCATTTCACCTCAAACAGCAAGCTTGATTTCGAGCTTGTGTCGCACCCGTGGATCCAATAACCTTTCGCTTCATCATTCCTTGACTTGATGTCATCGTCGATCGTTTACCTCTTCATGAAACCTCTCAACAAAGGTGTTGTGATCATCATCAATATTCTGAGCTCTTTCAGGATATCAATCGAATTCCTGATGAGAAGTACCATCCGTGCCCCTCGATGGTTGGTGTTATCATCAAAATTCTTGCCTTCCTCCCAACACAAACTTGTTCATATAATTTTGGAAATACGTCCCTTTTGACATGTCGATGGATTGATGCTGAACCCATCGGCCACCTCCTCTTCTTTTCCCTGATAAAATTGCATGAGTTGTTCTAGAAATTCCTGATGGATCCTTTGTGTTCCCAAGATTCGATCTTTACCTGATGATCATGTCAATCCTATCCCGAAGCATGGCTGTGGTACTCTGAACATCATTAAGAACATTGGAGGCGCAATGCTAAATGTTTCTTGATCACCTATCCAAACACTGTTGTATGGGTAACGTCATGAATTTCCTCGCCCCCTTTACCAAAGTGGTTATCTACTTGCTGCCCTTTCTTGTATATCCTGCTCTCCTTTGTTCTTGTGAAGGATATACTCCAAATACTTGTGTTCAATTTGATAATCACATTTTTCCTTTCCATTGTTTTTTTAATCCTTCTTGTGATCTATATGATATAAGCAGTAATATGTCCCTGCTTATGTAAACACCTTGGTGTACAACACAATCAGTAAGACTCTATTATTGTTATTGATGACATTCCGGTAACCACCGATGGACGAGAACTTTGCCTATTGGTCCGCCTCGTCTTACGAGCAAGAAAATGGTTCTCTTTGTCCCACGCCCTTGGTACCAAACTTTGTTGCCAACATAACTGACATGCTATCCTCTGACCTGCCTTGCTATCATGGCCATTCAAGATGTTAGCGCCTTCCTGCTTTTAACCCACATGTTGGGCCCATAACCCACAGTTCCACAAGATCGAAACCTGACTCTCCTGTACACACCCTTGTTTCTAAGGTTATTTCTCATGCTTGGCTTCATATGAAAATCCTGAGCCTCCTTCTGAGAGGCGATCTATTCTGGTATCAGACGCAATACTTATTCCCATTGCTCTGGACCCCTTTCACCCTCTGTTCCAGGCAACGAATGATTGCCTACAAAGTTGAAGCTTCTTATTGCACCTTCTTACCTTGCTCTCGATGACTTTCTTGGATTTCAACTCGAGAGATGCCTCTATGCCACGTTCACTGAGATAGCCCCCAGGTACCTATCTTGTGTTGAACTCCGTCCTTCCCGAGTCTTTCTCCCTTACTCCACCTCTTAAATCTCGGGACGAGATTTCTTGTAGTGGAGGAGATTTGTAACACCCCGAGAATCATGCTACAAGAATCCCTTCTAATGATGCCTTGACATCATTATTCTTGTGCTAATCTTCACTTGATCCAAATCACCGATTCAAATTCATATCCAATCTAAAGTCACAAACTCTTATTTGTCAGACAGGAGATCTAAAATGTTCATCTTGTGGCAAATAGTCATTTGTTAATATTGGTGGTGAACCAACATTTTTGCAAGGTGTTTAAATGGCCTAAAGCAATTAAAGCAGTGACTAAAACAATAGTTTAAATGGATTTTTACTTTATAAGAAGTTCAAACTATTTCAAAATCCTCACAACCTTTTTGTGGCAGTGCTAACTATTGCAATGTAATTATGTGGCCAAGTCCCACATTTTACAAAATCCTTTTTGCAGCCAAAATATTACCATGCCTTTAAAAAGAAAAGAGCAAAAGTAAAAGAAAAAGAAAACCCCCCTGACCCCCTGGGCCTTAGTCATCTGGGCGGCCCAACCCAGCAGCCCACCTCCCCCGGTCGCCTCCCACCCCTCTGTTCATCAAGCCCAGAATGTACACTGTACCAGGCCCAGCCCATCCCCGGTCATCCCCTCGCGCTGCTCACCACGCACCCCGTGGACGCAGGAGCGTCGTCCATGGCCGGATAGCCATGGGGCGGCCATCCCACGCCTCCTCGTTGTATCCCCGGTGGATAAGAGCATCTCCGCGACCCCCTGGAACCCTAGCTCTCTGTCCCTCACCCCACTTTCCTCTTTTCTCGATCTGAAGCTCCACAGAGTGAAGCCAGCGCACGCCGTCGCAGACTACCACAGCCACCGGCCGACGCGCATCATCGGTGTTGGTCCAGGAGATGCGCATCGACATCCTTGACATCCACGCCAACCAACACGAGCAGGAGCTTCGCCAAGCCGTCGCCATCGTCACTTCTTCGACCTCGGGTGCCGCCACAAATTCCCGTCGATTCGCTCGGTCTCATCCCTCTCCGACTACCTCGACCCGCAACACGTTCACTGTGAGAAGCCGCACTTTTCCCCTCTAGATTTGCCTCGAATTTGAGCCGTATCGCATCGCAATAGTCGTCGTATTCCGGCCGTAGCTCTGTTGCTGCCGCCGTCACCGCACGCACTCGGCTACACACCCCTGTAGCCTCCCGTGGCCCTGCCATGCTGCTCGTCGGCTCCGCCCCGCCGTGCTCGCAGCAGCGCCCGCCACCGTCACTGGTGCCGCCTCACGAGCCCGCCTCCGCCTGATGTTGCTTCGGCGGATGCCGCAGCCCCCTTCCTCCGCGCCGCCGTTTCCCCCACTCCCTCGCGTGTGCGCCGGCTTCCCTCTCGTGCTCCCCGCACTGGCGCCGGGCCGCGTCCTGCTCCCCCTCCCCGGCGCTCTGCGCGCTGGCCGTCGGCGCTCCTCTGGAGTGGTCGGGCGTGCCTTGCCTTGCCTTGCCATGGCCGGCTCGGCCACTGCCAATGGCCCCCCTGGCTTAATTAGGGGCTAATTAACCCCCACCCCACTAAACTAATCCCCCTCTAACCCACTAACATTGGGCCCCACCCGGTTAACTAATTTTATTAAACTGTAGGTTATGACATGTGGGCCCTCTCTGTCTAATTAGGTTAATTAAATTATATAAACACTGTTAGTTGCCTCTGCCAATGACATGAGGGTCCCAGGGCCTCCTTTGACCAGTCAACCGTGGACCGATCAACTCTGATCAAGCGGATGGTGACCCCACTGTCGACCACTGCTGGGTGCATGCACCGGTGCACCTAGCAGTTTCTGTTTATTAATATTCTTGAATTAAATTAAAATCAGGATATTAGAAAATCATTTAATCTTTGTAAATTCATAGAAAATAAACCGTAGCTCGGATGAAAATGTTTTCTACATGAAAGTTTCTCAGAACGACGAGGCGAATCCGAATGCATGGTCCGTTTGCCTGTCAGATGCCTCTAACTATCTGAACATGGAACATTCCCTCTCCGGTCATCTGTCTAACACAGGTCCGGAATCGGGAAAACATTCCCGGTTGGATTCCCCCTTCACCTTATCGTGTAGCCCTACGTTAGTACACTCCTAGTGCTGCGTATTGCCATGTTATGCCTTGTGATGCATTGTTTGCTCTGTATTTACTGTTCCTTCCCCCTCTTCTCTCCGATAGACCCCGAGACCGATGACGCCCCTGTGATCGACTACGTTGATGATGACCCCTCCTTGCCAGAGCAACCAGGCAAGCCCCCCCCCCCCTTTGATCATCCCGATATCGCCCATTCCATTTTCTCATGCTTGCATTAGATTTTGCTACTGTTATTGTTTGCTCCTATTCTGATGCATATCCTGCTTTTGTAACCTGCTCATTGTTACCTACCTGCTTATCCTAAACTGCTTAGTATAGGTTGGTTAGTGACCCATCAGTGACCCCCACCTTGTCCTTGTTGCCCCTGCTTCATCATTGAAGACCCGATCAACGGGATCGAAGACCAGGCCCCGGCACCGCACATCACTTTCCCATTAGTTGTTCGACACTACTGGGTTACTATCGAGTACCGAGGGTGAGACCTCTTCAACACTTCTGATGTTAACCCTGTAGTGTAGTCATTCGGTCGTGGTCATCGAGGGTGATTTCCTCCTTAACCACTTCCGATACGACTCTGTCGTGCAACCCCTTAAGTGTGAACCTCGGGGGTTATTCCTCTCACGTTCACCTTGATGATTACATCTAGTGGAATTCATCGGGGTGATTCCTCGGTTTTCCCTTGATGTTTGGACACACGGATACTTGGACTTTACCATCGTTACTTGGAAAGACGGTCGACCACGAGGGGTACCAGCGAGCTTAATTGCGAGTGATGTGGAGTCGGGTTGACTGGAGGGTACCACGAGATAATTACGGGCGTGGCGGGCATTCCTAGCCCTTGCCGCAAGTCCTCGAGACGGGCAACAGGTCACATCTTTCGTGAGTCTCTGCTTGTTACAGCGCGTTCTAATCCACTATGATTTGGATATTTGATCCGAGGGCCTTTGGCCCGATAGCACTAACCATCACGTGGGCATAGTATGGGCGTTACGCATCGTATACATCGATCGAAGCTTAATAGACGTCGGATCGAGCGGCGCTGCGGGGTTGGACTGCGTAAGCACCGCCTTGTTGAAGGAGGTAGCTAGGTCTGCTCACCGACCGCGTTATAGCGTGCATGAGTTCGGGGAGATGGCCCATGACCCCGGGGCATAGGTTTAGTCCGCGTGTTGGCCTCTCTATTAAGCCTAGGTCGGGTTGCGGCGTATTGTTTGGCGAGGCGGGCATGACCGAGGAAAGTGTGTCCGCCGAGTTAATCGAGCGTGATGGGTAAGTTGGTGCACCCTGCAGGAAGAAAACATCTATCGATAGCCTGTCCTCTGATAACGGACACTTGGAGTTGTATCCCATCGATACAACTAGAACTGGATACTTGTGATGAGAATTTGATGGTGATGAGAATTGGATGGTGATGGTAATCGGATAGTATGGCTCGGGATATCTGCTTGCGAGGAGTCGAAAGGATCTCCGCGAGGTTGATAACACTACTACTACTTTAAATTATGCTACTCTACTCCCTCTGCTTGTTTGCAAGATGGTGGTTTCGAAGATGCTAGTCTTCGATAAGACTAGGCCTTCCCCTTATTCGGCATTTCGCAGCCAGTCCACATATACAGCCTCTCTTTGATAGTGTTGCATACGTAGTGTAGATCCTTGCTTGCGAGTACTTTGGATGAGTACTCACGGTTGCTTTGCTCCCCCTTTTCCCCCTTTCTAGATGTCGGAGCCCAGGAGCCACATGCCACTGCCGATACCTACTACTACATGGAGACCGCTTACGACCAGGAGTAGTTAGGAGGCTCCCAGGCAGGAGGCCTTGCCTTTTCGATCGATGTTGCTTTTGTGCTAGCCTTCTTAAGGCAAACTTGTCTAACTCATGTATGTACTCAGATATTCTTGCTTCCGCTGAATCTTGTGTTTTCGAGCCCTCGAGGCCCCTGACTTGTAATATAAAGCTTGTATTATTTTATTTTGTGTCTAGAGTTGTGTTGTGATATCTTCCCGTGAGTCCTTGATCTTGATCGTAGACATTTGCGTGTATGATTAGTGTATGATTGAATCGAGGGCGTCACATTTGACTTCCCCATGGGTCAATGACATGCGGGCCCAGCCCGGCTAATTAACCTAGTTCAGGTTTAAACCTAATTAGTTTAATCTAGGATTAGTACTAATTAAACCAAGATAGTTTAGTTAGTAACTGACACACGGGAGCCACTGGTCAGTTTGACCTAGGCCGCTCCATTGATCGCTGACATCAGCGTGATGTCATGCTGATGCAGTAAATCATTTACTGGATTTTGTTTAATTCTAAATAACCAGAAAAATCCAGAAAATGATTTGAACTTCAAAAAATCATAGAAAATAATCTGTAGCTCAGAATGAAATAAGTTATATATGAAAAAATTATCAGAAAAATCCAAACAATTTGATTATGGCATTTTCATGAATGTTTGAGCAACCTAAAGCTACTGTATATGACAATTTGAATTAATGGCATTTGAAATGCCTTATGTGGAGTTTGAATTTGAATCTAGTGTTCAAACCAACTCCATTTGAATCGTTGCTAGCCGCATTATCTCAACTCACAGCATATTGCCATGTCATGATCATGCATCATATTGTTGCATTGCATTGATCGTGTTCCTTCTTTGCTAGTCGGTGGTTGTTCCCCCTCAGTAGACGTATGTTCCGACGATGAGTTCGATGACACTGATGAAGAGCTATACTATCTTCAGAAGTGCGAGGCAAGCAAAACCCCCTTGTTCATTTTGATACAATCCCACTCTCTGACTTCTGCTCTCTTTTACTGCATTAGGGCAACAACGATTCAACTATTACATGTTGCGGTAGTTGAACCCCTTTCCTTTGCATGACCTGTCATTGCCACAGTAAGTCGATGAAACCCACTAGCATGAGTAGGAGTTGTTTGAGCCCCGATGTGCCTACTCATTCATGCTTGTTTTCATGCCTGTTACTGCTTAGAGTTGAGTCAGGTCTGATTCATCGGGGATGAATTGGAATGTGGTGAACATGTCTTAGTGTTGAGAGCTAAGTGTGTGAACACAATTTGGTAAAGGTAGCAGTGAGAGGCCATGTAGGAGTACATGGTGGGTTGTCTCACTAAAACCGTCCTCAGGAACTGAGTTCTATGTTTGTGATCCATGAACAACTACTACCACACATTGGGCTTCAGGCACTCCAAGCTCTCTCGACTTATTAATCAACCTGATCTCTGTCCAGGAGTTGCAACTAGTTTCTGGTATTTGTAGGTAGTGCTAGTAGTCTACCAAGTGGCACCCGGTACAGGTGGGCTTGGGACAGACTAGGTGCAGTGGCACAGTGTACCAAGCGTCGCCTGTTTGGTGGGCTTGGGAACCCTGCTCACATCGTTTGGGGCCGTGAGCGACACCCCGGCCGGATCTCCTTGCGGATGGAACCCGAATAGGCAATAAACCTGGACTAGAGACTTGTATGGTTAGTCAGGTCGTGGCCGACTCCCTCGCCAGGCTTCCGCTTGAAGGTTGCCGAGATACACGACGTGTACATGGTTGTAAGTGGTGAGAGTGTGTGTGAAGAAGTACACCCTGCAGGTTAACATCATCTATTGAATAGCCGCGTCCACGATAAAGGACTTCGGGTTGCTGCATAGTTCATAGACAAGTGAACGTGGATACTCTAAAATGGGCAAGATAAGCGTCGATATGGATGGCCTTCTCGTGAGGAGGCGGAGCGGATCCATATTGGTGTATTGATATGGTGAATATGTGGACTCGTGTGCGCAACCTCAAAAGACTAACTTGCAGTCGTAGTTCAGGATAGCCACTGAGTCAAAGCTGGCTTGCTGCAGTTAAACTCAACCACCCCTTTGTTGATCTTGATGCATATGTAGCTAGTTCGATGTAAGTCTTCTTTGGGTACATTTGTACTCACGTTTGCTTAATTTATGTTTTTGCAGAGAGACTTCAGTCTCACTAGTAGTTCCGCGTGGACTTCGACGTTTAGCTTGTTACCTCAGCTACGATCTTGTACCCTCGGCAGGATCTTGTAGATAGTCAGGCTTCTCAGCCTTTTTCATTTATAGTTGTCTGTACTCAGACAAGTTAAGCTTCCGCATGTGCTTATTGCTTGTATGCTCTGTATGTTGGGTCATGAGACCCATGTTTGTAATATTTGGCTCCTCGGAGCCTAATGAATAAATACTTTGAGTCATAGAGTTATGTTGTGATGCCATGTTGTATTTGCACATATCGAGCATATTGTGTGTATGTTATTGAAATGCTTAGTATGTGTGGGATCTGACAACCTAGTTATTTATTCTTGGTAGCCTCTCTTATGGGGAAATGTCTCCTAGTGCTTCCACTGAGCCATGGTAGCTTGCTACTGCTCCGGAACACTTAGGCTGGCCGACATGTGTCCTTCTTTGTCCCTGTGTCTGTCCCTTCGGGGAAATGTCACGCGGTGTCTACCGGAGTCCTGTTAGCCTGCTACAGCCCGGATTCTCCAGAGTCCTGTTAGCCCAGCTGCTACAGCCCAGATTCACTCACCGATGACCGACACGTTAAATCATTTGGGTCATGTATGCCTGTCCCTGTAAGTTAGTGCCACTTTGGATTCACGACTAGTCATGTCGGCCCGGGTTCTTTTCATATGGATGCAAGCGACACTATCATATACGTGAGCCAAAAGGCGTAAACGGTCCCGGACCAGGTAAGGTGGCACCCGTGGGAATACCGTGCGTGAGGCCACAAAGTGATATGATGTGTTACATGCTAGATCGGTGTGACTTAGGATCGGGGTCCTGACAAATAATGATGATATATGATGAAATGATTGTGATGAGGAAAAACTGGTATGAACTCGACCTATCTTGTTTTTGTAAATATGATTAGTTCATCGTTCCTAATTTAGCCTGTTATGAATGAAACATGTTTGCAATGACAACTAGAGATTATAGTTAATCATGCCATGCTTAATTAGCTAGGAGTTTATAAAGGTTTACCTTGCGTGCCAACATGCTTTTAAAATGGTTGTGATGTAGTATGATAGGATGGTATCCTCCTTTAAATGATTCGAGTGGCTTGACTTGGCACATGATCACGCATGTAGTTCAAACAAAATCAACATAGCCTCCACGATATTTATGTTCCTGGTGATTTATATCCTACTCATGCTTGCACTCAATGTTGGTTCATCTCAATGCATGTTTATGACTGTTGTCGCTCTCTAGTTGGTCGCTTCCCAGTCTTTTTCTAGCCTTCACTTGTACTAAGCGGGAATACTGCTTATGCATCCACTTCCATAAACCTAAAGTTGTTCCATATGAGTCCACCATACCTACCTATATGTGGTATTTACCTTCCGTTCAAAGTAAATTTGCATGTGCCAAACTCTAAACCTCCAAATGATAGTCTGCTTTGTATGCTCGAATCACTCTTGTAGCAACTAGGGATGTCAATATCTTCCATGCTAGGTGGGTTATTCTCACGATGAGTGGACTCTGCTCATCATTCACGAGAAAATGGCTGGTAACCGGTTAGAGAGCACCATTGTCATTTGTATGCATTGTTATTAATTTATATTGAGTATGAATGTGACTGGATCTCTTTTCCCGTGAATTACAATGTCTAGTCAGTCCTTGATCTTCAGGGGTGCTCTGCATTTATGTTTTGCGGTCTCAGAAAGGGCTAGCGAGATACCATCTTGTTATATCATATCATGATTTTTTTGAGAAAGTGTTGTCATTCGAGATTTTTTATTATTGCTTGCTAGTTGACTATGCCATTGATATGAGTAAATGTGAGACCTAAATGTTATTGTGAATATGGTTAGTTCATAATCTTTGTTGAAAACTTGAATGCTGGCTTTACATATTTGCAACAACAAGATCAAACAGAGTTCGTAAAAGTTTTTATTTATCACTTTCAGTTTGTCAGCTGAATTGCTTGATGACAAGCAATGGGTTAAGCTTAGGGGAGTTGATACGTCTCCATCGTATCTACTTTCCCAAATGCTTTTGCCCTTCTTTTGGACTCTAATTTGCATGATTTGAATGGAACTAACCCAGACTGACACTGTTTTCAGTAGAATTGCCATGGTGTTATTATTGTGCAGAAATAAAAGTTCTTGGAATGACCTGAAACTTTACGGAGATCATTTTTGGAATAAATAAAAATATTGGCGAAAGAATCAACCGAAGTGGGCCCACCCTTTCCACAAGGGTGGGGGGCGTGCCCTCTCTCCTTGTGGGCCCCACAGATCTCCACCGACCTCAATTCCAACTCCATATATTCACGTTCGGGGAGAAAAAAATTAGAGACAAGGATTCATCGCGTTTTAAGACACGGAGCCGCCGCCAAGCCCTGTTCTTCCTCAGGAGGGCAGATCTGGAGTCCGTTTTGGGCTCCGGAGAGGGGAAATCGTCGCCATCGTCATCGTCAACCATACTCCATCACCAATTTCATGATGCTCACCGCCGTGCGTGAGTAATCACATCATAGGCCTGCTGGACGGTGATGGGTTGGATGAGATTTACCATGTAACCGAGTTAGTTTTGTTAGGGTTTGATCCCTAGTATCCACTATGTTCTAAGATTGATGTTGCTGTGACTTTGCTATGCCTAATGCTTGTCACTAGGGCCTGAGTGCCATGATTTCAGATCTGAACCTATTATGTTTTCATGAATATATTTGTGTTCTTGATCCTATCTTGCAAGTTATAGTCACCTACTACGTGTTATGATCCGGCAACCTCGGAGTGACAATAGCCAGGACAATTCCTGGTGATGACCGTAGTTTGAGGAGTTCATGTATTCACCAAGTGCTAATGCTTTGGTTCGGTACTCTACTAAAAGAAGTCCTTAATATCCCTTAGTTTCCAATAGGACCCCGCTGCCATGGGAGGGTTGGACAAAATATGTCATGCAAGTTCTTTTCCATAAGCACGCATGACTATATTCGGAATACATGCCTACATTATATTGATGAATTGGAGCTAGTTCTATGTCACCCTATGTTATAACTATTGCATGATGAATGACATCTGACATAATTATCCACCATTGATCCACTGCCTACGAGTTCGTCTCATATTGGTCCTTGCTCCGTTACTTTTCCATTACCACTATTACGATTACTACAAAACTGCTACCATTATTTTGCCACCGTTACCGCTACTTCCATACTACTTTGCTACTAAATACTTTGCTGCAGATATTAAGTCTTTCAGGTGTGGTTGAATTGACAACTCATCTGCTAATACTTGAGAATATTCTTTGGCTCCCCTTGTGTCGAATCAATATATTTGGGTTGAATACTCTACCCTCGAAAACTGTTGCAATCCCCAATACTTGTGGGTCATCATCGAGCCCCCAAGTGATTAATTGGCTATTATTTGGCACATGCCAGCCATTTCCAAGGGAAATCACCTCCAAATGACACTCGTCCAGGGACGTGTCACATAGGCAGGCGAAAAGGTGGCCGTACGGCATGACAAGGCTTCCCGGGCTACGCCACGATGTGACACTAAGTGGTGCATTTAATGCACCTTCTCCTGTCTGCAGAGTTAGGTATGATAGCACTGTTTGCTATCTAATCAGTATGCAATGACTGATTTGCCTTTGTGGTGACCCCTTGAACTATAAAAGGAGGGCCATGGCAACCTTAGAAAGGATTCGGACCTTTGTACTCTCATGCGGCTTGAAGCTATGTCAATATTTCCCCAAAGAGGAAGGGATGATGCAGCACAGCGACGGTAGGTATTTCCCTCAGTGATGAAACCAAGGTTATCAAACCAGTAGGAGAACCAAGCAACACTACGTAAACAGCACCTGCGCACAAATAACAAATACTCGTAACCCGACGTGTTAAAGGGGTTGCCAATCCCTTTCGGGTAACGGTGCCAGAAATGGGAAAAAGGCCATGAGAGAGTTGTAAATATTGATAGATCGAACGGCAAATAAAATAAATTGCAGCAAGGTATTTTTGTGTTTTGGTTTAATAGATATGAAAATAAAAGCAAATAAAATAGATCGCAAAGGCAAATAATATGAGAAAGAGACCCGGAGGCCGTAGATTTCACTAGTGGCTTCTCTCGAGAAAAATAGCAAACGGTGGGTAAACGAATTACTGTTGGGAAATTGATAGAACTTCAAATAATCATGACGATATCCAGACAATGATCATTATATAGGCATATCGTCCAAGATTAGTAGACCGACTCCTGACTGCATCTACTACAATTACTCCACACATTGACCGCTATCTAGCATGCATCTAGTGTATTAAGTTCATGAAGAAACAGAGTATTGCAATAAGAACAATGACATGATGTAGACAAGATCTATTTATGTAGAAATAGACCCCATTTTTTATCCTTAGTAGCAACGATACATACGTGTCAGTTCCCCTTCTGTCACTGGGATCAAGCACCGTAAGATCGAACCCACTACAAAGCACCTCTTCCCATTGCAAGATAAATAGATCAAGTTAGCCAAACAAAACCCAAATATCGGAGAAGAAATACGAGGCTATAAGCAATCATGCATATAAGAGATCAAATAAACTCAAATAACTTTCATGGGTAAAAATAGATAGATCTGATCATAAATTCAAAGTTCATCGGATCCCAACAAACACACTGCAAAAGAATTACATCATATGGATCTCCAAGAGACCATTGTATTGAGAATCAAACGAGAGAGAGGAAGCCATCTAGCTACTAACTACGGACCCGAAGGTCTACAAAGAACTACTCACGCGTCATCGGAGAGGCACCAATGGAAGTGGTGAACCCCTCCATGATGGTGTCTAGATTGTATCTGGTGGTTCTGGACTCTGTGGTGGCTGGAATTGATTTTCGTCGAGTCCCCTAGGGTTTCTGGAATATTGGGGTATTTACAGAGCAAAGAGGCGGTCTAGGGGGAACCTGAGGTGGGCACAACCCACCAGGGCGCGCCATGGTGGGTTGTGCTCCCCTCGGAGCACCCCCCCCCCAGGCACTTCTCCGGCCCATTGGATGTCTTCTGGTCCAAATAAATCCACAAAAAGTTTCACTGCGTTTGGACTCCGTTTGATATTGATTACCTGTGATGTAAAAAACATGCAAAAAAACAACAACTGGCACTTGGCACTGTGTCAATAGGTTAGTACCAAAAAGTGATATAAAATGGCTATAAAATTATTATAAAACATCCAAGAATGATAATATAACTGCGTGGAACAATAAAAAATTATAGATACGTTAGAGACTTATCAGCATCCCCGAGCTTAATTCCTGCTCGTCCTCGAGTAGGTAAATGATAAAAACAGAATGTTTGATGTGGAATGCTGCCTAACATGTCATCTCATATTCTTTTCTTTATAGCATGGACATTTGGACTTTTATATTGCTCAAAGCAATAGTGTAGTTTTGACATGATAACTTAAATACTCAGGCAAACCAACAAGCAATCATGTCTTTCAAAATATTAATGCTAAAATAATTTATCCCTAGCCCATCATGCTCAAGCATTGATCCATTCATGAAACACACTCGCATATTAAGTACACCCAATGCTCAAGTACGATGATAGTGCCTCCTAGTTGGTGCTTTATTAGAAAAGATGGAGACTCAAATTCAAAATAAAAATTGCATAAAGTAAAAGAAAGGCCCTTCACAGAGGGAAGTAGGGATTTGTAGAGGTGCCAGAGCTCAAAGCGAAAATTGAGAGATAAAAACATTTTAAGAGGAATACTGTTCCCAACAACGAAAATGACTTAGAGTTCCCAACACTTTCCATGCTAGATACTCCCTCCGTCCAGAAAAACTTGTCATCAAAATGGACAAAGGGGGGTGTATCTAGAACTAAAATACATCTAGATACATCCCTTTTTATTCATTTTGATGACAAGTATTTCCGTACGGAGGGAGTGAAGGAAATATGCCCTAGAGGCAATAATAAAGTTATTATTTATTTCCTTATATCATGATAAATGTTTATTATTCATGCTAGAATTGTATTAACCGGAAACATAATACATGTGTGAATATATAGACAAACAGATGTCACTAGTATGCCTCTACTTGACTAGCTTGTTAATCAAAGATGGTTATGTTTCCTAACCATAAACAAGGAGTTGTTATTTGATTAACAAGGTCACATCATTAGTTGAATGATCTGATTGACATGACCCATTTCGTTAGCTTAACACTTGATCGCTTAGTATGTTAATGCTTTCTTCATGACCCATACATGTTCCTATAACTATGAGATTATGCAACTCCGCCACGGAGGAACACTTTGGTACTACCAAACGTCACAACGTAATCGGGTGATTATAAAGGAGTACTACAGGTGTCTCCAAAGGTACTTGTTGGGTTGGCGATTTCGAGATTAGGTTTTGTCACTCCGATTGTCTGAGAGGTATCTCTAGGCCTTCTCGGTAATACACATCACTTAAGCCTTGCAAGCATTACAACTAATGAGTTAGTTGTGAGATGATGTATTACGGAACGAGTAAAGAGACTTACCGTAACGAGATTGAACTAGGTATTGGATACCGACGATCGAATCTCGGTAAGTAACATACCGATGACAAAGGGAACAACGATGTCGTTATGCGGTTTGACCGATAAAGATCTTCGTAGAATATGTAGGAACCAATATGGGCATCCAGGTTCCGCTATTGGTTATTGACCGAGAATGGTTCTAGGTCATGTCTACATAGTTCTCGAACCCGTAGGGTCCGCACGCTTAACGCTTCGATGATGTTCATTATGAGTTTATAAGTATTGATGCACGAAGGTTGTTCGAGTCCCGGATGTGATCACGGACATGACGAGGAGTCTCGAAATGGTCGAGACATAAAGATTGATATATTGAAGCCTACATTTGGACATCGGAAGTGTTCCGAGTGAAATCGAATTTATCGAGTACCGGAGGTTACCGAACCCCCGGAAATACATGGGCCATAGTGGGCCTTGGAGGAAAGGAGAAAGGGCCAGCCCTAGGTGGCGCGCCCCTTCCCCTAGTCCTATTAGGACTAGGAAAGGTGGGCCGCCCCCTCTCTCTCTTTCCCCCAGGAATCCTAATCCAACTAGGATTGAGGGGAATCCTACTCCCGGAGGGAGTAGGACTCCTTGTGCGCCTCCCCTTGGGCCGCCACCTCCCCTTGGCTCCTTTATATACGGGGCAGGGGCACCCCATGACACACAAGTTGATCTACGGATCTTTCCTTAGCCGTGTGCGGTGCCCCTTCCACCATATTCCACTTCGGTCATATCGTCATGAGCTTAGGCGAAGACCTGCGCGAGAAGTCATATCGTCATGGAGCTTAGGCGAAGCCCTGCGTCGGTGGAGCATCAACATCGCCTGCCACGCCGTCGTCTTGACGGAACTCATCCCGACACTTTGCTGGATCGGAGTCCGGAATCGCCATCGAGCTGAACGTGTGCGTAACTCGGAGGTGCCGTCGCTCGGTGCTTAGATCGGTCGGATCGTGAAGACGTCGACTACATCAACAGCGTTGTTATAACGCTTCCGCTTTCGGTCTCACGAGGGTACGTGGACGGACACTCTCCCTCTCGTTGCTATGCCATCACCATGGTCTTGCGTGATCGTAGGAAAATTTTTGAAATTACTACGCTCCCCAACAAAGGCATCCGAGCCTGGTTTTATGCGTTGATGTCATATGCACGAGTAGAACACAAGTGAGTTGTGGGCGATACAAGTCATACTACCTACCAGCATGTCATACTTTGGTTCAGCGGTATTGTGAGATGAAGCGCCCGGACCGACATTACGCGTGACGCTTACGCGAGACTGGTTTCACCGCCCGAGCACTCGTTGCTTAAAGGTGACCGGCGGTGTCTGTCTCTCTCACTTTAGTTGAATCGTGTGGCTACGCCCGTCCTTGAGAAGGTTAAACGGAGTCTATTTGACGAAGTATCGTTGTGGTTTTGATGCGTAGGTAAGAACGGTTCTTGCTCAGCCCGTAGCAGCCACGTAAAACTTGCAACAACAAAGTAGAGGACGTCTAACTTGTTTTTGCAGGGCATGTTGTGATGTGATATGGTCAAGACGTGATGCTATATTTTATTGTATGAGATGATCATGTTTTGTAACCAAGTTATCGGCAACTGGCAGGAGCCATATGGTTGTCGCTTATTGTATGAAATGCAACGCCATGTAATTGCTTTACTTTATCACTAAGGAGTAGCGATAGTCGAGAAGCAATAGTTGGCGAGACGACAACGATGCTACGATGGAGATCAAGGTGTCGCGCCGGTGACGATGGTGATCATGACGGTGCTTCGGCGATGGAGATCACAAGCACAAGATGATGATGACCATATCATATCACTTATATTGATTGCATGTGATGTTTATCCTTTATGCATCTTATCTTGCTTTGATTGACGGTAGCATTATAAGATGATCTCTCACTAAAATTATCAAGAAGTGTTCTCCCGAGTATGCACCGCTGCCAAAGTTCGAGTACCCGGACACCACGTGATGATCGGGTGTGATAAGTTCTACGTCCATCTACAACGGTGCAAAACAGTTGCACACGCGAATACTCAGTTAAACTTGACGAGCCTAGCATATAACAGATATGGCCTCGAACACGGAGACCGAAAGGTCGAACGTGAATCATATAGTAGATATGATCAACATAGTGATGTTCACCATTGAAACTACTCCGCCTCACGTGATGATCGGACATGGTTTAGTTGATTTGGATCACGTGATCACTTAGATGACTAGAGAGATGTCCGCTAAGTGGGAGTTTTTAATATGATTAATTGAACTTAAATTTATCATGAACTTAGTACCGATAGTATTTTGCTTGTCTATGTTTCTCGTAGATAGATGGCTCGTGCTGTTGTTCCGTTGAATTTTAATGCGTTCCTTGAGAAAGCAAAGTTGAAAGATGATGGTAGCAATTACACGGACTGGGTCCATAACTTGAGGATTATCCTCATTGCTGCACGTAAAAATTACGCCCCGAAGCACCGCTGGGTGACAGCCTGCTGCGAGATGCCGAGCGAAGTTGTGAACGTCCGCAAAGCAAAGCGATGACTACTCAATAGTTCAGTGTGCCATGCTTTACGGCTTAGAACCGGGTCTTCAACGACGTTTTGAACGTCATGGAGCATATGAGATGTTCCAGAGTTGAAGTTAATATTTCAAGCAAATGCCCGGATTGAGAGATATGAAGTCTCCAATAAGTTCTATAGCTGCAAGATGGAGGAGAATAGTTCATCGGTGAGCACATACTCAAAATGTCCGGTATAACAATCACTTAATTCAGCTGGGAGTTAATCTTCCGAATGATAGTGTCATTGACAGAATTCTCCAATCACGCCACCAAGCTACAAGAGCTTCGTGATGAACTATAATATGCAAGGGATGACTAAGACAATTCACGAGCTCTTCGCGATGCTAAAAGCATGGAGGTAGAAATCAAGAAAGAGCATCAAGTGTTGATGGTCAACAAGACCACTAGTTTCAAGAAAAGGGCAAAGGGAAGAAGAAGGAAACTTCAAAAGAACAGCAAGAAAGTTGCTGATCAAGAGAAGAAACCCAAGTCTGGACCTAAGCACTGAAATCGAGTGTTTTACCGCAAGCGATCGACATTTGGAGCGGAACTGCCCCAAGTATTTGGCGGATAAGAAGGATGGCAAGGTGAACAAAGGTATATGTGATATACATGTTATTGATGTGTACCTTACTAGAGCTCGTAGTAGCACTGGTATTTGATACTGGTTCTTGCTAATATTTGCAACTCAAAGCAGGGGACTACGGAATAGACGAGCACCGCAAAGGACGAGGTGACGATCGCGTGGGAAATGGTTCCAAAGTCAATGTGATCGCGGTCGGCACGCTACCTCTACATCTACCTTCGGGATTAGTTTTAGACCTAAATAATTGTTATTTGGTGCCGGCGTTGAGCATGAACATTATATCTGGATCTTGTTTAATGCGAGACGGTTATTCATTTAAATCGAGAATAATGGTTGTTCTATTTATATGAGTAATATCTTTTATGGTCATGCACCCTTGAAGAATGGTCTATTCTTGTTGAATCTCGACAGAGTGATACACATATTCATAATGTTGAAGCCAAAAGATGCAGAGTTGATAATGATAGTGCAACTTATTTGTGGCAATCGCCGCTTAGGTCATATCGGTGTAAAACGCATGAAGAAACTCCATACCGATGGGCTTCGAATCACTTGATTATGAATCACTTGGTACTTATGAACCGTGCCTCATGGGCAAGATGACCAAAACGCCGTTCTCCTAACTATGGAGCGAGCAACTGATTTGTTGGAAATCATACATACTGATGTTTGTGGTCCAATGAATGTTGAGGCACGCGGCGGGTATCGTTATTTTCTCACCTTCACAGATGATTTGGGCAGATATGGGTATATCTACTTAATGAAACACAAATCTGAAACATTTGAAAAGTTCAAAGAATTTCAGAGTGAAGTGGAAAATCATCGTAACAAGAAAATAAAGTTTCTACGATCTGATCGTGGAGGAGAATATTTGAGTTACGAGTTTGGTTTACATTTGAAACAATGTGGAATAGTTTCGCAACTCACGCCACCCGGAACACCACAGAGAAATGGTGTGTCCGAACGTCAGAATCGTACTTTACTAGATATGGTGCGATCTATGATGTCTATTTCGATTTACCGCTATCGCTTTTGGGGTTATGCTTTAGAGACGGCCGCATTCACGTTAAATAGGACACCGTCAAAATCCGCTGAGACGACGCCTTATGAACTGTGGTTTGGCAAGAAACCAAAGTTGTCGTTTCTTAAAGTTTGGGGCTGCGATGCTTATGTAAAGAAACTTCAACCAGATAAGCTCGAACCCAAATCGGAAAAATGTGTCTTCATAGGATACCCAAAGGAGACTGTTGGGTACACCTTCTATCACAGATCTGAAGGCAAGATTTTCGTTGCTAAATTCGGATCCTTTCTAGAGAAGGAGTTTCTCTCGAAAGAAGTGAGTGGGAGGAAAGTAGAACTTGATGAGATAATCAGATCTGCTCCCTTATTGGAAAGTAGTTCATCACAAGAAATGGTTCTGTGACAACTACACCAATTAGTGAGGAAACTAATGATGATGATCATGAAGCTTCAGATCAAGTTGCTATTGAACCTCGAGGTCAACCAGAGTAAAATACGCACTGAGTGGTACGGTAATCCTATTACGAAGTCATGTTACTTGACCATGGCGAACCTACAAACTATGAAGAAGCGATGGTGAGCCCAGATTCGCAAAATGGCTGGAAGCCATGAAATCTGAGATGGGATCCATGTATGAGAATAAAGTATGGACTTTGGTTGACTTGCCCGATGATCGGCAAGCCATTGAAAATAAATGGATCTTTAAGAAGAAGACCGACGCGATGGTAATGTAATCGTCTACAAAGCTCGACTTGTTGCGAAAGGTTTTCGACAAGTTCAAGGGTTGACTACGATGAGACTTTCTCACCCGTGGCGATGCTTAAGTCTGTCCGAATCATGTTAGCAATTGCCGCATTTTATGATTATGAAATTTGGCAAATGGATGTAAAACTGCATTCTTGAATGGATTTCTAGAAGAAGAGTTGTATATGATGCAACCAGAATGTTTTGTCGATCCAAAGGGTACTAACAAAGTGTGCAAGCTCCAGCGATCAATTTATGGTCCAGTGCAAGCCTCTCGAGTTGGAATAAACGCTTTGATAGTGTGATCAAAGCATATGGGTTTATATGACTTTTGGAGAAGCCTGTATTTACAAGAAAGTGAGTGGGAGCTCAGAGCATTTCTAATATTATATGTGGACGACATATTATTGATTGGAAATGATATAGAATTTCTGGATAGCATAAAAGGATACTTGAATAAAAGTTTTTCAATGAAAGACCTCGTGAAGCTGCTTACATATTGGGCATCAAGATCTATAGAGATAGATCAAGACGCTTGATTGGACTTTCACAAAGCACATACCTTGATAAAGTTTTGAAAAGTTCAAAATGGATCGAGCAAAGAAAGGTTTTTACCTGTATTATAAGGTGTAAGATTGAGTCGACTCAATGCCCGACCACAATGCAGAAGATAGAGAGAAATGAAAGATGTTCCTATGCTTCAGCCATAGGCTCTATCATGTATGCAATGCTGTGTACCGACTGACGATGCTTAGCTGTAAGCTTGGCAGAAGGTACCAAAGTAATCCAGAATGGATCATCGGACAGCGGTCAAGAACATCCTGAAATACCGAAAAGGACTAAGGATATGTTTCTCGATATGGAGGTGACAAAGAGCTAGTCGTAAATGGTTACGCCGATGTAAGCTTTGACATCGATCCGGACGATTCTAAATCGCAAACCGGATACGTGTTTTTATTAAACGGTGGAGCTGTCGGTTGGTGCAGCTCTAAACAAAGCGTCGTGGCGGGATCTACATGTGAAGCGGAGTACATAGCTGCTTGAAGCAGCAAATGAAGGAGTCTGGATGAAAGAGTTCATTTCCGATCTAGGTGTCATACCTAGTGCATCGGGACCGATGAAGATCTTCGTGACAATACTGGTGCAATTGCCTTGGCAAAGGAATCCAGATTTCACAAGAGGACCAAGCATATCAAGAGACGCTTCAATTCCATTCGGACCAAGTCCAAGTGGGAGACATAGAGATTTGCAAAATACATACGGATCTGAATGTTGCGAGACCGCTGACTAAGCCTCTTCCACGAGCAAAACATGATCAGCACCAAGACTCCATGGGTGTGAGGATCATTACTTTGTAATCTAGATTATTGACTCTAGTGCAAGTGGGAGATCTGGAGGAAATATGCCCTAGAGGCAATAATAAAGTTATTATTTATTTCCTTATATCATGATAAATGTTTATTATTCATGCTAGAATTGTATTAACCGGAAACATAATACATGTGTGAATATATAGACAAACAAGATGTCACTAGTATGCCTCTATTTGACTAGCTTGTTAATCAAAGATGGTTATGTTTCCTAACCATAAACAAGGAGTTGTTATTTGATTAACAAGGTCACATCATTAGTTGAATGATCTGATTGACATGACCCATTCCGTTAGCTTAACACTTGATCGCTTAGTATGTTAATGCTTTCTTCATGACCCATACATGTTCCTATAACTATGAGATTATGCAACTCCGCTTACGGAGGAACACTTTGGTACTACCAAACGTCACAACGAATCGGGTGATTATAAAGGAGTACTACAGTGTCTCCAAAGGTACTTGTTGGGTTGGCGATTTCGAGATTAGGTTTTGTCACTCCGATTGTCTGGAGAGGTATCTCTAGGCCTTCTCGGTAATACACATCACTTAAGCCTTGCAAGCATTACAACTAATGAGTTAGTTGTGAGATGATGTATTACGGAACGAGTAAAGAGACTTACGTAACGAGATTGAACTAGGTATTGGATACCGACGATCGAATCTCGGGTAAGTAACATACCGATGACAAAGGGAACAACGATGTCGTTATGCGGTTTGACCGATAAAGATCTTCGAGAATATGTAGGAACCAATATGGGCATCCAGGTTCCGCTATTGGTTATTGACCGAGAATGGTTCTAGGTCATGTCTACATAGTTCTCGAACCCGTAGGGTCCGCACGCTTAACGCTTCGATGATGCTTCATTATGAGTTTATAAGTATTGATGCACCAAGGTTGTTCGAGTCCGGATGTGATCACGGACATGACGAGGAGTCTCAAATGGTCGAGACATAAAGATTGATATATTGAAGCCTACATTTGGACATCGGAAGTGTTCCGAGTGAAATCGAATTTATCGAGTACCGGAGGTTACCGAACCCCCGGAAATACATGGGCCATAGTGGGCCTTGGAGGAAAGGAGAAAGGGCCAGCCCTAGGTGGTCATGCCCCCTCTTCCCTAGTCCTATTAGGACTAGGAAAGGTGGGCCGCCCCTCTCTCTCTTCCCTCCGGAATCCTAATCCAACTAGGATTGAGGGGAATCCTACTCCCGAGGAGTAGGACTCCTGTGCGCCTCCCCTTGGGCCGCCACCTCCCCTTGGCTCCTTTATATACGGGGCAGGGGCACCCCATGACACACAAGTTGATCTACGGATCTTTCCTTAGCCGTGTCGGTGCCCCTTCCACCATATTCCACTTCGTCATATCGTCATGAGCTTAGGCGAAGACCTGCGCCGAGAAGTCATATCGTCATGAGCTTAGGCGAAGCCCTCGTCGGTGGAGCATCAACATCGTCACCACGCCGTCGTCTTGACGGAACTCATCCCGACACTTTGCTGGATCGGAGTCCGGGATCGCCATCGAGCTAAACGTGTGCGTAACTCGGAGGTGCCGTGACGCTCGGTGCTTAGATCGGTCGGATCGTGAAGACGCACGACTACATCAACCGCGTTGTTATAACGCTTCGCTTTCGGTCTCACGAGTACGTGGACGGACACTCTCCCTCTCGTTGCTATGCCATCACCATGGTCTTCCGTGATCGTAGGAAATTTTTTGAAATTACTACGTTCCCCAACAGGGAGTATATCATAGGTGGTTCCCAAACAGAAATTAAAGTTTATTCCTTTTTCCACCTTACTTTCACTTTCCATGGCTAACCGTATCCACGTGTGCCTTCCATACCAACACTTTCCAAGGAATTTATTATTTGACAACATAAAATAAATTCATTTTTCATTTCGGGACTAGGCATCCCTAATACCTATGCCTTACTCTCGTGCAATGACAAGTGAATAACCACTCATCGTGAGAATAATACATCTAGCATGGAAAATATTAGCCACCCCTCACCGCCTAGAGAGCGGTACGAGCACACAAAAGAGTAATTTATTTTTAATATTAGAGATAACACATACAAATTTTCTTAGAATGGCAAAAGAATACCGCATATAGGTAGATATAGTGGACTGATGTGGCAAAACTGGTTTGAAGGGTTTGGGATGCACAAGTAGTGATCATACTTAGTGCAAAATGAAAGCTAGCATAAGATTGAGAAGCGACCAACCAAGAAACGAATAATCTCATAAGCGAGCATTAAGCATAATTAACACCGAATAATGCACCACAAGTAGGATATAATTTTATTGCATAACTATTGCTTTCGTGCTTGCATAGGGAATCACAAACCTTAATACCAATATTCTTACTAAAGCATAATTACTCATCAACATGACTCACATATCACATCATCATATCTCAAAACTATTACTAAGAATCAAGTTTATTTTGTCCAATGATCTTCATGAAAGTTTTTTATTATATCCTTCTTGGATATCTATCACTTTGGAACTAATTTTCATGTGTTGCTTTTGATAAGCTCAAACAAATATAAGTGAAGATCATGAGCATAATATTTCTTTCTCTCAAATTAATTTAAGTGAAGGAAGAGAGAATTTCTTGAAAATTTTACTAACTCTCAAATAAATCTAAGTGAAGCAAGAGAGCATTTCTTCAAAAAATACTAAAGCACACCGTGCTCAAAAAGATATAAGTGAAGCACTAGAGCAAGTCCATACCTCATAAAAATCTAAGTGAAGCATAGAGAGCAATTCTAACAAGTCATGAAATAATTTTGGCTCTCTCAAATAGGTGTGTCCAGCAAGGGATCAAGACTAAAAACACAACCCAAAACAAGCAAAGACTCATATCATACATGACGCTCCAAGCAAAACACATAGTATGTGATGAGTAAAAATGTAGCTTCGAATAAAATACCGATGGTCGTTAGAAGAAAGAGGGGATGCCACTTGGGGCATCCCCAAGCTTAGTTGCTTGCTTCTCTTTGGATAATAGCGGGGGATTCCATGGGCATCCCCAAGCTTAGGCTCTTGTTAGTCCTTATTCCGTCATCCATCATAAGATAACCCAAAACTTGAAAACTTCAATCACACAAAACTGAACAAAACCTTCGTGAGATCCGTTAGTATAAGAAAACAAATCACTACTATAAGTAGTGTAGCAAACCAATTCATATTTTATTCTTGCATTATATCTACTTTATTCCAACTTTTCTATGGCAGAAACTCATCAAAGAAAACCATAGAATCATCAAAACAAGCACACAATGCAAAGAAAATAGAATCTGTCAAAAAACAGAACAGTCTGTAGCAATCTGGATATTTCGAATACTTCTGTAACTCCAAAAACTCTGAAAAATTAGGACGACCTGAGCAATTTGTATATTAATCTTCTGTAAAAATAATTGGTATTTTATCGCTCTCTGGTTAAAATTAGAATTGTTTTCGTGAGTGAAAAAGTTTCTGTTTTTTAGCAAGATCAAATAACTATCACCCAAGAAGATCCTAAATGCTTTACTTAGCACAAACACTAATTAAAACACAAAAACACAATCATAATAGTAGTATAATTGTTCTAACACTCAAAAACAGGAAGTAAAAAGCAAAAATAAATTTTATTCATTGGGTTGCCTCCCAACAAGCGCTATTGTTTCACACCCTTAGCTAGGCATAAAGCAAGGATCTAGGTTTTTGTCATCTTTGTCCAACTCTTCAATCAAACACCTAGAATTCTTCAAAGATTTAGCATAAAGATTTTCAATGACAATACTCCTAGGAACAAAATTAAAGAATTCATTCTTGCCAAAGGGATCTCTTATAACTTCAACAAAATCCTGGGTGAATACTAATCACCTTAAGATCCTCTTTACTGTTATTACTAGAAGTTGCACCTTTGTTCTTAGTAACTTGAGTTGTCTTGCCAATCTTTATGGGAGTTTTTTCAATAGTTTTAGCGGAAGCAAAAGCCGTGCTCAAATTACTAAAAATTTCTTCCATTCTATCAATCCAAGACGGGCTTTCTTCTATTCTTTCATGAATCACGGTCCCCTTTTCTTTTAATAACTTAAAAACTTCTCCCGCTTTGGCCCCAATCTTGGTAGCAAAATTGTGCATTTTTATCCAAGTTTTGAACATGCTCCTCAGTAAGCATTTTCTTTTCAATAGCACCTAATCTTTCCGTGACATGCTCGAGATTCAAAGTGGTTTCATTAATCATAAGAAGTGGTGAGCCTACTAAATTTCCCATAGCATTAAAAGCATCAAGAGAGGGACACATCAAGAAATTTCCACCGCTAATTGTATCAAGGACGAATCTATACCAAGTGGTGATGCCCACATAAAAACAATGAAGAAGAACAACGGTAGATTGCTTATGGATAGATCTATTATGAACATTCCAATTCTATACCAAGCATCTTTTAAATTTTCTCCTTCCCTTTGTTTAAAGTTGAGAATTTCTTTCTCGGGAGTGCACGCAATAGAGGAAGAACTATCCATGACGATAATAATGGCAAACAACGATACATACATGTAGAGTAATGCAATAAGAACGATGACATGATGTAGACAAGATCTATTTATGTAGAAATAGACCCCATCGTTTTATCCTTAGTAGCAACGATACATACGTGTTGGTTCCCCTTCTGTCACTAGGATCAAGCACCGTAAGATCAAACCCACTACAAAGCACCTCTTCCCATTGCAAGATAAATAGATCAAGTTAGCCAAACAAAACCCAAATATCAGAGAAGAAATACGAGGCTATAAGCAATCATGCATATAAGAGATCAAAGAAACTCAAATAACTTTCATAGATAAAAAGAGATAGATCTGATCATGAACTCAAAGTTCATCGGATCCCAACAAACACACCGCAAAAGAATTACATCATATGGATCTCCAAGAGACCATTTTATTGAGAATCAAATGAGAGAGAGGAAACCATCTAGCTACTAACTACGGACCCAAAGGTCTACAAAGAACTACTCACGCATCATCGGAGAGGCACCAATGGAAGTGGTGAACCCCTCCGTGATGGTGTCTAGATTGGATTTGGTGGTTCTGGACTCTGCGGCAGCTGGAATTGATTTTCATCGACTCCCCTAGGGTTTCTGGAATATTGGGGTATTTATAGAGCAAAAAGGTGGTCCAGGGGGCACCCGAGGTGGGTGTAGGACCTTGAAGTATGTCTAGAGGGGGGTGATTAGACTACTTGACCAATTAAAAACTTAGCCTTTTCCCAGTTTTAGAGTTTGGCAGATTTTAGCTATCTTAGGACAAGTCAAGCAATCATCACACAATTCAAGCAAGCATGCAACTTGCAAGAAAGTAAAGGGAAGGGTTAAGAGGATTCAAACGCAATTGTAGACACGAATGTTTTTGGCGTGGTTCCGATAGGTGGTGCTATCATACCTCCACGTTGATGGAGACTTCAACCCACGAAGGGTAACGGTTGCGCGAGTCCACGGAGGGCTCCACCCATGAAGGGTCCATGAAGTAGCAACCTTGTCTATCCCACCATGGTCGTCGCCCACGAAGGACTTGCCTCACTAGCGGTAGATCTTCACGAAGTAGGCGATCTCCTTGCCCTTACAAACTCCTTGGTTCAACTCCACAATCTTGTCAGAGGCTCCCAAGTGACACCTAGCCAATCTAGGAGACACCACTCTCCAAGAAGTAACAAATGGTGTGTTGATGATGAACTCCTTGCTCTTGTCCTTCAAATGATAGTCTCCCCAACACTCAACTCTCTCTCATAGGATTTGAATCTGGTGGAAAGAAGATTTGAGTGGAAAGCAACTTGGGGAAGGCTAGAGATCAAGATTCATATGGTAGGAATGGAATATCTTGGCCTCGACACATGAGTAGGTGGTTCTCTCTCAGAAATGGTGAGTTGGAAGTGTAGGTTTGTTCTGATGTCTCTCTCCACGAATGAAGAGGAGGTGGAGAGGTATATATAGCCTCCACACAAAATCCAACCGTTACACACAATTTACCAATCTCGGTGGGACCGAATCAACAAACTCGGTCAGACCGATTTTAGTAAACCTAGTGACCGTTAGGGTTTTCGGTGGATCGACATGCATCTCGGTAGGACCGATATGGTTAGGGTTAAGACATAACGTAATCTCGGTGAGACCGACTACACAAACTCGGTGAGACCGATTTTGGTAATTAGCTAACCAGAGAGTTGGTCAGGTAAACTCGGTGGGACCGATTTGCTCTTTTCGGTGAGACCGAAATGTTACAAAAGGGAAACAGAGAGTTTACATTGCAATCTCGATGGTACTGATTCGCTCTTTCGGTGAGACCGAAAAGTTACGAAAAGGAAACAAAGATATTACAATCCCATCTCGGTGAGACCGAGATCCCTATCATCAGAACCGATTTGCCTAGGGTTTGTGGCGGTGGCTATGACATATGAAATCGGTGGCGCCGGATAGGAAGAATTGGTGAGACCGATTTTGGCTTTAGGTTTAGGTCATATGTGGATGTGAGAAAGTAGTCGAGTGTTTTTGGAGCATATCACTAAGCACATGAAGCAAGAGGCTCATTAAGCAACAACTCATCCCTCCTTGATAGTATTGGCTTTTCCTATAGACTCAATGTGATCTTGAATCACTAAAATATAAAATGAAGAGTCTTGAGCTTTTGAGCTTGAGCCAATCCTTTGTCATTAGCATTTTGAGGGATCCACTTTCATCATCCATGCCATGCCATTCATTGAGCTTTCCTGAAATGTTCATCTTGGAATAGCATTAGCTCAATGAGCTATATGTTGTTATGAATTGCCAAAACCACCTAGGGATAGTTGCACTTTCAATCTCCCCCTTTTTGGTAATTGATGACAACATATAGATCAAAGCTTCGACAAATGATAATAAGATTAAAAAACATCGTCGCTTTGAGAAGTATGTGATAAGCAAGAGCTCCCGCTAAATTTGTGCATAGATTAATATTTGCTTTGGACTGCAAATGCACAAGGAATTAGGCTCATGGGTTACTCTTCCATGTCTCATACATCTTGGTGGGGCGCTCAAAATGATACGGAATGAATACATGCACTCATCACCAAGAACAGTGAATGATCACATAGGATAGATAAGATAATATCATCAAACATGCATAAGTGTAGCTTATGATCAAACACATGATCATCAATGTCTCACAAACATAGTATATCAAGCAACCAAAAGCAAACAAGTTTGAAAAACCACCAAATCAAGAGAGAATAAAAGCAACACACTCTCTCTCGAAGCCTATGATCTATACATTTTTCTCCCCCTTTGGCAACAAGTTACCAAAAAGTTCATAGAAAATGCATAGTGCTAGATTGACTCTCAGGCTTGATCTTCAGGTGGTGGAGTCCGGATAACGCCGAGGACGAAAGCTTCAGTTGAAGTAGATGGAGCTGGAGCTGATGTAGGTGCGGGAGCTGGTTGCACTGAGGCTGTAGCTGGTGCAGATGAAGTTGCTCTTGTGTCAGAAACTGGCACAGCAGATGACCTCTGGGCTCTAGGCACTCTGGCAAATGCATCAGTTGTTGTCTTGCCCTTCCTCTCATGCATGTCATCTTGTAGTTCCTCCACTGCAGACTGCATCTCAGTTACTTTCACATCTAAGTTATAGAACTTTTGTTCTATGATTCTCTCCAAGCTCTCCTGATTTTGGGTGAGGGTGGCCAATCCCTTCTCAATCCTCAGGGTTGATGCTATTAAGTATCCGAGCTGCTCCTGCTTGTTCTTCAAGAAATAATTAGATGCCTCCTCCTGAGTTGGCATCCTGGCAGCTTTCTCCTTCCTTGCCTTCTCCTTCTTCTCTTGTGCTTGAACTGACGATGGATCATTCTCATTCATGACAACCACATTGTCCTCAAAGTCTGGATAAATTGGAAAATGTTCCTTATCCAATAGATATTTGCCTGTGCCCATCTTTGAGTTAATCAACTCCTGGATCTGAGGGGCATATCCACAACTTCTTTTACGATCACTGCAGTCCTCTTAATGGTTTCAACCATAAGGCTCATGACTTTGAATTTCTGTGGCACATCAAACAAATGCAACATGTTGATTGCATGCCCTCTGATCATGTTGTGGTCACCAGACTTTGGCAGTAGGGTATGCCTTAAGATGGTATTGATAGTAGGCAGCCTTGACAGAAGAAAGTGGACTGATCCAAAAGAGAAAGTCTCTAGGGCTTCGTCTGGGATCTCCTTGTACATGTGTGTCATGGTATTGTGTCCCATTTTCTTCTTTGCATATACATCAAGGTCATCTTCATTCTCCATTGGGGCATTTATCAGCTTTGCGCAATCCTCAACAGTTGACTGGTACCTTGTACCTTCAGACATCCACACCATCCTGCCATCTTGATAAAAGTGTGCTGTGGAGTAGAACTGCATGATAAGTTCATCGTTCCAGTTGGTGAGATTTTGCCCAACAAAGTCTGCAACTCCAACAACAACAAAATTGTCTTGCACTCCAGGATAGTGCTCTACATTTCCTTCATGTAGGTCCAGTCGACCCACCTCATGTCACACACTATGGGCTTCTTATCCAACATAACAGTCTCATAAAAGTCCTGTTGTTCCTTGGTGTGGAACCTGTAGTCCACATCTGTTCTTCTCCTTGAGGCATATGGATCTGTCATCCTCCATAGTCTCAACCCATTGTCTCTTCTGCTCTTCATATCCTCAGCCACAAGATGGGCATCATTGTGGTCTGGTATCTTTGGCTTGAGCTTCCTCAAAACTTGTCCTTCTTCATCTTCTTCTTCAGCAACCTCAGGCAATGGGGCCTTGTTCTTCTCAGTAGCTGGAATACTCCTGGTATTCCTCTTTGGTGCAGACTTGGCCTTGGGGGCAGCTTTGGGTGCTTCCTTGGGCTTAGATGTGGCAGCCCCTGATCTTATAGCATCACCCATAAGCTTGGGTGCCTTTGGTGCTGGTGCAGCAATCTCTTCTTCCTCTTCCATCATGGAAGGCTTCCCAATAACTCTGATCGTGGTCTTCTTGACCCTCTCTTTCCTTTTCTTCCCTTCAGCAGCAGCTGGCTCTTTGGGATCAGGCTTTTCAGGAATTTGAGTTGATGCTCTGACTTTTGGCACAGGTGTCCTCTTGGCAGGAACCTTCTTATTGAGTCCAGGCTTTGTGCTATGTGCTGAGCCATACTCCTTTTGAGCACAACCTTCTTGGATGTTGCTTCATCCTCTTCTGCCTATAATCCTCATCTTCTAATCTGAGGTTTTCTTATTCCTTTTCCGGTGGCAGCTTTAGGCATTGCTTGGGGTGCTCCTGGTGCCTTCATCTCAAGAGCTGGAGGGACTAGTGCCCTCACCATGTTCACCTGTTCCTCGACCTGTTCTGACTGTCACTCTGGTCTGACATGCTGACGGCTGACCCTATGAAGAGTTATAGATGAGGTAGAGTGGATGAGCATCACTAAATGCAGAGATTTTTGCAAAAGAATGACTCAAAAATTCAGTTTTAGTTTTCCACAGAAAGCATTTCGGATCAACCGATTTTCAAACTCGGTGATACCGAAGCAGTTTTGGAACCTAAACTGATGAACTCGGTTGGATCGAGTCATAGTTCGGTGGCACCGAGACTGCTAGGGTTTCACAAAGTCCTAAAATCGGTCTCACAGATTAGTAATTCTCGGTCAGACCGAGTCTCACTAGTGCAATGGCATAAGCCAAATCGGTGGGACCGAGTTTTTCAACTCGGTGGGTCCGAGATGATTTCGGCGGAAACCTAACCCTAAATTTTCAAATCAAAACTATTCTAAGGATTGCATTGATTGGATAGGAGTGTTTCAATCGTGGCAGAATCAATAAGAACACAATGTGCTGAGAATCGGACGAGGAAAGAACAATGATCGAGTCCATACCCTAGTTCGGCGGAGACTCGCTACGGCGGCAACGGCGGGGTTGATTTCTGTTGACGGCGGCGAATACCAGCGACAGGGGGCGGCTGGCGACGAGGAGACGATCCGGAGACCACGGAGGCAGAGCAAGCTATTGCGCGGGCGAATAGGTTCGGAGAAATTTCCAATTTTTTTCCCGTGACTATATATAGCCCGGCCCTGTCGGTGTGACCGAGTGGAACAACTCGGTGGCACCGAGATGCAAAACTGTGTACAGTTATTGCAACTCGGTGTGACCGAAGAGTTCAAATCGGTTGCACCGAGATTGAAAACCTAGATCGACTAAGTGATCTCGGTAAGACCAAAATGGAGGAATCGGTCAGACCGAAAATCACAAAGAAGTTTTGGAAGTTTAAGTCTATGACGAATCGGGGACTCCGAGTGCTCCTCACACAGAGTGGTTCGAATCTGACTTGATCAAATTTTGTGATGTAGCATGAACAGAGTTTGAGACGAGAAAAGCATAGTTAGCTAAAGAAGGTTCTTAGGCATTCTTGTCCATCCACTTGGCCAAAGGAAAAGAAGCCAATCAATCAAAACAACAAGTGGATGTCCTCGAATGAGTAAAGTATGCAACCAACATGCTCACACAATAAGATGGCAAATGAAATATGTGACAAAGCATGCTCAACCAATTCTAGCATCTATCAAGCAATTGGCGATGACTAGTCATCTATATATGAGTATATTGACATAGGAGTCAAATGATAACATTTGATCATAGGTCATACTCATCGTTTAAGCTCAAGTGGGGTTACCACTTTTACATAAAGCATTTATGTCACATCATTAGAGTTGCTTTGACTCAATTCTTAGAGTTAAGCTCCCCCTAGATGTGAGATCCCCCCTTAGAGGGATGAACTAACCTTGGGTTTTGTCGATGATGACTTCATGTAGGTGTTGAAGATGTGGATGCTCAATGTTGATGTAGATCTTTTTGGAGCAATCCTTTGGAGTGAGTTGCACTTTCAGTACCTACATGGGTTAGTCCCACAAGGAAGAAACAAGTATATCCATAGACATAGAGTGATGCACACACAAAATGATGTCCATGAAATCATTAGGTTACCTTGTCCCTTGCCTTACCAACATGAGGGTTTGTGACTCCTTGAACTAGTGCAAGATATGGAAGTTGATTGCACTTGTCCTTGCCATAATGATATGAGTGAAATATGTTGGCGGAGTCACCCTCAAGAACTCTCTAGTTCTTCTTCTTCTGGATCCACATCATCTTGATGGGAATCCTTGGAGTTGTAGTTGTACTTGATGAGGTAGAACTTGACGTAGTCTTGGGAATCCACTTGACCGAGACCTTAGGTGCTTCTTCAAATGCATCAATCTCTTCTTGAAGCTTGTCCTTGCCCTTGTGGTCTTGTGGTGGAAGATCATCTTGTGCTTGTGTTCCCTTGAAGGAAGTAGGATCATACTTCTCTTGTTGAGGAACAAACTTCGTCTTGGGGTATTGATCTTCTTCCCACTCAACTCCATTGGCATTGAACTTTCGTTCAAAACCAACACCTTGATTCTTCCGGTGCCTTCCTTGCTTGCGCACAATTTCCTCGAATTGCTTACTCCCGACAAGGCTCTTGTATACACCTTTCTCTATAATTCCCTTCAATAAGCTATTTTCTTGCTCAAGTGTAACTTGGATAAGAGAATCATTAGTGGAATCAAGAGAACTACTAGAAGCAACAATATTGGATTTATCATTGTTATTGTTACTACTAGAAGAAGAATCTTTCTTGTTCTTGTTACTAGACTTGACTTGAGGCATGTAAGTAGATAAGAGTAAACGCTTGGCAATGTAAGAAGAACTTTTCTTACGGAGATCATCATTGATAGCTTTTAAGAACTCATGCTCTTGCTCAAGATTGAGCTTTTCAAAGCGTAACTTCTCATGAGCCCTTAAAATTTCTCAATGATCTTCAAAGATAGTTTCATGAGCTAACTAAAGAGTGTTTAGTTCTTTAGTGATGCTCAATTTTCTCCTTATCATTGTCATTCGTTTCATCTTGATTAGCATGATTAATTGACGTTTCATCATAGTATTCATCACTAGAGTTGTCAACAAGTAAATCATCATCACCTAGCAAGTCATCTTCATCAACATCAAAATCAATATACTCGGGGTGTGTTACCTTAGGACCTTTGGCCATGAAGCATCTACCAATTCCTTCATTTGGTGATTCAAATATGTCGAGGAGTTGGTTGACACAAGTGCTAGACCGGCAACACCTTCATCTTGAGTATATTCGAGTCGAGTGATAGCTTCTCTCGGAGTGATGGTCGGAGTCGGAGCGGATACCCATTCACCAAAATGAGCTTGATGTATTCGTTTTGTGTAGCTCTTTGATGACTTGTCCTTCCTTTCCTAATCCTTGCTTCTCCGTGAGGGTCTTCGCTCATAACGATCATCTCTACTCCTCCTCTCTCTTGGTGGTGATTCTTCTATTCTACTTCTTCTTTTGGAGAGTCTTCTTTCTTTTGTAGGGTGCCGTACACTCATTGAATAGTGTCCGGTCTCCCACAATTGTAGCAATTTCGCTTCTCGACTAGAAGATCTTTTGTCATTGTAAGACCTTGACTTGGAGCTTCTTTCTTTGCTTCTACTCTTGTAGAATTTGTTGAAGTTCTTCACCATTAAGCTCAATTCTTCATTGAAGGTTTGTTTCTCACTTTCGATGATGTGGGGCTTCACTTGAGGCTTTATAAGCACCACTTGACTTGTTGTGAAGTTCCTCCTTATCCTTAAGTGACATCTCATGAGCAACAATTCTTCCAATGACTTCGTTGGCTTGAGATCTTTGTAGTTTGGCATCATTTGAATCAATGTGCACACGGTATCATACTTTCCATCCAATGCTCTTAGGATCTTCTTGATGATGAATCTGTCAGTCATCTCTTCACTCCCTAAGCCGGCAATTTCATTTGTGATAAGTGCAAGCCTAGAGTACATTTTAGTGACACCTTCACCATCCTTCATTTTGAACTTGTCAAGCTGACTTTGGAGCACATCCAACTTGGATTCCTTGACGGATTCGGTACCTTCATGCATATCAATCAAAGTATCCCAAATTTCCTTTGCATTCTCAAGACGGCTGATTTTGTTGAATTCTTCGGGGCACAATCCGTTGAAGATGATATCACAAGCTTGAGCGTTTTATTGCAACATCTTCAATTCTTCCGCATTAGCTTCATGGTTCGGCTCTCTCCCATCAAAGAATTCACCTTGCAAGCCGATACAAATAATTGCCCAAACGGCGGGGTTATGTCCGAGAATATGCATTTTCATCTTATGCTTCTAACTAGCAAAATTAGTATCATCAAAGTAAGGACCTCTACGGTGATAAATTCCCTCGCTAGACGCCATACTCTCCTAGGTTGTGAAACCAAGGCTATGACCACCAAAAGCTATGGAAATCAAAGCAAATGGAGACCAAAGCTCTAATACCACTTGTAGGACCTTGAAGTATGTCTAGAGGGGGGGTGATTAGACTACTTGACCAATTAAAAACTTAGCCTTTTCCCAGTTTTAGAGTTTGGCAGATTTTAGCTATCTTAGGACAAGTCAAGCAATCATCACACAATTCAAGCAAGCATGCAAAGAGTATATTGGTAGCAGAAATTGAAGCATGCAACTTGCAAGAAAGTAAAGGGAAGGGTTAAGAGGATTCAAACACAATTGGAGACACGGATGTTTTTGGCGTGGTTCCGATAGGTGGTGCTATCGTACCTCCATGTTGATGGAGACTTCAACCCACGAAGGGTAACGGTTGCGCGAGTCCACGGAGGGCTCCACCCATGAAAGGTCCACGAAGTAGCAACCTTGTCTATCCCACCATGGCCGTCGCCCACGAAGGACTTGCCTCACTAGCGGTAGATCTTCACGAAGTAGGCGATCTCCTTGCCCTTACAAACTCCTTGGTTCAACTCCACAATCTTGTCGGAGGCTCCCAAGTGACACCTAGCCAATCTAGGAGACACCACTCTCCAAGAAGTAACAAATGGTGTGTTGATGATGAACTCCTTGCTCTTGTGCTTCAAATGATAGTCTCCCCAACACTCAACTCTCTCTCATAGGATTTGAATCTGGTGGAAAGAAGATTTGAGTGGAAAGCAACTTGGGGAAGGCTAGAGATCAAGATTCATATGGTAGGAATGGAATATATTGGCCTCAACACATGAGTAGGTGGTTCTCTCTCAGAAATGGTGAGTTGGAAGTGTAGGTTTGTTTTGATGTCTGTCTCCACGAATGAAGAGGAGGTGGAGGGGCATATATAGCCCCCACACAAAATCTAACCGTTACACACAATTTACCAATCTCGGTGGGACCGAATCAACAAACTCCGTCAGACCGATTTTAGTAAACCTAGTGACCGTTAGGGTTTTCGGTGGGACTGACATGCATCTCGGTAGGACCAATATGGTTAGGGTTAGGGCATAACGTAATCTCGGTGAGACCGATTACACAAACTCGGTAAGACCGATTTTGGTAATTAGCTAACCAGAGAGTTGGTCAGGTAAACTCGGTGGGACCGATTTGCTATTTTGAGTGAGACCGAAATGTTACAAAAGGGAAACAGAGAGTTTACATTGCAATCTCGGTGGTACCGATTCGCTCTTTCGGTGAGACCGAAAAGTTACGAAAAGGAAACAGAGATATTACAATCCCATCTCGGTGAGACCGAGATCCCTATCGGTAGAACCGATTTGCCTAGGGTTTGTGGCAGTGGCTAAGACATATCAAATCGGTGGCGCCGGATAGGAAGAATCGGTGAGACCGATTTTGGCTTTAGGTTTAGGTCATATGTGGATGTGAGAAAGTAGTCGAGGGTTTTTGGAGCATATCACTAAGCACATGAAGCAAGAGGCTCATTAAGCAACACCTCATCCCTCCTTGATAGTATTGGCTTTTCCTATAGACTCAATGTGATCTTGAATCACTAAAATATAAAATGAAGAGTCTTGAGCTTTTGAGCTTGAGCCAATCCTTTGTCATTAGCATTTTGAGGGATCCACTTTCATCATCCATGCCATGCCATTCATTGAGCTTTCCTGAAATGTTCATCTTGAATAGCATTAGCTCAATGAGCTATATGTTGTTATGAATTGCCAAAACCACCTAGGATAGTTGCACTTTCAATCTCCCCTTTTGGTAATTGATGACAACATATAGATCAAAGCTTCGACAAATGATAATAAGATTAAAAAACATTATCGCTTTGAGAAGTATGTGATAAGCAAGAGCTCCCCCTAAATTTGTGCATAGATTAATATTTGCTTTGGACTGCAAATGCACAAGGAATTAGGATCATGGGTTACTCTTCCATGTCACATACATCTTGGTGGGGCGCTCAAAATGATACGGAATGAATACATGCACTCATCACCAAGAACAGTGAATGATCACATAGGATAGATAAGATAATATCATCAAACATGCATAAGTGTAGCTTATGATCAAACACATGATCATCAATGTCTCACAAACATAGTATATCAAGCAACCAAAAGCAAACAAGTTTGAAAAACCACCAAATCAAGAGAGAATAAAAGCAACACACTCTCTCTCTCTCTCTCTCTCTCTCTCTCTCTCTCGAAGCCTATGATCTATACATTTTTCTCCCCCTTTGGCAACAAGTTACCAAAAAGTTCATAGAAAATGCATAGTGCTAGATCGAATCTCAGGCTTGATCTTCAGGTGGTGGAGTCCGGATAACACCGAGGACGAAAGCTTCAGTTGAAGTAGATGGAGCTGGAGCTGATGTAGGTGCTGGAGCTGGTGGCACCGAGGCTGTAGCTGGTGCAGATGAAGTTGCTCTTGTGTCGAAATCGCACAGCAGATGACCTCTGGGCTCTAGGCACTCCGCAAATGCATCAGTTGTTGTTTTGCCCTTCCTCTCCTGCATGTCATCTTGTAGTTCCTCCACTGCAGATCAATCTCGCCACTTTCACATCTAAGTTATAGAACTTTTGTTCTATGATTCTCTCAAGCTCTCCTGATTTTGGGTGAGGTGGCCAATCCCTTCTCAATCCTCGGGGTTGATGCTATTAAGTATCCGAGCTGCTCCTGCTTGTTCTTCAAGAAATAATTAGATGCCTCCTCCTGAGTTGGCATCCTGGCAGCTTTCTCCTTCCTTGCCTTCTCCTTCTTCTCTTGTGCTTGAACTGACGATGGATCATTCTCATTCATGACAACCTCATTGTCCTCAAAGTCTGGATAAATTGGAAAATGTTCCTTATCCAATAGATATTTGCCTGTTCCCATCTTTGAGTGAATCAATTCCTGGATCTGAGGGGCATATCCACAACTTCTTTTCTGATCAGCTGCAGTCCTCTTAATGGTTTCAACCATAAGGCTCATGACTTTGAATTTCTGTGGCACATCAAACAAATGCAACATGTTGATTGCATGCCCTCTGATCATGTTGTGGTCACCAGACTTTGGCAGTAGGGTATGCCTTAAGATGGTATTGATAGTAGGCAGCCCTGACAGAAGAAAGTTGACTGATCCAAAAGAGAAAGTTTCTAGGGCTTCGTCTGGGATCTCCTTGTACATGTGTGTCATGGTATTGTGTCCCATTTTCTTCTTTGCATATACATCAAGGTCATCTTCATTCTCCTTTGGGGCATTTATCATCTTTGCCCACTCCTCAACAGTTGACTGGTACCTTGTACCTTCAGACATCCACACCATCTTGCCATCTGGATAAAATGTGCTATGGAGTAGAACTGCATGATAAGTTCATCGTTCCAGTTGGTGAGCTTTTGCCCAACAAAGTCTGCAACTCCAACAACAACAAAACTGTCTTGCACTCCAGGATAGTGCTCTACATTTTCCTTCATGTAGGTCCAGTCAACCCACCTCATGTCATACACTATGGGCTTCTTATCCAACAGAACAGTCTCATAAAAGTCCTGTTGTTCCTTGGTGTGGAACCTGTAGTCCACAGCTGTTCTTCTCCTTGAGGCATATGGATCTGTCATCCTCCATAGTCTCAACCCATTGTCTCTTCTGCTCTTCATATCCTCAGCCACAGGATGGGCATCATTGTGGTCTGGTATCTTTGGCTTGAGCTTCCTCAAAACTTGTCCTTCTTCATCTTCTTCTTCAGCAACCTCAGGCACTGGGGCCTTGTTCTTCTCAGTAGCTGGAATACTCCTGGTATTCCTCTTTGGTGCAGACTTGGCCTTGGGGGCAGCTTTGGGTGCTTCCTTGGGCTTAGATGTGGCAGCCCCTGATCTTATAGCATCACCCATAAGCTTGGGTGCCTTTGGTGCTGGTGCAGCAATCTCTTCTTCCTCTTCCATCATGGAAGGCTTCCCAATAACTCTGACTGTGGTCTTCTTGACCCTCTCTTTTGTAGCGACCCGACCTTAGACGGTCAAGCCTCTGTGTATCTGTGCCATCCCTGGATCAGTATGCTGGCACACACAGTACATCAATGTATATATCAAAGTGAAATCACATGTATAAATAACGTAAAATGATATATACCTCATAATACTTAGCGGAAAAAATCAACCGGGTGTGGAGTCCCATCAACGCCATCGGCAGGTTGAGTGTAGACCGTAACCCTGTATCGTAACTCTTACTCGTCGAAGAAAATCCTGCAACATGATACGTTGCAGCCGTGTAGGTCAGTACATTGAATGTACCGGCAAGATCACAACATGAATAAATAGATGGTAAAACTATACTATATGCAATTTGGCTTTGTGGCTCAGATCTCGAGTTTTGTTTGCGTAAAAGCTGATTTTATTTTCCCTACATCAAAGGAATAAATGAAGTCTATACTATGGAGTTTTCTATCATGACATGGTTCCGCCAACCGATGTCTCATAGCCCAAAATCACCATATGTTGCCCACAATTAAGTTATCAATCCAAAGTTGAGAGTTCCGAGATAGATCCAAGTCCAGATGCTCAAATTGTCCGTGAATCGGGACACGGCTAATCGATTAGGTTTAAACCCTCTGCAGAGGTTTGTACACTTTACCCGCAAGATTCGATCCCTCTTTTTACGTTCTCGCACTTCAGGGTGTTTGAGAACAAGACGACCGAAACATGGTCTTCCGAAGAGTTCCTCTGACCATTGTCCGGTGCTCATCCAATCCTACCGTAGTTCTACATCTGCTAGCACCGTCCCAGCCAGAGTCACAACTAAGGTCAACCAAGTCAGAGCCCATAGTGACTTGCGGTTGCACATGTAAGCTTCCGGGCATGAAGTATTCTTCCGTCTCTTTGAGTCTGGGTGAAGCTTTCCGCAAGATGTCATGGCGCTTCTCCATGCATCCCGCCAACCACCGGTTTCTCCAGGTGCCCGTCAACCTTCCTTCACCCAGTGAGTGTGTATTGAATTCTTGTCTCGAGTCTTGAAGTCTTGAGGCCTTGAAGATGCAGTCCTTGCAGATTCCATCATGGAGTTGTCGTCATTGACGAGAGTCTCCATTCTCACACCACTCCGAGCACTCATACCAACCCGTCTACTATAGCGTAGCATTAAAATAAATAACGTCCGGGCTTGGTAACAGGTGATGGGTTCCTACCTCATGCATACTACTCAACTACAAGGATTCAATATCACTCTGGAGGGATTGTTGCGAAGATGACACTAGATGCAATAAAATACATAGGTATGAAAACATGGTCAAAGTGAACTTGCTCGTAATACTTGATGAAGATAACAACGCTGTCGAAAATGACTTGGTAGAACTAATCGTCACTCCGTTGAAAATCTATATAGTCAAACATAGCATTCACATAAGCAAACATCCTAGCAAACAATTTTAGCACTCAAATAACAATCAAAACAGCAAGGAAAATCGATAATAAAACTCAAACAAAATCAAAAGAAACTTCAAATAAAACTACAAAGAAAAACTACTAACGAAGATCTATGACTTTGCTACAAACATCTAATATAGTTTTGCCGTAAGTAAAAACTTAACAACAATTAAAATACTAAACTAATAAATTAACAGAAAATAAAATGTAAAATAACTAATTTAACAGAAAGTATTTTTTCCATAAAATTTTATTTGCAAAAAGAAACAAATAAAAAGCTTTTATAAAACTCTAACTATGACCTATAGAAGGTTTCATACAAAACTAAGGAAAATAAATTTTTAAAATAAAATAAATTTTTTCCTGTTGTCTAACAGAAACACAACTAATTTTGTCAAAAGTGACAAAAGAAATAATTTAAAACTAATAAAACAATAAAGAAAAAGCTAAAACAGAACTAATAATAAAACAGTACTGTTTTGCTAAAAACCTAATTTAAATTAACCTAGAAATAAAATACTAAATACTACTGGATAAACAAAGGTCCTAGAGACCAGGAGCAAAAAGAATTAATTAAAACCTATTTTTAAACTCAAGTTATGGCCAAAATACTAATCTGAACAAAATTTATCAAATTCAAATTTAAACTACTCAAATTTGAAATCCAGAGACACTAACAGAAACTTCAGCAAATTTGTGACACATAGCAATTGGAATCACTGAAAATACTAAAAACTCTAAAAGATATGAATTTTCTAAGATTGCTATTTTTTGAAAAAAATGAATTACGGGATTTCGTGGATCTCACCGGAGTAGTCGTTGGAGTTGGGGAAGAAGATCGGATCCGATGTTGCGGTTGCTCCTAGAGGAAAGGAGATCACGGGACGGTGGAGAGGAGATCATATAAACCTCGGGAGAGGTCGAGGCGCCGCGGTGGGTTGCACTGCTGCTGCTGCTGCTGCGAGAGGAGCGGATAGGAGAGGAGAGGAGAGGTGTTGGTTTGATGTGTTGGAGGGGGTGCTTGGGTATTTATAGTGGGAGGGAGGGCTTTGCTTGGGTAGGGGACAAGAAATGGACTAGGATTAGGAAACAAAAGGGAAAAGATCTAGAAACAAATCGAATAAACGGAATAACGAACGGGATCAAATCCTACTAGGATTTGTAAAAGAATAGGAAACCTTGGCTCCTGGCTCCCTAGGTGCGTGCGGTGGATGGCCTTGGCGGCCGGCACGCTGGCTTGGCCTTGGGCCTTGGCCCTTGAATAAGGGCGCAGCAATTTTTTTTTGGACAGAGACAACAAAACATAAATAAATAAATTTTTATATAGGCATATAATATATCAAAATTTTCAGAAAAAGATTTTCTACAACATGAACACTATTTTAGCTTCAAATAAAATACACACAAATTTTAATAATTCACACAGTGCTACCGGTCCAATAAAATCCAATAAAATCATTTTAAAATACCAAAATGACTTCAAATTAATTTCTCTCAATTTTCTGATGTAGGGAATCATGTTACCCTATTTTCTATATATTTTGTTTTTGGAGAAAATAATTTGAATAAAACTCAAATAACTCCAATTGGAAATAAATTCAAAAGAACTTTGAATTTAATTCTTTTAAAACTCCCAACTCATATTTCATTTAATTTGAAGAAGTCATTTTATCTTCTCTCGTGAAAATCATTGAGTTGCATAAAGTTTCAGAATTGGAAATATTTTCCAAATGAAATTCAAATATTTTCAACACCCCTTGTCATTTAAATAAATGGAAGAAGTCATGTCATCTTCTCTCTAGGGTTTTGTGATGAAAAGAATTTGAATTCATGGAGATCATAAATGCAAGGTGGAAGTTTGGGAAAGTCATTTCATTCCCTCTCATTCAACTTTCAGAAAGTTTCAAATTTCACTCAATTTCACACAATAAATCACACAACAAACAATCAATCAATCAAAACTATTTATTTATTATAACATTCCAAAATTTAGAATTTTGGGATGTTACATCTTTCCTTTTCTTCCCTTCAGCAGCACCTGGCTCTATGGGATTAGGCTTTTCAGGAATTTGAGTTGATGCTCTGACTTTTGGCATAGGTGTCCTCTTGGCAGGAACCTTCTTATTGAGTCCAGGCTTTGTGCTATGTGCTGAGCCATACTCCTTTTTGAGCACAACCTTCTTGGATGTTGCTTCATCCTCTTCTGCCCTATAATCCTCATCTTCAGAATCTGAGGTTTTCTTCTTCCTTTGCCTGGTAGCAGCTTTAGGCAGATTGCTTGGGGTGCTCCTGGTGCCTTCATCTGAAGAGCTGGAGGGACTAGTGCCCTCACTCATGTTCACCTGTTCCTCTGACCTGTTCTGACTGTCACTCTGGTCTGACATGCTGACTGCTGACCCTGTGAAGAGTTATAGATGAGGTAGAGTGGATGATCATCACAAAATGCAGAGATTTTTGCAAAAGAATGACTCAAAAATTCAGTTTTAGTTTCCCACAGAAAGCATTTCAGATCAACCGATTTTCAAACTCGGTGATACCGAAGCAGTTTTGGAACCTAAACTGATGAACTCGGTTGGATCGAGTCATAGTTCGGTGGCACCGAGACTGCTAGGGTTTCACAAAGTCCTAAAATCGGTCTCACCGATTAGTAATTCTCGGTCAGACCGAGTCTCACTAGTGCAATGGCATAAGCCAAATCGGTGGGACCGAGTTTTTCAACTCGATGGGTCCGAGTTGGTTTCGGCGGAAACCTAACCCTAAATTTTCAAATCAAAACTATTCTAAGGATTGCATTGATTGGATAGGAGTGTTTCAATCGTGGCAAGAATCAATAAGAACACAATGTGCTGAGAATCGGACGAGGAAAGCACAGTGATCGAGTCCATACCCTAGTTCGGCGGAGACTCGCTACGGCGGCAACTGCGGGGTTGATTTCTGTTGACTGCGGCGAATACCAGCGACAGGGGGCGGCTGGCGACAAGGAGACGATCCGGAGACCACGGAGGCAAAGCGAGCTATTCCACGGGCGGAGAGGTTCGGAGAAATTTCCAAATTTTTGCCCGTGACTATATATAGCCCGACCCTGTCGGTGTGACCGAGTGGAACAACTCGGTGGCACCGAGATGCAAAACTGTGTATAGTTATTGCAACTCGGTGTGACCGAAGAGTTCAAATCGGTTGCACCGATATTGAAAACCTAGATCGACTAAGTGATCTCGGTAAGACCGAAATTGAGGAATCGGTCAGACCGAAAATCACAAAGAAGTTTTGGAAGTTTAAGTCTATGACGAATCGCGGACTCCGAGTGCTCCTCACACAGAGTGGTTCGAATCTGACTTGATCAAATTTTGTGATGTAGCATGAACAGAGTTTGAGACGAGAAAAGCATAGTTAGCTAAAGAAGGTTCTTAGGCATTCTTGTCCATCCACTTGGCCAAAGAAAAAGAAGCCAATCAAACAAAACAACAAGTGGATGTCCTCGAATGAGTAAAGTATGCAACCAACATGCTCACACAATAAGATGGCAAATGAAATATGTGACAAAGCATGCTCAACCAATTCTAGCATCTATCAAGCAATTGGCGATGACTAGGTCATCTATATATGAGTATATTGACATAGGAGTCAAATGATAACATTTGATCATAGGTCATACTCATCGTTTAAGCTCAAGTGGGGTTACCACTTTTACATAAAGCATTTATGTGTTCACATCATTAGAGTTGCTTTGACTCAATTCTTAGAGTTAAGCTCCCCCTAGATGTGAGATCCCCCCTTAGAGGGATGAACTAACCTTGGGTTTTGTCGATGATGACTTCATGTAGGTGTTGAAGATGTGGATGCTCAATGTTTATGTAGATCTTTTTGGAGCAATCCTTTGGAGTGAGTTGCACTTTCAATACCTACATGGGTTAGTCCCACAAGGAACAAACAAGTATATCCATAGACATAGGGTGATGCACACACAAAATGATGTCCATGAAATCATTAGGTTACCTTGTCCCTTGCCTTACCAACATGAGGGTTTGTGACTCCTTGAACTAGTGCAAGATATGGAAGTTGATTGCACTTGTCCTTGCCATAATGATATGAGTGAAATATGTTGGCGGAGTCACCCTCAAGAACTCTCTAGTTCTTCTTCTTCTGGATCCACATCATCTTGATGGGAATCCTTGGAGTTGTAGTTGTACTTGATGAGGTAGAACTTGACGTAGTCTTGGGAATCCACTTGACCGAGACCTTAGGTGCTTCTTCAAATGCATCAATCTCTTCTTGAAGCTTGTCCTTGCCCTTGTGGTCTTGTGGTGGAAGATCATCTTGTGCTTGTGTTCCCTTGAAGGAAGTAGGATCATACTTCTCTTGTTGAGGAACAAACTTCGTCTTGGGGTATTGATCTTCTTCCCACTCAACTCCATTGACATTGAACTTTTGTTCAAAACCAACACCTTGATTCTTCCGGTGCCTTCCTTGCTTGCATAATTTCCTCGAATTGCTTACTCCCGACAAGGCTCTTGTATACACCTTTCTATAATTCCCTTCAATAAGCTATTTTCTTGCTCAAGTGTAACTTGGCTAAGAGAATCATTAGTGGAATCAAGAGAACTACTAGAAGCAACAATATTGGATTTATCATTGTTATTGTTACTACTAGAAGAAGAATCTTTCTTGTTCTTGTTACTAGACTTGACTTGAGGCATGTAAGTAGATAAGAGTAAACGCTTGGCAATGTAAGAAGAACTTTTCTTACGGAGATCATCATTGATAGCTTTTAAGAACTCATGCTCTTGCTCAAGATTGAGCTTTTCAAAGCGTAACTTCTCATGAGCCCTTAAAAGTTATCAATGATCTTCAAAGATAGTTTCATGAGCTAACTTAAGAGTGTTTAGTTCTTTAGTGACACTCAATTTTATCCTTATCATTGTCATTCGTTTCATCTTGATTAGCATGATTAATTGACGTTTCATCATAGTATTCGTCACTAGAGTTGTCAACAAGTAAATCATCATCACCTAGCAAGTCATCTTCATCAACATCAAAATCAATATACTCGGGGTGTGTTACCTTAGGACCTTTGGCCATGAAGCATCTACCAATTCCTTCATTTGGTGATTCAAATATGTCGTAGGAGTTGGTTGACACAAGTGCTAGATCGGCAACACCTTCATCTTGAGTATATTCGGAGTCGGAGTGATAGCTTCTCTCGGAGTGATGGTCGAGTCGGAGCGGATACCCATTCACCAACATGAGCTTGATGTATTCGTTTTGTGTAGCTCTTTGATGACTTGTCCTTCCTTTCCTAATCCTTGCTTCTCCGTGAGGGTCTTCGCTCATAACGATCATCTCTACTCCTCCTCTCTTGGTGGTGATTCTTCCATTCTACTTCTTCTTTTTGGAGAGTCTTCTTCTTTTGTAGGGTGTCGTACACTCATTGAATAGTGTCCGGGTCTCCCACAATTGTAGCAATTTTGTTCTCGACTAGAAGATCTTTTGTCATTGTAAGACCTTGACTTGGAGCTTCTTTCTTTGCTTCTACTCTTGTAGAATTTGTTGAAGTTCTTCACCATTAAGCTCAATTCTTCATTGAAGGTTTGTTTCTCACTTTCGATGATGTGGGGCTTCACTTGAGGCTTTGTAAGCACCACTTGACTTGTTGTGAAGTTCCTCCTTATCCTTAAGTGACATCTCATGAGCAACAATTCTTCCAATGACTTCGCTGGCTTGAGATCTTTGTAGTTTGGCATCATTTGAATCAATGTGCACACAGATCATACTTTCCATCCAATGCTCTTAGGATCTTCTTGATGATGAATCATGGGTCATCTCTTCACTCCCTAAGCCGGCAATTTCATTTGTGATAAGTGCAAGCCTAGAGTACATTTCAGTGACACCTTCACCATCCTTCATTTTGAACTTGTCAAGCTGACTTTGGAGCACATCCAACTTGGATTCCTTGACCGATTCGGTACCTTCATGCATATCAATCAAAGTATCCCAAATTTCCTTTGCATTCTCAAGACGGCTGATTTTGTTGAATTCTTCGGGGCACAATCCGTTCAAGATGATATCACAAGCTTGAGCGTTTTATTGCAACATCTTCAATTCTTCCGCATTAGCTTCACGGTTCGGCTCTCTCCCATCAAAGAATTCACCTTGCAAGCCGATACAAATAATTTCCCAAGCGGCGGGGTTATGTCCGAGAATATGCATTTTCATCTTATGCTTCCAACTAGCAAAATTAGTATCATCAAAGTAAGGACCTCTACGGTGATAATTTCCCTCGCTAGACGCCATACTCTCCTAGGTTGTGAAACCAAGGCTATGACCACCAAAAGCTATGGAAATCAAAGCAAATGGAGACCAAAGCTCTAATACCACTTGTAGGACCTTGAAGTATGTCTAGAGGTGGGGTGATTAGACTACTTGACCAATTAAAAACTTAGCCTTTTCCCAGTTTTAGAGTTTGGCAGATTTTTGCGGTAGATCTTCACGAAGTACTTGCCTCACTAGCGGTAGATCTTCACGAAGTAGGCGATCTCCTTGCCCTTACAAACTCCTTGGTTAAACTCCACAATCTTGTCGGAGGCTCCCAAGTGACACCTAGCCAATCTAGGAGACACCACTCTCCAAGAAGTAACAAATGGTGTGTTGATGATGAACTCCTTGCTCTTGTGCTTCAAATGATAGTCTCCCCAACACTCAACTCTCTCTCATAGGATTTGAATCTGGTGGAAAGAAGATTTGAGTGGAAAGCAACTTGGGGAAGGCTAGAGATCAAGATTCATATGGTAGGAATGGAATATCTTGGCCTCGACACATGAGTAGGTGGTTCTCTCTCGAAATGGTGAGTTGGAAGTGTAGGTTTGTTCGATGTCTCTCTCCACGAATGAAGAGGAGGTGGAGGGTATATATAGCCTCCACACAAAATCCAACCGTTACACACAATTTACCAATCTCGGTGGGACCGAATCAACAAACTCGGTCGGACCGATTTTAGTAAACCTAGTGACCGTTAGGGTTTTGATGGGATCGACATGCATCTCGGTAGGACCGATATGGTTATGGTTAGGGCATAACGTAATCTCGTTGAGACCGACATACAAACTCGGTGAGACCGATTTTGGTAATTAGCTAACCAGAGAGTTGGTCAGGTAAACTCGGTGGGACCGATTTGCTCTTTTCGGTGAGACCGAAATGTTACAAAAGGGAAACAGAGAGTTTACATTGCTATCTCGGTGGGACCGATTCGCTCTTTTGGTGAGACCGAAAAGTTACGAAAAGGAAACAGAGAGATTACAATCCCATCTCGGTGAGACCGAGATCCCTATCGGTAGAACCGATTTTCCTAGGGTTTGTGGCAGTGGCTATGACATATGAAATCGGTGGCGCCGGATAGGAAGAATCGGTGAGACCGATTTTGGCTTTAGGTTTAGGTCATATGTGGATGTGAGAAAGTAGTCGAGGGTTTTTGGATCATATCACTAAGAACATGAAGCAAGAGGCTCGTTAAGCAACACCTCATCCCTCCTTGATAGTATTGGATTTTCCTATAGACTCAATGTGATCTTGAATCACTAAAATATAAAATGAAGAGTCTTGAGCTTTTGAGCTTGAGCCAATCCTTTGTCATTAGCATTTTGAGGGATCCACTTTCATCATCCATGCCATGCCATTCACCAAGCTTTCCTAAAATGTTCATCTTGGAATAGCATTAGGTCAATGAGCTATATGTTGTTATGAATTGCCAAAACTACCTAGGGATAGTTGCACTTTCAGTGGGCACAACCCACCAGGACACGCCTGGGCCTCCAAGCGCGCCCTTGTGGGTTGTGCTCCCCTCGGAGCACCCCCCAGGTGCTTCTCCGGCCCATTGGATGTCTCTTGGTCCTTCAAAAATCCACAAAAAGTTTCGCTGCATTTGGACTCCGTTTGATATTGATTACCTGCGATGTAGAAAACATGCAAAAAACATCAACTAGCACTTGACACTATGTCAATAGGTTAGTACCAAAAAATGATATAAAATGACTATAAAATGGTTATAAAACATCCAAGAATGATAATATAACAACATGGAACAATCAAAAATTATAGATACGTTTGAGACGTATCATACTTTCATATGCGCGTAGCTTCTCTCTTTCCAAGGTGACCTTGCCGGGCAAGAGCGCTGCGTCTCCACACGGTCCTCTCATTAATCCACCAAAGCAGGAGTAGGGTTTTGCACCTCGCGGCGGCCCGAACCTGGGTAAAAACTGCTCGTGTGATCGTTGTTGTGCTGCTCTTCCCCCTACCGAACCACAAGGGGCCGATGGCCCCATAGGTGGCCGTGTTTTCCCATGACATCTTTGGCATGCCAGGTAGGGGGAAGCGCTTGCGCGAACCCGAGAGTATAAGCAGTGCGTCATCTTCATTGTCATTTTCTCCATCAACGGCTTCATTATCCTGACGCCCAAGAAAAAGTCCAGTGCCGCAGCTCACCTGTCCACCTCGAAGGCCCCTTCGCACGTAGTAACCGAAGACATGGCGGCTATGGGGATGCACGGGGACATGGATGACGCGGGGGACATGGCCGGCGTGGGCGGCATCGTCATCACTCCCCCTGCGGCCGAAACGGGAGCAGGAGCACTGGAGAAGGACAGCGCCAACAACATCCCGGCAGCCATGTGATGACCCGCAAGTATAGGGGATGAATGGTAGTCCTTCCGGTAAGTAAGTGTCGAACCCAACAAGGAGCAGAAGGAAATAACAAGTGGTTTTCAGCAAGGTATTCTCTGCAAGCACTGAAATTATAAGTAACGAGTAGTTTGATAGCAAGATAATTTGTAACGAGCAAGTAACGATAATAGTAACAAAAGTACAGCAAGGTAGCCCAGTCCTTTTGAGGCAAAAGACATGCCAAAAACGGTCTCTTATGATAAGAAAAGTGTTCTTTAGGGTACACGGGAATTTCATCTAGTCACTTTCACCATGTTGGTTTGATTTGTGTTCGCTACTTTGATAATTTGATATGTGGGTGGACCGGTGCTTAGGTGTTGTTCTTACTTGAACAAACCTCCTACTTACGATTATGTAACATCCCAAATTTCCTATTTGGTATGTTTTACAATTATAGCTAAGCATCTATGCATGTTGTTTGAATTTGAGTGGCATTTGAAGTTTTGGGGATTTTGGAATTTGAATTCAAATTTTGGCAAGTGGAAATCATTTCAAAAACTATGCCCGATAAATACTTGAGAAAAGGTATGAGAGGAGTAAACATGACACTCCAAAAATATCAGAGGAAAAACATTGCCAAAAGTTTTGAATTCAAATTTGAGTTTTATTTGAGTTTTGAAAAAAAATGAATTTTTATAAAGTTTGGATTTTGCCTCGAAAATGTTCAAATGATAGGAATATTCCCCGATCATTTTGATATATATATGTCCTATATAAAATATTTATATTTTATGTATTATCTTTGTTTTTGTTTTTAAAAAAAAATAGAAAAAGAAAAAAACCTCAGGCGCCAGCCAAAGCATCGCCCAACCCAGCAGTGAGGCAACCATGGCCTTGGCAAGCAGCTCAATGGCCCAGCCACCCCGAGCCGGCCTAGCTGCGCCAACCGACCGAGCCCCTCGCCGAACCGGTCTCGCGTCGGCCAACCGACCGAGCCCCGCCCCTCTCTCGTGACGGTGGACCCACACCGTCTCCTACCTCGCCCATGCCTCTCCCGCGCCGCCGCCACGGATCCCAAAGGATCCGGATTCGCCAGATCCGCCGCCGGCTTGCCCTCGCCAAGCCGTGCACCCCGCCTATATAACCCCGACCCGTTTCCCCCTCGCCCCTCACGGGACCCTCTCCCCACACGCGCTCACCGAGTAGCGAACGCCGCCGCGCCATTAACCCCTCGCCGACGCCCGGTCACCCCGAGCCCGTCGACTCCACTAGACGATCCCCTCGGCCGTCCGCACGGGCCGGAGCTCCCCGCCGTCGCCCCCGACCACCGGAGACGCCGGAGCACTCGCCGCCGAGCCGCCGTCGCCGTCGACGTCCGGTACGTCGCCGGAGTTTCCCTCCCCCGTCCGATCTAATCTCGACGGTTTAGATTAGAACCCCCAAAGGGGTATGGGCTTTTATTAGGTTAGTTAGTGAACCGGGTTTTTTCCCCGGTTAGTCCGGTTTATTCTTAGTTAGGGTTTTTATTTTGAATCGGCCCGATTCGTTTAAACCCTAGGCCCGTTTAGTTATATTACGCATGTATGTTAGTTAGGCCCAGCTTAGCCTGTTTTCCTTTATTTTCGTTTTCTGTTTTAACAGAATAGTTTCAGATTTGAAAAATTCATATCTTTTAATCTACTTAATATTTTTAAGTGATTCTTTTTTTGTTGGTTTGAAAATTTCTTATAGTTTCTGTAGAAAATATAATTAGCTATGTTAAAATTATTTAGAATTGCTTTATTTTAGATTTAGTCAGAATAGTAAATCTGCTATAAAATGAGTTAGGAAAATTATTTTTAATGATTCTTTTGTCACCACTTTGTTTTGACATTGCCTAACCGTAGGAATTTATTTGGGCATTTTAGGATTAATAAAAATAGTTTCTAGCAGAATCATGTTATTCTTAATTAATTAACTAGCTACTGTTTTCCTATTATTTTAATTAGCAAATAAATTTATTTTTCACATGTGATTGATTATTCTAGGTTAGTTTCTGTCACTTTAGAGCATGAACTTTTATTTATAATAAATAAAACTTTTATTTTATTTTTCCTACTAAAATTTGCTTTAGACCTAATAGGAGTTTTATAATAGCTTTTAAATTGATTCTTTTGCTCCTAGTTGCTTAATGCATTCTTTTCTGTTAAGTTAGCATAAACTCATGCTTAGGTTATGTTGAGAAAATTTTTGTTATGTAAAACTATTTCTAGTTGTTGCTTGAAGTAGGAAAACTTTGAGTTGGATTTCTTTGAGTTTTTCCTTTGGGTTTTGATTCGTTTGTTTGGTGTGTTTCATATTACTATGCTATTGTGTTAAGTGATCATATGCCATATGCTTATTGTGATTATTGTTTGTCTCAAGAGAATTTTGGAGTGAAGCTTGCTACTCTGAGTCCCTAGCTTACGAGGATCGTCAGCAAGGCAAGTCATTGATCATGTCTTCTTTACAATACCTATGTTTTGTTGCATTAGAATTATACCTCCCCACCATGCATGCAGTAGGTGAAATTTTGAAGTTATGTTCTTGAGTAGTATCATGTGGTAGGATGAACCAATTCCCCTTGTTACCATGACCCGGGACGAAGTAGTTTAATTCTGTTATGCTCGTAGACGGGGTTGGTTGAGTGAATTCATAAGAAAGATGTGAGAGTCAAGATGATGACAACCCCATGAACTTCAAGCTCAAGATGGACTTCGGAATTCACTACTGGGTGGAGGACGGTTGACGGGCACCCTGGAGAACCCAGTGGTTGGCCGGGATGCATGGAGAAGTGCCATGACATCTTGCGGAAAGCTTCACCTAGCCACGAAGAGACGGATGGATACCCCATTGACCGGAAGCTTATCTGTGCAGCCGCAAGCCATTATGGGCTCTGGCTTGGTCAACCCTAGTTGTGACTCTGGCTGGACGGTACTACGAGATGTAGAAGAACGGTAGGATTGGATGGGTACCGGCAGTGGCCAAAAGAACTCTTTGGAAGACCCTGTTTTGTTCGTCCTGTCTTCAAACACCATGAAGTGCGAGGAATTAAGGGAGGGAACGATTCTTGCGGGTAAAGTGCGCAAACCTCTGCAGAGAAAAGATCTAATCGATTAGCCGTGTCCCGATTCACGGACAATTTGAGCCTCTGGAACTTGGAAGTATTCGAAATCTCAACACTAAAATTAATAAGTTAATTGAGGGGTTATGACTTAATAATTTGGGAATGAGACATTGGTTGGCGGAACCATCTCAATAACTACCAACAATTTTGTAGTATTTGCAAGCAAGTCCACTGTAGTAGAGAAAAATTGGCTTTTCGCAAAATGATGAAACTTAGAGCCCCACAGCCAAAATGCATATAGTGTTAGTAATTTTATTATTGTTATTCTCTCTTCATGACTTGCCAGCATATTCAAAATGCTGACCTACACGGCTGCAACGTCTTATGTTGCAGAGGAGTATTCCGATCAGGAGTGAGGCTACGCTCCGCACTTGGCGATTGCCCTTTGGAGTCGGATGGACTCGCTATTCTTCTACGCTTCCGCAGCTTTACTAGTTTATTTCTCATGAGTTGGCCTTCGGCCGAATTTATTCTCTTGTAATAAAGACTCTATATGAGAATCGTGTAATAAATTCAGGTGTGATTGAACTTTGATTATTTCATCGATGTACCGTGAGTACCAAAGATGATCTTGGGATGGTACAGACACAGAGATTTGACCGATTTTGGGTCAGGTCGCTACAGAGATGGTATCAGAGCACATGTTGACTGTAGGACGTGACCCTAGAAACCGGAGATCCCTAGGATAGGAAATTTCTAAAAACTTTATTTTCAAAAAGACTCTTACTTCTCATCTTTTCTGAATTTATCAAATAGACCCTCTCACCTCAAATAGTTAGAATATACACCCTTCCCTTGATCACCCGGAGGATCAACTGAAGTCACTCCAAGAATTAAAGATATCGGACAACTGATGGCCATTTCAGAGTAAAGAGGATTTCACCATGCGTTGGAACGATTGCAGCTGCAACAATTGAAGAACTCTGAAGACCTGAAGAATTTGAAGTTCCTGAAGAAATATTTGACCTTTAGAAGACCAAACCCCTGTTACACACTTACGTTAGATGCGACGATTTGTGAGCTGTCATTTGTTTGATGTTTTCCGACAGCCCCAAAATAAAACTTGTTTCTTCAAAAAACTATTGTTTGTATTGTGTGTATATCCCTCCCCACCTCTCTCATATCTCATCCCAAAACTTTTGGACCCCATAGATGATGAATGAAGTTGGACCGGTATTCTCTGGACGAAAACCCAGCCGGAGGCGAGCTATGGATTCGAACATGGAGAATCACTTGGGAGCAATTTGGTTTCAAGGAAGAATAAAGTATCGTGACGCTCTTGAAGACTTTGAAGGAAGTGCTGCAACATGGTGGCAGATGCATCAAGCTATACAGGGATGGAATGGAGCAAAGACTTGGGAAGAATCCAAGAAGACTCTCTTGAGGTCCCGTCTTATCCGGAAGCACTACGATAACCCGAAGAAGAAACCTTGTGCTTCCAAGATTTGCGGAGAAATAGGACACACCCAGGAGGAACACAAGGATGGATGCCCTCATTGTGAGGAGAAACACCCAGCTGAGGAATGCCCAACTAGTCAGGTGAATTGTTTCTTGTGTGAAGGAACCACCCACTACCCGACTCAGTGTCACATTTACCCCATGGTGCAACAAACTATTCAGGAGCAGGAAGAAGGAATGAAAGAAGCCCTCAAGGAAGGTATAGAAGAACCTGTGATGAAGGAATGTGTTGAAGACCCTGATGGAGAAGGCCCCAACAGATTTTACTCCAATGCCTGCTATTCATGTGGAGAAGAAGGACATTTTTCACAGTATTGCACCAAGGAAAGAAAAGAGTATCTGGGATACTTCCCGACGGAAGCAATAGAGTTTGATCCACAGGGAATAAAAGGTTTGATCAGAACGAAGAAACCCAGGAAGAGAAAACAAAGACACCCTCAGAACAACCCAATTTCTGCAAATAGGGACAAGAGTCATATTACCTGTTTTGAATGTAAGGACGTCGGGCATTATGCCAATCATTGTCTCTAAAGGAAGCAAGGAACTCAAGGAGCAGGCACCATCTCCAAGAAGCCCAAAGACTTATCGAAAGTCATTTTTTTTCGCTGCAAGGAAGCAGGACATTATGCTACTAAATGTCCCGACAAGACGAAAGCTGGAGTTGAGTAGTTGGAATTTTGATATGGATAATAAGAGTAGTAGAAAGCAATTTCATTTTCATGAGTTCGATGAGTTGAGTTATGTAATAGATTACTCAGAGATTGTAATAGTTCATGACTCAATAAAGTTGTAATGTCACATGCTGAAAGGCTTTAAGGAGTTGTCATATTTTATCTTGGAAATTAATATTCGGATGAACATGGAAGAAAGTGAGTTGTGATGCATAAGCGGAAATTGGAAATTGAGTTTGAAGTTTTGTTTGGATGATATGAATGTGTGCCCCAGGAGATATGTACCTTATTACGAGCACCATTTTGTTTTACAACTGCAGATGACGACCCTTTACGAGTCTTTCCTTAAAGGTCCCGAAACAATCATGACCTCGACAAGTGATCATGATTACCCAAGATCTGAAGGACATGATGAAGCATATTCACCGAAGGAGATGCAGTCTACAAAGGCTACCCTTTCATGCAAAAGGAGTGGAACTTTGGTATGTGGAGGTACACCTCCACCATTTGAAAGGAGTTTGCCCAAAGATGATGGGGCAGTACTTTTTCATTTCACGTGTGCCACAAGCAACTTTCTTCGATGCTGTTCGTGAAGCAGCCATGGAAGCCATACGCCGATCGAGAAATACTTGAAGCAAGACTCCGTTATACTCGGAATACCTAAGCGAAGTGCATGCAGAGATGATGGGGTGAAGCTCAAGGCCACCACGATGAAACAGAAGATTGAAGACTTCAAGGCGCATGTCGCACAATTCCAGCAGGACTAAAGAATCCTCGAGGAAGATAAATAAATAAAGTTGGAAGTAATGTCTGACCATACCGAACCATGTGGGTGGCGGCATTTGTAATAAACTTTTTGGAATTTGGATTCACGAAAAATGGTTAAGGATGTAATAAAAGATTGATATGAAAATGGATAAACTAGTGCATTTTCTTTGGTGTCGTAGTACTCCGTAAAACCACAGGATCAATGAAGAAAGAGATGTGTTATTCATGTCGGTCCATAGAAGGAAGCTGGACAAAATAAGTTGGAGTTTTGCTTTTGATATGATGGTATGAAGAAACAGAGTACTACTGGATTTAAAGGAGGTGTAATATGGAACAAGAGAGTTACTCCAAGGATGAGTTAAAGTTGCACTAGTGTTGAAGTGGGCCATAACCCATTCGCCCAGGAGTTAATAAGAAGCAAGCACACTCTTGCTGTAGGAACATATTTCGGAAGAAAACTCTGAGTTTAATCATCCGACATTTTTAGGAGGATACGAAAACCCGAGGGTTGTGAAGAAACGTTAGATGTCTTGTTCAGCTTGCAGAAACCGTGGATTTATTCGAACTCGGTTAAATCGACAAGGAAATTCTGCAATGCTTGTGAGTATGACCAAGTGTTAGAATACGTGATTCAATGTCTGCATAGTTAGTAATGGTTCAAGTACGGGATGGATTGGCCCCCATACCGGAGACTTCTATCATGAACTATCATATGTTGATGGAAAATCAGAGAGCCCTCGAAAACCTTAGAAGAGTGTCGACGCGATAAGCCATAAAACCATAGAATGGTAGGACGAATGGGACCCCTTTACAGGCAACCGTTGCCAATCGTAGGTTATACGGTGAGGTTCAACCCAGACCCGTTTCTGCAAGAGAAACCATAAATTGTAGACCAACATGAGTATTCCGATAGTTGTCTAGAATGGACACGGACCTATCAGCTAAGAAGATCCAGTCTCGGACGAACTTCAACTTTGACGAACCGACCCGAGATTTTGAGGAAAACTCTATGCTTCTGACAGAAGAGCGTTAATGAAGGAGCTATTGTAAGATATGTGAAGAGACATACATTGTCGGCACTCCAGAGAAAGTATCTGAGTTTATTGGAACCGTAACCTTGTTTTAAGTGTGGTAGCACCCCTGACTCTCCGACCAAACATTTGCTAGCAGACCCCAACCCCTAACCCTTTCTTGCTAGCCTATTCGAATCTCGAGGACGAGATTCATTTTAAGTGTGGTAGATTTGTAACATCCCAAATTTCCTATTTGGTATGTTTTACAATTATAGCTAAGCATCTATGCATGTTGTTTGAATTTGAGTGGCATTTGAAGTTTTGGGGATTTTGGAATTTGAATTCAAATTTTGGCAAGTGGAAATCATTTCAAAAACTATGCCTGATAAATACTTGAGAAAAGGTATGAGAGGAGTAAACATGACACTCCAAAAATATCAGAGGAAAAACATTGCCAAAAGTTCTGAATTCAAATTTGAGTTTTGAAAAAAAAATGAATTTTTATAAAGTTTGGATTTTGCCCCTGGAAAAATGTTCAAATGATAGGGAATATTCCCCTGATCATTTTGATATATATATATGTCCTATATAAAATATTTATATTTTATATATTATCTCTGTTTTTGTTTTAAAAAAAAAATTAGAAAAAGAAAAAACCTCGGGCACCACCAAAGCATCGCTCACCAGCAGCCAGGCAACCAGCAAGGCCTTGCGCAGCCCAGCCAGCCCAGCCAAGCGCCGAGCCGGCCCAGCTGCCCAACCGACCGAGCCCCTCGCCGAACCGGTCTCGCGTCGGCCAACCGACCGAGCCCCGATCCCTCTCGCTGACGGTGGACCCCACCCGTCTCCTCCCCTCGCCCACGCCTCTCCCGCGCCCGCTCACCGGATCGAAGGATCCGGATTCGCCGTGATCCGCTCGCCCGCTTGCCCCCTCGCCCAAGCCGTGCACCCCGCCTATAAACCCCCCCCGACCCGTTTCCCCCTCGCCCCTCCGGACCCTCTCTCCCTCCACACGCTTCGGGAGTAGCCGAACGCCGCCGCCGCCATTAACCCCACGCCGACGCCTTGGTCACCCCGAGCCCGTCGACTCCACCAGACGCATCCCCTCGGCCGTCCGCACCCGCCGGAGCTCCCCGCCGTCGCCCCCGACCACCGGAGACGCCGGAGCACTCGTCGCCGAGCCGCCGTCGCCATCGACGTCCGGTACGTCGCCGGAGTTTCCCTCCCCCGTCCGATCTAATCTCGACGGTTTAGATTAGAACCCCCGAAGGGGTATGGGTTTTTATTAGGTTAGTTAGTGAACCGGGTTTTTTCCCCGGTTAGTCCGGTTTATTCTTAGTTAGGGTTTTTATTTTGAATCGGCCCGATTCGTTTAAACCCTAGGCCCGTTTAGTTATATTACGCACAGGGCGTTAGTTAGGCCCAGTTAGCCCGTTTTCCTTTTATTTTCGTTTTCTGTTTTAACAGAATAGTTTCAGATTTGAAAAATTCATATCTTTTAATCTACTTAATATTTTTAAGTGATTCTTTTTTTGTTGGTTTGAAAATTTCTTATATTTTCTGTAGAAAATATAATTAGCTATGTTAAAATTATTTAGAATTGCTTTATTTTAGATTTAGTCAGAATAGTAAATCTGCTATAAAATGAGTTAGGAAAATTATTTTTAATGATTCTTTTGTCACCACTTTGTTTTGACATTGCCTAACCGTAGGAATTTATTTGGGCATTTTAGGATTAATAAAAATAGTTTCTAGCAGAATCATGCTATTCTTAATTAATTAACTAGCTACTGTTTTCCTATTATTTTAATTAGCAAATAAATTTATTTTTCACATGTGATTGATTATTCTAGGTTAGTTTCTGTCACTTTAGAGCATGAACTTTTATTTATAATAAATAAAACTTTTATTTTATTTTTCCTACTAAAATTTGCTTTAGACCTAATAGGAGTTTTATAATAGCTTTTAAATTGATTCTTTTTGCTCCTAGTTGCTTAATGCATTCTTTTCTGTTAAGTTAGCATAAACTCATGCTTAGGTTATGTTGAGAAAATTTTTGTTATGTAAAACTATTTCTAGTTGTTGCTTGAAGTAGGAAAACTTTGAGTTGGATTTCTTTGAGTTTTTCCTTTGGGTTTTGATTCGTTTGTTTGGTGTGTTTCATATTACTATGCTATTGTGTTAAGTGATCATATGCCATATGCTTATTGTGATTATTGTTTGTCTCAGTAGAATTTCCGGAGTGCGAAGCTTGCTACTACGAGTCCCTAGCTTACGAGGATCGTCAGCAAGGCAAGTCATTGATCATGTCTTCTTTACAATACCTATGTTTTGTTGCATTAGAATTATACCTCCCCACCATGCATGCAGTAGGTGAAATTTTGAAGTTATGTTCTCGAGTAGTATCATGTGGTAGGATGAACCAATTCCCCTTGTTACCATGACCCGGGACGATGTAGTTTAATTCTGCTATGCTCGTAGACGGGGTTGGTTGAGTGAATTCATAAGAAAGATGAGTCAAGATGATGACAACCCCATGAACTTCAAGCTCAAGATGGACTTGAATTCACTCTTCGGGTGGAGGATTTGTGACGGGCACCTGGAGAACCCAAGGTTGGTCGGGATGCATGGAGAAGTGCCATGACATCTTGGAAAGCTTCACCCAGCCACGAAGAGACGGATGGATACCCCATTGACGGAAGCTTATCTGTGCAGCCGCAAGCCATTATGGGCTCGGCTTGGTCAACCCTAGTTGTGACTCTGGCTGGGCGGTACTACGAGATGTAGAAGAACGGTAGGATTGGATGGGTACGGCGGTGGCGGAAGAACTCTTTGGAAGACCCTGTTTGTTCGTCCGTCTTCAAACACCATGAAGTGCGAGGAATTAAGGAGGAACGATTCTTGCGAGTAAAGTCATAAACCTCTGCGAGAAAAGATCTAATCGATTAGCCGTGTCCCGATTCACGGACAATTTGAGCCTCTGGAACTTGGAAGTATTCGAAATCTCAACACTAAAATTAATAAGTTAATTGAGGGTTATGACTTAATAATTTGGGAATGAGACATTGGTTGGCGGAACCATCTCAATAACTACCAACAATTTTGTAGTATTTGCAAGCAAGTCCACCAGTAGTAGAGAAAATTGGCTTTTCGCAAAATGATGAAACTTAGAGCCCCACAGCCAAAATGCATATAGTGTTAGTAATTTTATTATTGTTATTCTCTCTTCATGACTTGCCAAGATATTCAAAATGCTGACCTACACGGCTGCAACGTCTTATGTTGCAGAGGAGTATTCCGATCAGGAGTGAGGCTACGCTCCGCGCTTGGCGATTGCCCGTTGGAGTCGGATGGACTCGCTATTCTTCTACGCTTCCGCAGCTTTACTAGTTTATTTCTCATGAGTTGGCCTTCGGCCGAATTTATTCTCTTGTAATAAAGACTCTATATGAGAATCGTGTAATAAATTCAGGTGTGATTGAACTTTGATTATTTCATCGATGTACTGTGAGTACCAGCATGATCTTGGGATGGTACAGACATAGAGATTTGACCGATTTTGGGTCAGGTCGCTACAGATTAACCCCCTCGCAAGCATCCGCAACTATGAGAAAAGTATTAAGAATAAATTCTAACCATAGCAATAAACTTTTGGATCCAATCGGTCCCTTACGGAATAGTGCATAAACTAGGATTTAAGCTTATGCCACTCTCGCAACCCATCATCTAATAATGTAGCGACCAGACCTCAAGCGATCGATCTATGTGCATCGATGTCATCCACGGTTCGTAATGTCTTGACGCACACATTTGAAGGATTTATAACGGAGTGGCAATCACACACTTATTACATTGAATGTCTCAAAAGAGAACTTATTACAATAAATATGGATTAAGGTCATCTAATACGATAACAGCAGAAGGCTTGGAAGATAAAGTGAGTCCATCAACTCCAACGGCATCACTGAGTGAAAGACCACGACCTAAGGCTCCTTACTAGTCGTCTGAAAAGTCTGCAACATGATACGTTGCAGCCCGAAAACGGGTCAGCACGTGGAATATGCTGGCAATATAACACAAGAGAGTAATGAACAGAATAATGCTATCACTACATGCATATTTGGCTGGTGGAGGCTGTATGGTTAATATGTTTTGCGAAAAGCTAATTTTTCCCTACAACAAAAGGAATATGTTTTATTTAACTATCATGGTGGTTGTTAAACATTGAGAATGGTAAACCCCATCTCGATCCCAATTAAAAAGGTAATTAATAACCCAATCAAATTTTTTAATTAAGAGTGATGAGATCCACATGATAATCCAAGAACCAGATACTCAAGATGTCCATAACCGGGGACACGGCTAATCATGATTAGTTTGTACACTTTGCAGAGGTTTGTGCACTTTTCCGCACAAGACTCGATCTCCTCCGTTTGATTTCTCGCACTACATAATGTTTGAGAAACGGATGACCGAGACACGGTCTTTTCGAAGAGGTCCCCTTAACCGGTAGATAGGCAGGTACACCTACAATCCCTTACATCTGCTAGCCCATCATGGAAAGGTTTCCCACAACTTACTCAACTATGCCAGAGCCTATAATGGCATGTGGCTGCACACGGAACTTTCTAGTATGAATAATCTCATGATCCCTTTGAGCCTGGGTGGCAGTCCATAGGAGAATCACACGGTACCCCGGGATTTCCAAAAAATACAGGCAATCACTGGATTCCCCAGGTGCCTCAATCCACCCAGATGTGTATTAAAGTTGCCACCTTAAGTTAACCATTAATTAACAATACTCACATCTGTCATGAATACACTCAAACCCAATCCACGTCTACAAGCAATAGCATAGCAATATAAGCGACGTAGAGGTAACTTCCAAAGGTTTGATAATAAACAGGTGAATAGATACTACCTCATCTACTTCCCAAACCCACAATTTAATTCAGATCCTAACCATGCAATTGTTTGAGGATTGATCTAATGTAATAAAACTGGGTAGTAAAGAGGTATGATCAAAGTGTTACTTGCCTTGCTGATGATCCGCGAAACCTAGAGACTCGTAGTAGCACGCTTCCCACTACGGGTACTCTATCGCAAACAAACAAGCATACAATAAGGAATCAAGCAAGGGAATGGGTAAAACTCAAATAAGAGAACTAACCAAAAAGTTCAACTTAAGAACTCCGGTTTGCAAAAAGAATCAAATCAAACGAAGCAACAAAACTCAAATGGCGAAAGAAACAAGCTTCGTTTACTAATCTGGAATAAAGTCAAATTTTACAGTAGCAAAATCTTGTTCAAGTTGGTTAAACAGAAAGAGGGCTTTGAGACGAAACTCTAGGCGCTTGAATGGCCTGATTCCGATAAACAAGTGAAAAGTTATACTAGAACGGAAATCGGATCAAAAATCACGATCAAAAATAATCGCGGAAAATCCGTGAAAAAGAAAAATTGACGAACAGGCTAACGAACGAACGTTCGGTGTCTGCGGCTAAACGGTGAAAACCGTTCATTAAAACAAACGTACGAACGGGTGGTCACTAAATAACTAAACCAAAAAAAATAAACCGAACCAGATCTAAAAAAATGCATCTAGGTTTAGAAAAAAACCGTTCGGTTTTCTTACGTAAACCGAGGCGGCGATGGCGACTACCTCCGGTGAAAGTCCGGCGAGACGGCGGCGGCGGCAGCGGCTCGGCGAGGCGGGCGCTGGGCTGCGGTGGCGTCGTCGGTGGCGGCGGCGGCGATGAGCGGTCTGTATGACGTCCATGACGGCGTCGAGGCTGGGCGTTGGTTGGCAAGGGCTGGGCCTTGGGCGGCTCAGGGCGGCGGCTTATAAAGCCCCCCGGACGGAGTCCTACTCGGGCACGGCCTGGAGTCGGTTTGACTTTTTTTAAAATAATTCCGACATGCAGAAAAAGAAATAAAAAAAATACTAAACGGACTCCAAAAATCCCGAAATAAATTTTCCCCGTCCTCTAAAAATAGGTCGGACAAGGTGAACATTTATTTGGGCCTAAAATGCAATTTTTAAAAATGCATATTTTTCCTAATTCAAATAAAATAGCGATAAAACTCCGAATAAAAATCTTATTTGATTTTAATATTAAATCTCTAATGTTTCTTTATTTTGAGGAAGTCATTTTATCCTCTCTCTTTTTATTTTTATAAAAGAAATATTCGAAGAGAAAATAATTAAAATCAAACGATCCTCTTTTCAAAATTCGAGAAAAATTTGAATATGAAAATAATGAAGTCCCCAACTCTCTCCGTGAGTCCTTGAGTTGCGTAGAGTTTCTAGGATCAAACCAAAATGCAATAAAAATATGATATGCAATGATGATCTAATGTATAACATTCCAAATTGAAAATTTGGGATATTACAAATAACTACTCCACAATGCATTCCGTTAGGCCTAAATATGGTGAAGTGTGAGGTAGTCGACGTTCACATGACACCACTAAGGGAATCACAACATACATACCATCAAAATATCGAACACAGACTATTGCAGGTTGCTGCTAACGCGACACTACAATCAGAGACCCTTCGACAAAACTGTGTGCAATGCATTAATCGCAAACGGTGGTGTAAAAAACCATCAAAAAAGGTGCAAAAGGTTTGTGATGGAGGATGCATCAAACACGGTTCAGATTATAGTTGCGTGTGCAATTCAGGGCACACCGTTAACCCGTTCGAACTATTTGCGACGAGGCAGAACAACAGAAACGGTAGTCATATCAATGTGTGTGCGATATACGGCATACAGTTCGCTCCGATGAACTATTTGCTATTAGGGAGTGCAATAGAAATGGTTAGCCAGATCAAGGTGTGTGTGATATAGGGCATATGGTTCACTCGGACGAACTGTTTTTGATTAGCGAACACAACATAACGGTTCAACTTAACAAGATGTGTGTGATACGTGGCAAACACCCGACTCAGATGAACTGTTTGCGATGAGAAATTACAACACACAAGGTTAATACAGTTAGTTCGTGTGCGATTCTATGTGTACAAAAAACTTTGAAAAATGCAAAGTTGCTTGCGGTGGCTAGGAGTACCGCACGCGATGCATCTGTGAGTACCCGTGTGCAATGAATTTGTAAGTTACACATACATTTCCTTATGTTAACACTTGTGTGATAAATAACACGTGGCACCGGATACGGTATTCGTGTTGTGTGTGTGCTCCACTTAGTCTTCCCGCGCTCCAGCAAATGCTTGCCGTGCTCCACATGGGTGAATTGTAAAATCCACGCCTCTTCCCTCACCGGTTTCCCGCCACCAACTAACGGCTTGCTGCATATAACCCAGGCGGCAACGCACCACCGCGACACTCTGCGCAGATCTAGTCCTCACCCATCTACCATTAGTTATTCCAAGCATGCCAGGCAACGACCAAAGCTTTGACATCGACGCCTACCTGCATTACATCTTCGGCGAAGAGAACGAGCATGTGACGCCCAGGTAATCAAGCTACAGTAACCCTGCGCTAATGATGCCACGTCACCTAGGTTACTGTTGGTAAACTCGTGTTAGTTCAAAACGATTCAAATTCTAATTTAAAATATAGGCAAACAACAAAAGTTTTCAAATAATAAAACTAAAATGTTTGGGTTGTGCCAAATATTGCATAGGTAATTATGGCGAAGGAACCACACTATTATAAAATGCTTAAAAACTATGAGATGAATAAAACAAGAGCAAAAACTATTATTTAAATACTTTAAATATTAAATAATTACAAAACTATTTTATTTCGGGTTAGCAAATTTATGAGGCAAAGGCATAAATAGTAAACATCAATTTAGGTGCCACTTTGGTATTTTGTTATCACTAGAAAAATAGCAACTAAAAGTAATAGAATAAATAAAGGGTAAAAATAAAAGAAAAAGAAAAGGAAGAAACCCCCAGTTAACTGGGCCTCGGCCCACCAGTGGCTGCCAGCCAGCCAAACTGCCCAATCGGCCACACCTTATCCCCACACCCCAAAACCCTAACCCAACCACCGCCTTCCCCATCGTTCCCACCCTCCCGATCCAGATTGATCGGGACTAACCCCCACCCCTCGCTCCTCGCCCCTCGCCTGATCTGGGCCGGGCACGACGCCCACCCTGCCGATGCCGCCGCGCCTCGTCATGGGATCGCCGATCCCTTGCCGCCGCCGGATCGCCTCGACGCCGCCCGAGGACCTCGCCGGAGGCCACGACGCCGACCTCCCGCCGGCTTGCCTCCACTCCGCCCAGGCCGTCTTCGTCCTCCTCCTCGCCCCCGTTGCCTCGACCCTACGCGCCTCTCCCGTGAGCACCTCTCCTCCTCCTCCCGTGAGCACCTCTCCTCCTCCTCCCATGCTGCTGAACGGCGCCCGACGCTGCGCTTAGCTCCGCCCCGCCCCGATCACGACCACCCACGGCCGCGACCTCTGCCCCTCGCCCGCCACTAGCCGGGCGCCACCTTCCCGCCCCTGGTCAAGCCGTGGCCATGCCTCGGCCTCCGACGCTAGCCCCCCCTTCCTCTGCGCTGCCGATGGCCTCAAGCGGGGTCGTGCTCGCCAGGAGGCTACCGCCGCTCGCTCGCTCGCTCGGTCGACATGCCCATGGCCATGGCAGACGCCTGAGAACTTCCGCCCGCCGTGGCTACGACCTTGCCCCTCTGCGCCCAATCGGGGCCGAACCCGAACGCACGCACGCCCGAACCGATAGGCCCCTATGGGCCTATGACAAACGGGGCCCACGCCCTAGAACAAGAACTAAAAAAAGATTTTAAAAAAAATAAAAAAATAATTAATTAAAATATTAATTAATTAACTAAAGAATTAATTAACTTAATTAATCCTAATTAGACTAATTAATCATTTAATTAACTCGACTAATCTACTAATTAAATTAATTAATTGAGTTAGTTAGTTATCGACCAATGACATGCGGGACCCACTGTCAGTTGACCAATCACCCTGTTGATCACGACATCAACATGACATCATGCTGATGTCATTAATCTATTTTCGAATTAATTTAAATAATTAATTAAATTCCAGGAATTAATAAAATCTTTAGAAAATCATATCTTTAATCCGTAACTCGGATTAAAATATTTTCAACATGAAAGTTGCTCAGAACGACGAGACGAACCCGGATACGCAGCCCGTTCGTCCACCACACACTCCTAACATATCAAACACGCAACTTTCCCCCTTCGGTTCATCTGTCCGAAAACACGGAACACCGGGGATACTTTCCCGGATGTTTCTGTTGGAAATATGCCCTAGAGGCAATAATAAAAGCATTATTATTATATTTCCTTGTTCATGATAATTGTCTTTTATTCATGCTATAATTGTATTATCCGGAAATCATAATACACGTGTGAATACATAGACCACAATACGTCCCTAGTAAGCCTCTAGTTGACTAGCTCGTTGGTCAACAGATAGTCATGGTTTCCTGACTATGGACATCATATGTCATTGACAACGGGATCACGTCATTAGGAGAATGACGTGATGGACAAGACCCAATCCTAAGCATAGCACAAGGTCGTGTAGTTCGTTTTGCTAGAGCTTTTTCAATGTCAAGTATCTCTTCCTTAGACCATGAGATCGTGTAACTCCCGGATACCTAGGAGTGCTTTGGGTGTACCAAATGTCACAACGTAATCGGGTGACTATAAAGGTGCACTACTGGTATCTCCGAAAGTGTCTGCGGGTTGACACGGATCGAGATCGATTTGTCACTCCGTGTGACGGAGAGGTATCTCTGGGCCCACTCGGTAATGCATCATCATAATGAGCTCAAAGTGACCAAGTGCTTGGTCACGGGATCATGCATTACTGATACGAGTAAAGTGACTTGCCGGTAACGAGACTGAACGAGGTATTGGGATACCGACGATCGAGTCTCGGGCAAGTAACATACCGTCTGACAAAGGGAATAGTATACGGGGTTGCTTGAATCCTCGACATCGTGGTTCATCCGATGACATCATCGAGGAGCATGTAGAGCCAACATGGGTATCCAGATCCGTTGTTGGTTATTGACCGAGAGCCGTCTCGGTCATGTTCAGATGTCTCCCGAACCCGTAGGGTCTACACACTTAAGGTTCGGTGACGCTAGGGTTATTAGGAAGACTTGTATGTGATTACCGAATGTTGTTTGGAGTCCCGGATGAGATCCCGGACGTCACGAGGAGTTCCGGAAGGGTCCAGAGGTAAAGATTTATATATGGGAAGTTGTCAAACGGACACCGGAAAGTTTCGGGGGCATATCGGTATTGTACCGGGGCCACCGGAAGGGTTCCGGGGGTCCACCGGGAGGGACCACCCCTCCCGGGGGGGGCCACATGGGCTGCGTGGGGCAGGAGCCAGCCCTTGGAGGGCTGGGCACCCCCCCCCCTTGGGCCCATGCGCCTAGGGTTGGGGGGGGGGAACCCTAGAGGGGGCGCCCCCCTTGCTTGGGGGGCAAGTCCCCCCTCCCTGGCCGTCGCCCCCCTCTAGATCCCATCTAGAGGGGCCGGCCCCCTTGCCCCTTCCCCTATAAATAGAGGGGTGAGGGGAGGGCTGAAGACACAAGCCAAGGTGCAGCCCTCCCTCCCAACACCTCTCCTCCTCCGTCGTGCTTGGCGAAGCCTGCCGGATTATCTTGCACCAGCAACACCACGCCGTCGTCTTGCCGTTGGAGCTGTCTTCCTCAACCTCTCCTTCCTCCTTGCTGGATCAAGACGGAGGAGACGTCGTCCGTACCGTACGTGTGTTGAACGCGGAGGTGCTGTCCGTTCAGCACTTGGTCATCGGTGATCTGAATCACGGCGAGTACGACTCCATCATCACCATCCCCTTGAACGCTTCCGCACTCGATCTACAAGTGGTATGTAGATGCGAACTCACTCCCTTGACTCGTTGCTTAGATGAACTCATAGATGGATCTTGGTGAAACCGTAGGAAAAATTTTAATTTTCTGCAACGTTCCCCAACAGTGGCATCATGAGCTAGGTCTATGCGTAGTTCTCTATTGCACGAGTAGAACACAATTTTGTTGTGGGAGTAGATCTTGTCAACTTGCTTGCCGCTACTAGTCTTATCTTGCTTCAGCGGTATTGTGGGATGAAGCGGCCCGGACCAACCTTACACGTGCGCTTCGTGAGACCGGTTCCACCGATCGACATGCACTAGTTGCATAAGGTGGCTGGCGGTGTCTGTCTCTCCCACTTTAGTTGGAGCGGATTCGATGAAAAGGGTCCTTATGAAGGGTAAATAGAAGTTGACAAAATCACGTTGTGGTTATTCGTAGGTAAGAAAACGTTCTTGCTAGAACCCAATTGCAGCCACGTAAAAGATGCAACAACAATTAGAGGACGCCTAACTTGTTTTTGCAGCAATTGTCATGTGATGTGATATGGCCAAGTTGTGATGAATGATGAATGACATATTGTGATGTATGAGATCATGTTCTTGTAATAGGAATCACGACTTGCATGTCGATGAGTATGACAACGGCAGGAGCCATAGGAGTTGTCTTTATTTTTGTATGACCTGCGTGTCATTGAAGAACGCCATGTAAATTACTTTACTTTATTGCTAAACGCGTTAGCCATAGAAGTAGAAGTAGTCGTTGGCGTGACAACTTCATGAAGACACGATGATGGAGATCATGATGATGGAGATCATGGTGTCATGCCGGTGACAAGATGATCATGGAGCCCCGAAGATGAAGATCAATGGATCTTTATGATATTGGTCATATCATGTCACTACTATATAATTGCATGTGATGTTTATTATGTTTATGCATCTTGTTTACTTAGAACGACGGTAGTAAATAAGATGATCCCTTACAACAATATCAAGAAGTGTTCTCCCCTAACTGCACACCGTTGCTAAAGTTCGTCGTTTGAAGCACCACGTGATGATCGGGTGTGATAGATCCTTACGCTCACGCATAACGGGGGTGTAAGACAGTTTTACACATGCAAAACACTTAGGGTTAACTTGACGATCCTAGCATGTACAGACATGGCCTCGGAACACGGAGACCGAAAGGTCGAACACGAGTCGTATGGAAGATACGATCAACATGAGAATGTTCACCGACGATGACTAGTCCGTCTCACGTGATGATCGGACACGGCCTAGTCGACTCGGATCGTGTAACACTTAGATGACTAGAGGGATGTCTAATCTGAGTGGGAGTTCATTAAAATAATTTGATTAGATGAACTTAATTATCATGAACTTAGTCTAAAACTTTTTGCATAACATGTCTTGTAGATCAAATGGCCAACACTCATGTCAACCTGAACTTCAACTCGTTCCTAGAGAAAACCAAGCTGAAAGATGATGGCGGCAACTATACGGACTGGGTCCGAACCACGAGGATCATCCTCATAGCTGCCAGAAACAATATGTCCTAGAAGGACCGCTAGGTGACGCTCCGTCGCAGAACCAAGACATTATGAATGCTTGGTAGTCTCGTCTTGATGATTACTCCCTCGTTCAAGTGCGGCATGCTTTACAGCTTAGAACCGGGGCTCCAAAAGCGTTTTGAGCAACACGGAGCATATGAGATGTTCGAGGAGCTGAAACTAGTTTTCCAAGCTCATGCTCGGTCGAGAGATATGAAGTCTCCGACAAGTTCTATAGTTGTAAGATGGAGGAAAACAGTTCACGGTGAACACATACTCAAAATGTCCAGGTTGCACAACCGCCGTCCCAGCTGGACATAAACCTCCCGACGAGGCGGTCATTGACAGAATCCTTCATCGCTCCCACCAAGCTACAAGAGCTTTGTGATGAACTACAATATGCAGGGGGATGGCGAAGACCATTCCGAAGTATTCTCAATCAATGAAGTCAGCAGAGGTTGAAATCAAGAAAGAACATCAAGTGTTGATGGTTAATAAGACCACTAAGTTCAAGAAGGGCAAGGGTAAGAAGAACTTCAAGAAGGACGGCAAAGATGTTGCCGCGCCCGCAAGCCAGCTTGCGGGAGGAAGTCAAAGAATGGACCCAAGCCCGAGACCGAGTGCTTTTATTGCAAGGGAAGGGTCACCGAAGCGGAACTGCCCCAAATACTTAGCGGATAAGAAGGCCGCAACACCAAAGGTATATTTGATATACATGTAATTGATGTGTACCTTACCAAGACTCGTAGTAACTCCCGGTATTTGATACCGTGCCGTTGCTCATATTTGTAACTCACAAAGGAGTTGCGGAATAAGCGGAGACCGCGAAGGACGAGGTGACGATCTTGCGTCGGGAATGGTTCGAGTCGATGTGATCGCCGTCCGCACGCTACCTCTACATTTACCTACGGGATTAGTTTTGAACCTTAATAATTGTTATTTGGTGCCAAGTTTGAGCATGAACATTGTATCCGGATCTCGCTTGATACGAGATGGCTACTCATTTAAATCCGAGAATAATGGTTGTTCTATTTATATGAGAGATATGTTTTATGGTCATGCTCGATGGTCAATGGTTTATTCTTAATGAATCTCGAGCGTAATATTACACATATTCATAGCGTGAATACCAAAAGATGTAAAGTTGATAACGATAGTCCCACATACTTGTGGCAATCGCCGCCTTTGGTCACATTGGTGTCAAGCGCATGAAGAAGCTCCATGCTGATGGACTTTAGAGTCTCTCGATTATGAATCATTTGACACATGCGAACCATGCCTCATGGGCAAATGACCAAGACTCCGCTCTCCGAACAATGGAGCGAGCAACCAACTTGTTGGAAATCATACATACCGATGTGTGCGGTCCAATGAGTGTTGAGGCTCGTGGAGGATATTGTTATGTTCTCACTCTCACAGATGACTTGAGTAGATATGGGTATGTCTACTTGATGAAACACAAGTCTGAGACCTTTGAAAAGTTCAAGGAATTTCAGAATGAAGTAGAGAATCAACGTGACCGAAAGATAAAATTCTTACGACCGGATCGTGGAGGAGAATATTTAAGTCATGAATTTGTTACACACTTAAGAAAATGTGGAATCGTTTCACAACTCACGCCGCCTGGAACACCTCAGCGTAACGGTGTGTCCGAACGTTGTAATCGCACTCTATTGGATATGGTGCGATCCATGATGTCTCTTACCGATTTACCGCTATCATTTTAGGGATACGCTCTAGAGACAGCTACATTCACTTTAAATAGGGCACCGTCTAAATCCGTTGAGACGACACCCTATGAATTATGGTTTGGGAAGAAACCAAAGCTGTTGTTTCTAAAAGTTTGGGGATGCGATGCTTATGTCAAGAAACTTCAACCTGAAAAGCTCGAACCCAAGTCGGAAAAATGCGTCTTCATAGGATACCCTAAAGAAACCATTGGGTATACCTTCTACTTAAGATCCGAGGGCAAGATCTTTGTTGCCAAGAACGGATCCTTTCTGGAAAAGGAGTTTCTCTCGAAAGAAGTAAGTGGGAGGAAAGTAGAACTCGATGAAGTACTACCTCTTGAACGGGAAAGTAGTGCAGCTCAGGAAAATGTTCCTGTGATGCCTACACCAACTGAAGAGGAAAATAATGATGATGATCAAGGTACTTGGATCAAGTTGCTACCGAACCAGTGGTCCACAAGGACACGCTCCGCACTGTGAGTGGTACGCAACCCTGTCCCGGAAATCATGTTGTTAGACAATGGTGAACCTTCAACTATGAAGAAGCGATGGCGGGCCCAGATTCCAACAAATGGCTAGAAGCCATGAAATCCGAGATAGAATCCATGTATGAAAACAAAGTATGGACTTTGACCGACTTGCCCAATGATCGGCGAAGCTAGAAAACAAATGGATCTTTAAGAAGAAGACGGACGCGGATGGTAATGTCACCATCTATAAAGCTCGACTTGTCGCTAAGGGTTATCGGCAAGTTCAAGGATTGACTACGATGAGACTTTCTCTCCGTGGCGAAGCTTAAGTCCGTCCGAATCATGTTAGCAATTGCCGATACTATGATTATGAGATATGGCGATGGACGCCAAACGGCATTCCTTAACGGGCATCTTAAGGAAGAACTGATATGATGCAGCCGGAGGGTTTTGTCGATCCTAAGAATGCTAACAAAGTATGCAAGCTCCAACGATCCATTTATGGGCTGGTGCAAGCATCTCGAGTTGGAACATTCGCTAGATGAAATGATCAAAGCGTTAGTTTATGCAGACTTATGGAGAAGCTGCGTTTACAAGAAAGTGAGTGGGAGCTCAGAGCATTTCTCATATTATATGTAGATGACATACTTTTGATGGGAAATGATATAGAATTCTTGGACAACATTAAGGCCTACTTGAATAAGTGTTTTTCAATGAAGGACCTTGGAGAAGCTGCTTATATATTAGGCATCAAGATCTATAGAGATAGATCGACGCGCTCATAGGTCTTTCACAAAGCACATACCTTGATAAGATTTTGAAGAAGTTCAAAATGGATCAGTCCAAGAAGGGTTCTTGCCTCAGTATTGCAAGGTGTGAGATTGAGCTCGGCTCAATGCCCCACCACGGCAAAAGATAAAGAAGAGATGAGTGTCATCCCTATGCTTCACCATAGGATCTATTATGTATGCCATGTTGTGTACCAGACTGATGTAAACCTTGCCGTAAGTTTGGTAGGCGGTACCAAAGTAATCCCGCAAGGAACACCGGACAGCGGTCAAGAATATCCTAAAGTACCTAAAAGGACGAAGGACATGTTTCTCGTTTATGGAGGTGACGAAGAGCTCGTCAGAAGGGTTACGCCGACGCTTAGCTTCGACATAGATCTGGATGACTCTAAGTCACAAACCGGATCGTGTATATGTTGAATGGTGGAGCAAGATGGTGGTGCAGCTGCAAGCGAAGCGTCGTGGCGGGATCTACATGTGAAGCGGAGTACATGGCAGCCTAGGAGGCAGCGCATGAAGCAATTTGGGTGAAGGAGTTCATCACCAACCTAGGAGTCATACCCAATGCGTCGGGGCCGATCAAACTCTTCTGTGACAACACTTTGGAGCTATTGCACTTGCCAAGGAGCCCAGGTTTCACAAGAAGACCAGCACATCAAGCGCCGCTCAACTCCATCCGTGAAAATGTTTAAGATGGAGACATAGAAATTTGTAAAGTGCATACGGATCTGAATGTCGCAGATCCGCTGACTAAACCTCTTCATGGGCAAAACATGATCAACACCGAACTCTATGGGTGTTCGATTCATCACAATGTAACTAGATTATTGACTCTAGTGCAAGTGGGAGACTGTTTGAAATATGCCCTAGAGGCAATAATAAAAGCATTATTATTATATTTCCTTGTTCATGATAATTGTCTTTTATTCATGTTATAATTGTATTATCCGGAAATGGTAATACACGTGTGAATACATAGACCACAATACGTCCCTAGTAAGCCTCTAGTTATCTAGCTCGTTGGTCAACAGATAGTCATGGTTTCCTGACTATGGACATCAGATGTCATTGACAATGGGATCACGTCATTAGGAGAATGAAGTGATGGACAAGACCCAATCCTAAGCATAGCACAAGGTCGTGTAGTTCGTTTTGCTAGAGCTTTTTCAATGTCAATTATCTCTTCCTTAGACCATGAGATCGTGTAACTCCCGGATACCGTAAGAGTGCTTTGGGTGTACCAAACGTCACAACGTAACTGGGTGACTATAAAGGTGCACTACAGGTATCTCCAAAAGTGTATGTTGGGTTGACACGGATCGAGACTGGGATTTGTCACGCCGTATGACGGAGAGGTATCTCTGGGCCCACTCGGTAATGCATCATCATAATGAGCTCAAAGTGACCAAGTGCTTGGTCACCGGATCATGCATTATGGTACGAGTAAAGTGACTTGCCGGTAACGAGACTGAACGAGGTATTGGGATACCGACGATCGAGTCTCGGGCAAGTAACATACCATCTGACAAAGGGAATAGTATACGGGGTTGCTTGAATCCTCGACATCGTGGTTCATCCGATGACATCATCGAGGAGCATGTAGAGCCAACATGGGTATCCAGATCCGCTGTTGGTTATTGACCGAGAGCCGCCTCGGTCATGTTCATGTCTCCCGAACCCGTAGGGTCTACACACTTAAGGTTCGGTGACGCTAGGGTTATTAGGAAGACTTGTATGTGATTACGAATGTTGTTCGAGTCCCGGATGAGATCCCGGACGTCACGAGGAGTTCGGAAGGGTCCAGAGGTAAAGATTTATATATGGAAGTTGTCAAACGGACACCGGAAAGTTTCGGGGCATATCGGTATTGTACTGGGGCCACCGGAAGGGTTCCGGGTCCACCGAGGGACCACCCCTCCGGGGGCCACATGGGCTGCGTGGGGCAGAGCCAGCCTGGAGGGTTGGGCGCCCCCCTTGGGCCCATGCGCCTATGGTTGGGGGAACCCTAGAGGGGCGCCTTGCTTGGGGCAAGTCCCCCTCCCAGCCGCCGCCCCCCCCTCTAGATCCCATCTAGAGGGGCCGCCCCTGCCCCTTCCCCTATAAATAGAGGGGTGAGGGGAGGGCTGAAGACACAAGCCAAGGCGCAGCCCCTCCCCTCCCCAACACCTCTCCTCCTCCGTACGTGCTTGGCGAAGCCCTGTCGGATTACTGCTGCACCAACAACACCACGCCGTCGTGCTGCCGTTGGAGCTGTCTTCCTCAACCTCTCCTTCCTCCTTGCTGGATCAAGACGGAGGAGACATCGTCCGTACCGTACGTGTGTTGAACGCGGAGGTGCTGTCCGTTCAGCACTTGGTCATCGGTGATCTGAATCACGGCGAGTACGACTCCATCATCACCATCCCCTTGAATGCTTCCGCACTCGATCTACAAGTGGTATGTAGATGCAAACTCACTCCCTTGACTCGTTGCTTAGATGAACTCATAGATGGATCTTGGTGAAACCGTAGGAAAAAATTTGATTTTCTGCAACGTTCCCCAACAGTTTCCCCCCCTTCACCAGTATCACCTCCTACAGCATTAGGTCACCTCTAGCACCGCGTATTGCCATGTTACGCTTTGTGATACTTTGATTGCTCTGTTATTTATTGTGTTCCCCCTCTGTTACTTCTTTCCGGTAGACCCCGAGACTGCCGGCGACCCCAGTTCGACTACGGTGTTGACGATCCCTCCTTGCCAGAGCAACCAGGCAAGCCCCCCCTTGATCACCAGATATCGCCTATTCTACTCTATACTGCTTGCATTAGAGTAGTGTAGTATGTTACTGCTTTCCGTTATACCTGTCCTGATGCATAGCCTGTCCTTGTTACTACTGTTGTTACCTTTACCTGCAATCCTATATGCTTAGTATAGGATGCTAGTATTCCATCTGTGGCCCTACATTCTTGTCCGTCTGCTGTGCTATACTATCGGGCCGTGATCACTCGGGAGGTGATCATGGGTATATACTTATACTTATACATGATACATGTGGTGACTAAAGTCGGGTCGGCTTGTGGAGCACCCGCGAGTGATTCACGGATTGGGGGCTGAAAGGACCTGTGTCCCGACGGCCCTCTGGATGGATCTTTGTGGCGGAGCGATAGGGCAGGTTGAGACTGCCTAGGAGAGAGGTGGGCCTGGCCTGCTCGGGCGTTCATGGATACTTAACACGCTTAACGAGATCTTGGTATTTGATCTGAGTTGGCTATGGGCCTATACGCACTAACCAACTACGGGGAAAGATATGGGCACTTTCGGCGTCGTGGTATCACCGGCACTTCGTGACGCCGCCGATCGAGTGGCGCGCGATTGACCGAACGCTCAGAGGCTAGGTCTGCTTCCGATCACAGACGCAACGCGTCTGTGTGTGCAAGGGCGATGGGCCCAGACCCTGTGCGCTTAGGTTTAGACCGCGTCTTGACCTCTCTGTTGAGCCTAGGTGGGGCTGTGGCGTGTTGATCTTCCGCGGCGGGCATGACCCGTAAAAGTGTGTCCGCCAAATGGGATCAAGCGTGTTGGGTTATGTGGTGCACCCTTGCAGGAAGTTAATCTATTCAATAGCCGTGATCTTCGGTAACATGACGACTTGGAGTTGTACCTTGACCTTATGACAACTAGAACCGGATACTAAATAAACACACCTTCCAAGTGCCGATATAACTGGTGGTCGCTCTCTCTCGTGGATACGAGGAGGGATCGCTGGTAGGATTATTGCTATGTGATGTTACTTGGAGGACTTCAACCTACTCTCTTCTACCTGTTGCAAGACGAAGGTGACCGAGCGTAGTCTTCGATAAGACTAGCTATCCCCTCTTATTCGGCATTCTGCAGTTCAGTCCATCGATATGTCCTTTACACATATATCCATGCATATGTAGTGTAGCTCCTTGCTTGCGTAGTACTTTGGATGAGTACTCACGGTTGCCTTGTTCCCCTTTTCCCCTATCTCTACTCGGTTGCTGCGACTGCACGATGGAGCCCAGAGCGACGCCACCGTCGATGACGACTACTACACCGGAGGCGCCTACTACTACGTGCAGCCCGCTGGACGACGACTGGAGTAGTTTAGGAGGATCCTGCAGGAGGCTGCGCCTCTTTCAATCAGATCCCGCTTTGTGCTAGCCTTCTTAAGGCAAACTTGTTTAACTTATGTCTGTACTCAGATATTGTTGCTTCCGCTGACTCGTCCATGATCGAGCACTTGTATTCGAGCCCTCGAGGCCCCTGGCTTGTATTATGATGCTTGTATGACTTATTTTAATTTTAGAGTTGTGTTGTGATATCTTCCCGTGAGTCCCTGATCTTGATCGTACACGTTTGCGTGTATGATTAGTGTACGATTGAATCGGGGGCGTCACAGAGCCGGAGCAGGTCGGGGAGCAAGAGCTTCATCGGCCAGTGCAGGCACCATGGCCCATCGGTAGCTATATCGGTGTGAGAGTCCTTGGGAGCACAATCGACATATTGCAGAGGAGGTGTGATGAGCAGTTTGCCATCCACCGTGCAAAAGATCCAGAGCTGCTCGGCGGCATGATCGACAACCAACCCGAAGAGCCGCCGTCACCAATGCTCAATGAGGGCCTGGTGCCCCGCAAGGAATGGGCAGAGGATCTCTGCGATTCAGTCAAGGCACAGGCAGCCTGCGACTTCATCATTGCCCGTGGCGGTTGTGTCAACCTCGATCCCGATGATGTGGTGGCTAGGCTCGAGCGCATCCTTGGCGGCATTGACGTCCCCGACGAAGTAGAACATTGCCAACGTGATATCTTGAGGATGCAGGTGATGGACAGAATTTGCTACCAGGCCAGTGACATGGAAATGGAGCGGTTCCGCGGAGTTGTCATGCACGCGATTGCACGCTGTCAAGCTCTTCTGGAAGAGATCTAGCAGCCCCAAGAGCCTCCCAGCGCCAGCAGCTCCGTAGGCGGAGGCGGGTCGGGACACTTGGAGTGAACGGCCGCAAGGGTGCTATGCTGATCATGGAGTCCGAGAACACCATCGTCGGAAGGCCGCCAGCTCAGCCTTTTAGCTTATATTTTATTATAATTGTATGCATATGTAGGTCGTGAGTGTTCTGGGCCTTGCCACATGTGGCATTTTAAATTATCCTGAATATGGAAGACAATTATTAAGAATTATTAACCATTGTCATTGTAAATTTTCCTCTACGACGAGCAGAGCGCGCACAGGGACGCTAGAGCGGAGCGCGCCGCGGCCGCCTCAATGGCGAGCAAAACGCGCGGACGGACGTGAGCAGAGCGCGCCGCGGCCGCCTCAACGGCCAATAAATTTTGACCTTGTTTCTCGTCACATTGCAGATTACAACACAATAAGTAATTATAAATCTGTTCACACCTATCAAACTAATATGTGTTCACACTTAGTATCGGGCTATAAAAACTACCCACTCGAAAATTACTTCATAGTTCCTCTCCCCATCACCCACAAAACTAGTCTTTCCTGTCAAGTCGTTCCGCCATGACCAGTAGGAGGGGTTTAGGGTGGACATATAACCAGGCAGCAAAGACCAAGGCCGCGGAAGCACTAGAGAGGTCCCCCCGTGAATCCGCAGCCGCAGCAGAGATGTCCCGGCGCGCCGCGGAGCCCTCGAACGAGCTCTCACGGGCACGCGAGGGCTCTCACAAGTGCATTCGCGGTGTCAGCCATTGTGACGAGCTGGCGTTCCTGAAGTCCTTCGCAGGCGACGACGACATTCTCACTGGCGTCACTACGCAGCAGGAGCTGGTCGACGGCTTGATGAAGCTGCTCAAGATCAGCGATGCCTCGGTTGACAAGGCGTCCGGCCTCGTCGAGCAAGTCATGGGTGACAATGCGAAGCTCCTCAAGTTGGCGCGGAGAAGGAGGAGGAGGCCGCCGGCTGGAAGATGCTGCATGAGCAAAGCAGTGCCTTGGAGATGACGTTGAAAGCGATCGTCGAGGAACTGATGGGTGGCTTGAGGAAGCTCCAGATCGAGCGTGAGCAGGAGGTGGAGGAATCCGTGGCTGCTTTCAAGCAAAGTCGTGAGGAATTGAAGGAGCTGGAGGATTTTGTCGCCCGGTGATCCATTGACGAGTAGAGACAGTAGCGACCCAGATCGTTGTCTGCAATTTCCTTCTTCTCTTGCCCCCGAGTCTTCCGGGCTTTGCCGCATGTGGTATTTTAAATTATCCAGAAATATAAGATAATTATTATCTGCGCCATTGTAAATTTGTCGTTGTATTATCTGTTGCCATTTATTTGTGGTTGTATTATCTGTTGCGCTATGTGGCAATTTAAATTAGGGTGGAATACGAGTTGAAAACATGAACAAGGAAAATGCTACCATGGGATCACAAGCAAACACCCTCCGTCCAGGTGCTTTAATTAACCAAGTAATGGAGAAGTTGTGAGCGAGGCGGGCGACGGCTGGTGCATGGAGGTCAAAGAGCTCGCTTCCCGGTGAGCATGGGCGGCCTTGCTGCTCGCACGTGTCTCGTCGAGCATGTGAGGTGGACATGATGCACGCGTCTCATCGAGCCTTCGCGGCGGACTGCTCGCACGCGTCCCGTCGAGCCTGCACGACGGACTTCTCGCGCTCGTCTCGTCTAATCAAACAGCTGCACGCACGCCACCGAGTATGGTTAAAGTTTGACACGGTTAATATAATACAACCGTTTGTGATATTAACGTGTCAGCTTTTTGTTTCAAAAAGGACTTCGTTGGCTACTAATGTGTGCGCCTCTTCTCAAACTGGACGATTTTTTTACCATGGCATATATGTGCCATGTCTTGAAACCATGCCAAGTTTCATGTTTTTTGGGTGAGTTTTTGATTTACTGGGATTTAGAAACCGAGATTCTCAATGTTTCAGGACGACGACAAGTTTGTAATTCATTCCCATTCCTTAAATGGGACCTAAACATGCACCCAATGACACATGTACTATTTCCCACCCATTTTGCTTCACTGGAGCATGTGCTTGTAGTTCAAATTTGAATTATGGACTACATTAAATGTGTAGAAAACTTAGTAATTAGTAATATATATATACAATGACCAAACGAACCCTGAACAGTTTCAAATTTTAGCCCGACATTCCTGTTATTCTATGTTGCCTATAGAAAACAAAGTTCAAGGTGAGAAGAGGCAGCGATTATCGTTTCGCCCACAAGAGGGGCATGTTTCCCTACCGGAACCACGAGGGTTGCGACAGGCTCCGGTTTGTAAGAGGCTTGTAATATAGCTTCGCCCAAATTGGATAATTATATGTACCATGTAGTGACACCATGCCAAGTTTCATGATTTCCTGGTGAGTTTTGGATTTACAGAGATTTAAAAACCGAGATTCGCAATGTTTGTGGCCAAGCCAGGACGGCGAGATGGTTGAATTTGTTCCATGGGACCTAAAGATGCACCCCAAGGAAGGATGTACATTTTTTCTAGCCATTTTGGTGCACTGGAGCATGTGTTTGTAGTTCGGATTTGAATTATGGACATTAAATGCCTAGAAAACTCAATTAATGAATAAAAAAGGTCAAACGAACCCTGAATAATTTCAAAGTTCAGCGCGAATCTCCCGTTGTTCCGTGTCGCGTGTAGAAGAAAATACGAGGCTAGAAGAGGGAGTGATTATCGTTTGGCCCACAAGGGGACACGTTTCCTATCAAAACCACGAGGATTCTTGCGAGAGGCTCCGGTTTGTAAGAGGTTTGTAATAAAGCTTGGCCCAAATTGGCAATGTTTTTACCACGACATATATGTGCCATGACGTGACATCAAGCCACCTTTGATGACTTTCTGGTGAGTTTTGGATTTATGGGGACTTAAAAACTGAGATTCGAAATGTTTGAGGACGAGCCAGGACACCGGTACGGTTGTAATTCGTTCCCATTCCTGACATTGGACCTAAACATGCACCCAAGGACATTTGTATAATTTTTTTAGCCATTTTGGTGAACTGGAGCATGTATTTGTAGTTCAGATTTGAAACATGGACATTAAATGCCTAGGAAACTCAATTAGTGTATAAAAAGGCCAAATGAACCCTGAATAAGTTTAAATTTCAGCCCGGATATCATGTTGTCCCATGTTGCCCATGGAAGAAAATACAAGGCGAAAAGAGGCAGTGATTACGTTTCGCCCACAAGGGGAACATGTTTCCCTATCGGAACCACGAGGCTTCTTTGAGAGAAGCTCTGGTTTTTTTAAGAGGTTTGTAATAAAGCTTGGCCCAAATTGGACAATGTTTTTACCACGACATATATGTGTGATGACGTGACACCATGCCATCTTTGATGACTTTCTGGTGAGTTTAGGATTTATGGGGATTTAAGAACCGAGATTCCAAATATTTGAGGACGAGCCAGGACGCAGGTACGGTTGTAATTCGTTCCCATTCCCGGCATGGGACCTAAACATGCATCCAAGGACACATGTATAAATTTTCTAACCATTTTGGTGAACTGGAGCATGTATTTGAAGTTCAGATTTGAATTATGGACATTAAATGCCTAGGAAACTCAATTAGTGTATAAAAAGGCCAAACGAACCCTGAATAAGTTTAAATTTCAGCACAGATATCCTGTCGTTCCATGTTGCTCGTAGAAGAAAATACAAGGCGAAAAGAGGCAGTGATTACGTTTCTCCCACAAGGGGGACACGTTTCCCTATCGGAACCACGAGGCTTCTTTGAGAGAAGCTCCGGTTTGTAAGAGGCTTGTAATAAAACTTGCGCCACAATGGACGAAAAGATTCCTCGACATATAAGTGCCATGTCGTGACACCATGCCAGGTTTCATGATTTTCGGCTTAGTTTTGGATTTAGGGGGATTTAAAAACCGAGATTCTTCTCACGAAATGTTTTCAAATAGCACACGGTTCACTCACGAAAGCCGATATTCAATGAAAACTTCGTGGAAACCATATTTTAAAGATCTGAAAAAAAAGCATGGGATGTTAAGAAGGTGATGTTTTATTGCGACACAAAATTTCAAGATGAAAAGTATTACGAGATGTGAGCTATGAAAAAGAAAAATACAGCCCTGAATAGTGACATTACTATTCAGCACTATTCAACGCCGATTTTGTCTTTTTCATTGCTCACATCTCGTAATGTGTTCCAACTTGAAATTTTGTGCGGCAATAAAACATCATCCTCTTAACATCCCGTATTTTTTCAATTTGTTTGAAACTTCAAAACATCTTTTTCTCATGGTTTTCACCGGTTTCCACTGAATGTTGGTTTCCGTATGATATTCCCCCCTGCTGCGCGCGTGATCTGAGTCGTGCGTTCTGATTGGCCAGAACCCAAACCCCATGGATCGTACGTGCGCACCGTTGGATGCTCCCAGATCGAACAGCAACCCTGAGCCCTTTCGATAGCACATGCGGTACATGGTAAGTGCTACCTCTTGAGCACTGCGTTGGTTTTCCCTTGAAGAGGAAAGGATGATGCAGTAAAGCAGTGTAACTATTTCCCTCAGTTTTGAGAACCAAGGTATCAATCCAGTAGGAGACCACGCGCGAGTCCCTCGTACCTACACAAACAAATAAGAACCTTGCAACCAACGCGATAAAGGGGTTGTCAATCCCTTCACGGCCACTTGCAAAAGTGAGATCTGATAGAGATGCTAAGATAATTTTTTTGGTATTTTTATGATAAATACTAAAAGTAAAGAAAGCAAATAAACGGTAACAGAAATAACGGAAGATTAATATGATGGAAGATAGACCCGGGGGCCATAGGTTTCACTAGTGGCTTCTCTCAAGAGCATAAGTATTACGGTGGGTGAACAAATTACTGTCGAGCAATTGATAGAATTGAGCATAGTTATGAGAATATCTAGGTATGATCATGTATATAGGCATCACGTCCGTGACAAGTAGACCGACTCCTGCCTGCATCTACTACTATTACTCCACACATCGACCGCTATCCAGCATGCATCTAGAGTATTAAGTTCATAAGAACAGATAACGCATTAAGCAAGATGACATGATGTAGAGGGATAAACTCAAGCAATATGATATAAACCCCATCCTTTTATCCTTGATGGCAACTAACAATACGTGTTGTTTCCCCTACTGTCACTGGGATCGAGCACCGCATGATTGAACCCAAAGCTTAGCACTTCTCCCATTGCAAGAAAGATCAATCTAGTAGGCCAAACCAAACTGATAATTCGAAGAGACTTGCAAGGATAACCAATCATACATAAAAGAATTCAGAGGAGATTCAAATATTGTTCATAGATAATCTTGATCATAAACCCACAATTCATCGGATCTCGACAAACACACCGCAAAAAGAGTTACATCGAATAGATCTCCAAGAGAATCGAGGAGAACTTTGTATTGAGATCCAAAGAGAGAGAAGAAGCCATCTAGCTAATAACTATGGACCCGAAGGTCTGAGGTAAACTACTCACACATCATCGGAGAGGCTATGGTGTTGATGTAGAAGCCCTCCGTTATCAATGCCCCCTCCGGCGGAGCGCCGGAAAAGGCCCCAAGATGGGATCTCACGGGTACAGAAGGTTGCGGCAGTGGAAATAGGGTTTCATGGTGCTCCTGGATGATTAAGGAGTACGTAGGTATATATAGGAGGAAGAAGTAGGTCGGTGGAGCCACGAGGGGCCCACGAGGGTGGGGGGGCGCGCCCAGGGGGTACAGGCGCGCCTCCCTGTCTCGTGGCTTCCTCGTTGATTTCTTGACATCCATTCCAAGTCCTCTGGATCACGTTTGTTCCAAAAATCACGCTCCCGAAGGTTTCATTCCATTTGGACTCCGTTTGATATTCCTTTTCTGCGAAACACTGAAATAGGAAAAAAAACAGCAATTTGCACTGGGCCTTGGGTTAATAGGTTAGTCCAAAAAATAATATAAAAGTGTATAATAAAGCCCGTTAAACATTCAAAATAGAATATATAATAGCATGGAGCAATAAAAAATTATAGATACGTTGGAGACGTATCAGTAAGCACTGTGCGCATGCGTCGTGCTAGCTCACGCTTCCTTCTCTAATAGGTTTTCAAAACAGGCTACCGTTTCTCGCCACTCCTCTCATTGGTTTCCCGCCTCTTCTCCCATCATTTTCCCGCTACCAGTGTCAGTGCTCATTGAAGGCTAGCGGCGACACACCGGCCATGTAAAATATCCCACATGGTTTCTAAAAGCACAAATGTGTGTGATAGGAGGGAGTAGGTCCCATAGGGTGACCATCGTGAAACGCCTTAATGGCAAGGAGGCAATTCTTACCAGCAAGGGCCGGCTTCCCATCCGCTAGCCTAGTCGAATAGAATGCAGAAGTTAAGCATGCTCGGGCTGGAGTAGTCCAAGGATGGGTGACTCGGTGGGAAGTTGCATATCTCAAGCTTCATTTAAATGCCATGACACAGTCATTATAGAGATATATTATATCTCTATAGTGACCTATCATGGCAATTATATAAACCTTGGGATCCTTGTTTTGCTAATTTGTAGACTATGTTTTTATGGTTTATTTTTTGCTCTAAAATAATAAAAAAAGATTGACTGGACTTGTCATGGCGATTATATAAACCTACTATGTTTTTATGGGTTATTTTTTCCTCTAGAAAATTAAAGAATGATTGACCTGACCTGCCATGGCGATTATATAAACCGTTTTCAGGTTGCATGCAGGGTATAGGGGCAGGGTGTTCTTCTCGAGAATGTATCCCTTGTGCGGCTTATAGACGCGACACATATCTATGCGCTCCCCGAGGTATATACTACTATCCTTTACCGACAATTAGGGGGGCCCACACAATCTATCCCTTTGGCCCAACAACGAGAAGGGTTTGACCATGATGGTTTCCTATTGATACTAGTAAGGTACACGTGTGTTGCACGCATGAGATTTTGTAACCAAATTATGAATAAATACCATACTATAGCATGTAAGCTTTGAGTCATATATGCATGATGTAGATGTTCGTTTAATTCTTATAGTTCATCTCATCCAAAATCAATTAGTTTTATAAAAAATCTATTTTAAGATTCATGGAATTGTGCATTGTAAAGGTAAAAACAAAAAGTGACAATTTATTTAAAAAAAAAGTTTGGGCTATTAAGATATGGAAGATTCTAGAGAACAAAGGGGAAGTGCTTGTCTTTTGAGGTTTGTGCATTATACTTAAGTTCAACCATGGAGCCTTTTAAATTGTACATGTGGCAGAATCTGGTGAAATGTAGATGATATCCAACGACCAGTAGTGCTCGGATTTGCCATCTCTGTACCGTCGGATTGGCTTCATCCAATGACCAACTTTCAAAGTTATTCGCACACTATATAGGTATATGTGTGTGTCTATATATATATATATATATATACACACACACACACATATATATATTCTGTTACGCGAAACAGTATAGCCCAGATGTGTGTGTGTGTCTATACACACACACATCTGGGCTATATATTCTGTTACCCTACTTGAACTGATGGTTTCAGGCGGTTGTACTGATAATTTTCATCTTGTCGAACTGATCGTCTTTTCGTCGAAATGAGGCGTGTAATATATCATTGGAAAGCTCTTGACATCTACATTACAAATATGTAGGAATATTTTGCAAAATCATCACGGTTTAAGAGCAGTGTTAAAAAAACAATTTTTTTCAAAACCGAAAACGTGAATCGTATTTTGGACTCAATTTTCAAACGGTTTGTCGGAATTGAGCAAATAAGATGGGGTTGGAAAGATGGTAAAAATCCGCATCTTCCATGTATCTACTATTTTTTTAAATTATATACAAATTAAAAGTTATTCAAAAAACGGTGAAATTCTGGGCGAAACGTATTTTCGTGTTCTTTTGCAAACGGTTTGTCGGGTTGATGCAAATGATACGGCGTTGGAAAGCTATGGAAAATGCGTAACTTTTTCGTATAGAAATGTTTTTCTAATTCCTTGCGGTTTAAAAATGAATTCAAGTACGGTCAAATTTGATTTTTAACGCGATTTTTTAGAAAAGTTTGTCAAAATGGGGCAAATAATATACCGCTGGAAAGATACAGAAAATGCGAAACTAAGTCATGTTGAACGTTTTCTCAAATTTGTAACCGTTCAAGAATAATTTTGAATATGGTGAGACCCATCATGCTATTTTTCCGTCAGAAAAAACAGAGTACTTGTACTGATGTATGTGTGTGTTTGTACTGATGTATTTCTCATAGAGCACTTTTGAATGGTTCCGGAAAAAGAGTACATGAACGGATGTCTGTATGATTTTGTACTGAGCGTGTCTTCACGTACTAGACTTTACTCTGTATTTTCGGTATGATTTTTCTCGTCACTTCTCAATGATATCATCATGCCCGAACTTGCATAGTTTATACTGTTGAACTGAATGATATTTTTAATAAGACGGAAATGTTTTGTGTTTTCTTTTGAACTCGACATTGTTTTGCGATGATATTCTGGACTTCTTTCATTTTACCACTTGTACTTTTTCTATTTTGAATTTCCATGGTTTATTTGTATGAGCTTTTTTTCCAAACTTATCTGGGACGTCGTGTTCAACTTTTTTCCGTACTTATATGCTAGTAATAATAGAACATTTCCCATACAATTTTTGTCCATTTATGGACATCAACCAAAATAGGCAGGAGAGAGCACTATCAAACTGATCATTGTTTTCAACCGAACTATTGTGTTCTTCTTTTCCAAGAACTTATTTTTATACATATGAGCAAACATCCCATGTTTCTCAACTTCAAACTTTATTTTTGTTTTCCTCTAAACTTGTTGTATATTTGAGTATGAATTGATGCAAATATAATGTTTGTCGAATTGCTTCAAATATTTTGTATAGCACACACACAACCCTCATAAGCATATGTACAAGTACATATTAAAAATTATGTGCTTTTCATTAAAAATTAAATCAAGGTTTCAAATGAATCTACATATAATGTGGATACATAGTTTGCAGATCACATCACATACGTCAAATAATTATTCCTGTAAAGAACAACAAATGTTTATTCTATAAAAGAAGGATCCAATAGGAAAGGTACATCAGTACACATCCCTCCAATCAACAATGTTCAACACATATTTGTTATACAGTAGGTCCCACTGCAAACCACAAGTTAATTACGTCCCTCCAGAACATGGACAAATCCTAGAGCAACTTGAACTAAATGAAGAAACATTTTTTCTTCCTCTGATGGCCTGCGTGGACCAAAACGTGCCGGTGATCTTTTTCTTCCTCTGAACTTATGGTATTTTTTAGTTGAAACTGATGTAGACATTTTTCGTTGAACTATTGCGGAGTTTTGAGTAGTAGACGCACAACCTGACAAGGCAATGTACAAGTTCTTATAAAAAGGACAACCAAGTTAATGTACAGTAATATCATAAGTTCAAAAATAAAAACAAAAAGAGTTATGTACTATTTTTGCTATAACAACTAAGTTAATGTACGCCATGGGGCTGGACTAGGACAACGCTGCATATCCTAGAGTGGTGGAGAGGGAGCTCATGTCATGTTAAATTAGAAATTGAGCTTAACTTAAAGAGTGAAAACAAGAGTGTGCTATTGCTAGCTTTCCAATCGTAGAACAACTTCTAGGAACATGTGGGAAACAGGCAACATGCCTGAACTTGGTGTGGACTGGTAGTTGAACTTGCTACCCATCCACACTAGTACCAGCGGCAGAAGACCAAAGTACTTAAGCAAATACCTGATGGCATCAAGAAACAAGTGACTAAAACATTTAGCAATAAAAGCGATGGTATAGAAAAATTGAGCTGATGTTTTTCTGTCATTCCGACAAACCTCCAGCATATATTTTTTTTGAACTGATTTTTTTCTATTATTGTATTGTTGCTTTTAGGCTTTTTCGAATGAGGTGAAAGCCTATGGTCTATTTGAACTTTTACTGAACATTGAAAAATGTTTGAACTGATGTGAATCCTTTCATGCTGAACTACTACTACAAATTTTCATGAACCTACCCATGTTCTATTTCTGCTAGGCATTTGCACAATTTTGTGCTAAGCAAAGAGAGAAAGAAAATAACCTGAAAATGTTTCCTGCCACCGCATGTCGACGGGGGTTTGGATATGGATGAACTGACTGACCCATCTTACATTCTTAAGAAGTTGATCCCCACTACAACTAATTCTCTCAACATGCACACTGTCCACATCATTATCAACATGCATCCATCCAACTCAGCAAACCACCACCTCAGCAAAAGAATTACACAATTTACATCGTCCGGTTTAATTACACATCAGTTCCTCTTACTCTTTCTCTTCTGAAACCCACGAGACATTTACTTTTCTGAAACCGACGAGACATTCTCCTCTTTAATACCCGAGACGGACCGTCTCTTATCCTCAGCCCCCAACCGCTTCTGTTTCTCAGTGGTCTGCACGTCCATCTTCTCTCCGGTCAGAAATATTGACGCCGCCATGGAAGATGGGCATCAACGATGAGGTTGTGCTGCCCTACTCAAGATGGCAGACGACTCATCCCCAACGCCATATCCTAGGTCTGGCAGCCCTGGCCTCTAACTTCTCCGGCGGCCTGAATTTTTGGTGCGGAAGCAGTACCCCAGCAGAGTGCTAACAGGTTTAGGTCGGGCCGTTATTCCATTGCCGATCCCCAGAATGCCAGATCCTCAACGAAGGCACAACGAATTCGGCGACCGCGGCAAGCATTTGCGACCATGGCCACTGCGTCCTAGAAGGGGGTCCATGAAAAAGTCTTTTTGCTTCGACGCCTCCGTTGCGAAGGGGAAAGGGAGAAGACAGATGGCGGACTGGTGTGTGTTTTGCAACATCGCCCGCCGCGCGCCCGCTTCCACCATGGCTCTCTTCTAATGTGTTCTGTACACCGTCCCCTCACCGTCTCTGATCAATATAGACGCTGTTATGATAAATGTATATCGGAGACCTTGTGTTGTTTGTGTGCAAGCGCTGCTATATGTCGATTTGCTTGCTAAACGTGGGACCTTTCGTTGTTGTGTGCAGGATGACAAGGTCATTGCGTTCCAGCATTCCAGGACATCAATCCCTCAGCATTCAGGTACTTTATGGTTTTTACAGTTTGTTCTTTCAGTCTCATGTCGCTGTCGTTGGCATAGATGCGGTATTAGCATACGCCATTAACTCAGTAGTGCTTTAGCTCATCTGGTGGAACTGTGTTGGCCAGCATCACGTACGAGAATTGGTGATTGAGTACCTAAACGACAATTGATGTCTGCTCTCCGTCCATTTATTTGGATGGTGTCGAACAAAGACACATCATTTGATTGGATCATATATATCTTACCATATGTGCCTCTGCATCACACAACTCCGTCACTCTCCGTCCAGGCTAACAACACTTCGTGCTCCACATGGATTTTTCAAAGTGGCTCTTTCACTCGGACATTAGATAATGGATATCATTTTAGATTATACAATGTGATTTTGATTGTTTCCATTTTTCGGCCACCATCCATGGGGGTAGCTACAACATGGGCGAACCTGACGTCACCACCAGTCAAAGGAGGTGAGCTTGGAAAAATAGCTTCAACTTATTTACACTATTCAGTCTTTATACCAGAAGTTAATTCACAGTTTAGGGGGAAAATGCAAAGAGGTTGTATCTTTTGGAAATGCAAATGAATGAGGATCTTTGAAGAAACTAAAATGTCGAAACTCTGGGCGGACCAGATCGAGCCCATTCAGATCAAAACACATTATTTAATTTTATTCTAACCTATCCTACATACGCTGTCAACACGAATCAGCGGCCTTTTTGCTTTGTGTTTATTTGTTCTATAAAAGAAGTATTCTCTGATCTACAGAGTTCTAACTCCCAAGGATTTTGATTCTGACATATCATTTATATACTGCCCAACACCAATAAGGGGCCTATTTATTGGTTGTTTATTTGTGCTATAAAAGTAGTACTCTGATCTTCAGAGTTCTAACTCCCAAGGATTTTGATTCTGACATATCATACATATACTGTCAACACCAATCAGGAGCCTATCTATTTATTGGATGTTAATTTGTTCTATAAAAGTAGTACTCTGATCTTCAGAGTTCCAACTCTGTAGGGAATTCATAAGCATTTGGTCTGTGTTTACTAATTGACCATTCCTTTCTTAATTATTTTGTGGTCTATTGGTTTTCTTCTTTCTATTTTTGAGCAATTATGTTTAGAATAGTCTTATATTGTCGTGTTATGTTTATCTTACGACTATTATATTTATTTTATACACATTTGTTGAGCCCATCTTCATGTCCACTAATAGGACAGTCAAATTTATCAACACTAACTCATGTTTATTTCTCCATTTCCTGGTTGTAGGATCTTGCTATCATGGCCAGATAAAGCAATTAGGTAGGCCAAGATATCTCTCCAAATAAACTAACCTATTTCTATAGAATATTAGTTTTAACAGTTTTAGCCGGCTCATAATTGTGTTATTTCCTGTAATATTTTCCGGCCTAACATCATAACATCGGATGCACGATTCATTTTCAGTAGATTGATGAGATATGAAGTGAGAAGATGCATCAATGTTAACTTCTTTGTGCTGAAATGTGTCACTACGATAAATATCATACACTACATGTTTTCACTTTGCCATATCTCTCTAAATCATAGTTGAATTTCCCGCCGCAGCGCGCGGGGTATCGTCTAGTTTTTCTTGTACTGAAGCTTGTTTCCAGAAATTTAAGACAATGCAAATATTATCTACAATACAGACGTTTAGTATAGTCTGAACTGAACTCTTTGGCACTTTGGCACTGAGGTAATAGCGGTGAACCTGTGACGAAGAATAGAACGCAAAAAGAATTTTTTTGGAGGTGGAATAAGACGTCGAAGATCGGGTGGACCGGCTACACCTCCTCTTTGTGGACTGATTGCTCTGGCGAAGTGGAGCCGATGGAGGCGTAGATCCCGAGCGGCGCTGGGCTTTGGCGATTGCAGGGAATCCCAGTGACTACCAAATCATCCCCGAGGAGCTTGTAGAGGCGGGGCAGTTGGTCACAGGTCATCCCGTGTAAGTTCAATTACCAGGCGTGGTGGTGAAGAGAGGCTCTTGACGGTGACGTCTGGGAGGTGCCTCGTTGCAGTGAGGTGGATGGCTGCGGGCGCGGGCTAGGCGGCAGCGTATGGTGGATCTGGAGGATGTGCGGTGTGGCGTGGGGAGGGGAGGCATCGCGGCTGCGCGTGGTGGCAGGGGTTGCGGCAGCGTGGGTCGGTAGGACCCGGGGTGGTGCATGGGTGAATGGGGTGGCAGGAGGAGCACGACAGTGGAGGTGCATTCGGGCAGGCGGGGGTGTTGCACTGGGTGGGCTCGGCGGCGGGAGGTGCGCTGGGCAGCAGAAACAAAACATCACCTGTGAACTCTATAGAACCACACAACAACCAAAATGAGTGGAATTGGTGCAAAAACAAAAGAAAGTCATGGTCTTTTCCAATAGGTAAAGAACCCAAAAAAATGCAGCAGCCACACAAGTATATGGAATTATACCAGAGCATGCACTTCAATCAGCACCCTCATATGAATTTTCCATTCAGGATTGTTCTCTCATATCTACAGAACAACAATCCCAGAGAAGTTGAACTTCCCATTTACAAGAAATCTATACTTCTATATTAGAACATATGCTAAAGTAGCAAAAGTGAAGTTAAGATGTAAGAAAACAAGTGGGAAGTGGCTGTTTCATGTTTGTTTTTATCAGAGATGTAGTAGCAGTAGTACTATTATCCCAAATGGCGGGGTTTTGTGTAAGCTGCATGTAAGACAGTTATTCAGTTTTATGTCAAACTTTTATTTGAGAAGAAAATAGCTATATCTCTGAATGCAATCTTAATTTGAGCAGAAAATGATAATCTTTTGACACATCAAAACCACTAGCTGTGGCGAAGATACTTAATTATATATATATATATGAATCACAACACACACAGTGTTTGTTCTTCTATAACACACATGGAAACTAGGTATGTGCTAACATTTTTGAACCGATGATAAATTACATCAGGAACGGCTACACACATAGTGTTTTGTTCTTTTTTGGTACAGAGCATATGCTTCTGCATAGGCGAGATACACATATCCATTCTTCATTTTTTGCAAAATGAAAAAGTACAAGAACCAGAACCATAGCAAAAAACAGGCAAGGATACCCAGTCTTCAGTTTGTGATTTGAATTTCCCATGTTTCTGTATTCGAACACCCCATATAGTAAAAGACGAACTGCCAAATCCATCTGAGAATAAAGACATACAGATGATTTTCATTACACACACTGAACTTACCGTGAGAGATCGAAGTGAATTGTAGTCGTCCTAGTCGTAGTGGCCCGGGTGAGGTTGCGTGGATGGAGGGGCGGTGGCCATGGCGAACTGACGAAGTGATGAAATGACGAACTAATATGCTCATGAATAGATTCGTCAGTTACCGGCGAGAGAGGAGGCGAACTCGAGGATGGACGGAGCTCGTCCAGGGAGGTGGGATGTCCAAGGGGGGCCGGGGAAGCAGTCCGGAGGTGGTGAATCAGGGCGGCGGTGGAGGGGAAATCGGCACCGTGGCCATGGAAGCAGAGGCAGCGCCGGCGCGCTGGTGGGAGGGGGATCGGGGCGGCGGCCGTGTGCTGGTGGGAGGGGGCTCGGGCGGGCGGCGGCACGCTGGTGGGAGGGGGCTCGTCGCGACGGCGACGCGCTGGTGGGGGGGCTCGCAGCGGCGGCGGTGCTGGTGGGAGGGGGCTCGAGGCGGGCGGCGACGCGCTAGTGGGAGAGGGGGCTCATCGCGGCGGCGGGACACTGGCGGTAGGGGGCTCAGGCGTCGGCCGCGAGCTGGTGGGAGGGGGCTCGGGCGTCGGCGGGAAGCAGGGCTGGATCGCGGGCGCTGGTGGTTGTGGCCTTGTGGGGTTGAAGACGATGGGCCTCGCGAACTGCTTTTTTTCCTTTTTGTTTTCGGGCCGGAAAGGATTGGATGGGTGGCTTCTTACGTCAGACTAGTAAAATACCCGTGCATTGCCACGAGCTTTCGAAAAAAATTTAAGATGCTACTCATGGAGCTAAAATAATCAAGAATAATGCCGTCTCAACTAACTCACATCTTTTTCTTGACAATTAGCTAACACACATCATACTATCATACTATCGAAGCCTTCCCCATCTTCGGCCATCAGTTGGCCATTCACAAGAGGGCGGCGGGCGCGGGCGCTAGACTTGGTCATCTATGGCGTTGCGGCAGCCGAAGATCGAGTTGGACGTGGGGATGTAAGGAGGGAAACAAGCACGCAAGAAGCAGCGGCATTGTGATGGGTAGTCATGCCGCGGCCTTTACCTTTTCCCGGGCAACAGCTAGAGGCCACCACGCTCCTCGGCTCTCCCTCCTCTCTTCCATGCCTGGCAACAAGATGGGACAGAGATAGAGAGAAGGCAACCAAGATGTTTTTCTATATGGCGACCAAGATGCTTTTGTTTACTCGTGCCACGGATTCCTTACAGCCCCACCCTCGAGCGAAAAATTATCTCTTCTTTCTATTCTTCCTTTGCTGCTTGGTTTTTCATTATTCTCGTCAAACAAGAATTGCCTTGCTATATAACCTAATATCATACACTTTTATGGATCCACTAATATGAGTTCGTCATTATTTCGTTACTAAAAAGGATAGAACTCTAAAATGTTAAACATCATGCTACACCAAATAATGTGAACTGATTGTATAATCAAACAATTTAATTCAACAATATAAGATCTTAGGCATTTAATTACAAAACCAATGTGTTTGTGTTGAATGTTATGTTTGATCACTTTTGCAACCAAGTTCTTCTTGATATATGTACACCAATTTTAAAGAAAATGTAGAGTAGCAGAAACAATCATTTCTCCCTTTTTCCTTCTTCTAAAAATCCAGTAATAGACTAATGATATAGACTACTCTATTTCCTTTAGATGTAGGGTCCTCCTTGATTATGATGTAGGGTCTCGTCGGGCCATCGAAGCCCCTCCGTCGTCACTCCCTCCCCCATAACTACATCCTCCTCCTTGAGTCACCGCGCCAACCACATCCCGCGTCAGTCTGAGCGCCCGGCAGTTCCCGAGCGTTACTCACCTGGCCTCATGATGCGCGACTCCGTCACCAGCATGCCCTTGCACCACCTCATGCATGCCTCCTTCATCGACCAACATCGGCCACAGACGAGGTCAACAGGCACTAAGCCCTTAACCACCGCTGCGTGCGCTGCTCTCCCTGCAACAATATATCAATTTTCTAAATGGTGTATCAATTAGCTCTGGTGTTCTACTTATGGCTGAAAAAATTTGTCTTTGATTTTTTATTTTGACCCGATTGAAATTAAGTGCTTGCAATGAAAAAGAAAATTGAATTAGATTACTTCACTATATCATACTACTAATCTATTCTAAGTAGATTCAAAGATAATATAATAGAAAGACTCTAAAGTACCAAATTCTTCAAAAACACACATAAGAGAAACTTAGATAACTGTGAACTCCAAATGCCTGAACAACGAATCAAAATTATAGAATATGCACAAGCATGAGCACAAAAACACAATTTATGGAGCCCGGGAAAGGTTTCATGGAGCAAACATATTCTATTCTACATAATGATCTTTGCTCCTTGGGACTCATTTACGGGTTTTCGCTTTGCTCTGACCTAGCATGCTGACCAGTCCCCCATATTTTTGTTTTAGCTCTTTATCTAGCTGTTTTTATCAGTTCGATGAAAATATATCGTCCTGCGAATAATATTACAAACCGGTGGGGTGCTACCCCCCAGTTATTCTTCAACAAAAATGGCTTTATTAATTCTTTTCCAAAAAAATCGTTGACAACAACAACTAACATTCATGGATACATTTCCACTTCAAACATCAAAGGGTATAGATGTTTTCTACTTCAGAAACCATATGAGCAACGAGCTTGTTATTATAATTCTGAAACCATATGTAATGTAGTATATATACTTTCCAATACTCATTGCCAGTTGGAACGGTCCTTTCTTAGTTCTACGGATACTGCAATTGCAAATGCCATGTCGAACTGGACATATCCAATTAGGATTGCCCTTAGTTTCTAACACACTCTCAACATACTTGCAATAATTATAAAGTCTCAGCCCAAAGATGGTAATCAAGTGAAAAGGAAAAAAAACTTCACACACATATAATAACCCAGTTGTAGGGTACATGCATTAAAAACCATATTCATGGATAATATGAAACAAAATGTATATGAAAATTAGTCGCCATGTACAGGACCGCAAACACAAAAGTACATGGATGGTATTAATATTACCTTGTATTAAAATAAAGACTGCACCATGATATATAAAATGACCAAGCAGTAGAACTGATGGCCAAACTTCTCAAAATTCTAGTAAGAATTTTTTGGGCAATCATAAATAAAATAAACAAGGCAGTAGCTAGTCCTTTGCAATGCTTGATTGTATACATGATACCTTGCCCTCTTACAATATTATTCTTATCTGAATCCACGAAGATGCTATCCTCTGTGGTCCCCAGCTCTGAGGTAAACCATGTCTTCTTCTCATCGTGTGTTGTCAATCCTGCAAAAGATACATATAAATTTCTCTCTTTTACGTGTGTGTGTGTGTGTGTGTGTGTGTGTGTGTGTGTGTGTGTGGTGTGGACCTGATATTTAAAGGTAACAAGTTAGCCTTGTTCAAAAGAGTATTGTTCTCTTGTCAAGTTCCTTTGCATGTACCTACTATGGATAAGTTCATGCCATCAGACATGAAAAGGTTAAAGAATCCGCAATAGTACCATCTGTTCACATACTAAACTTTTCTGCTAAATGTTAAATATATAAAGATCTATCCAAACGAAATAGTATGCACTTGTTATGGATCAATAGAAGTTAGAAGCAGCAACACCACTGACATTACGGATCACCAGAAGCAAACCATGCACGAATAGACAGAAGAAGAAAACCCATAATTTGAGAAAAAAACTATATGTTGAGGCCAGCCAAGATGTATACTGCAAAAAAGGTCCAACAATTAAGTGATATTTCCAAATAGTGCCAATTCTAATATCTATATATAAAAAGCCTGTAACAAAAAAGTATATCAATGGATTTAAGATGGAGGAGGTATTTTAGATGGTTGGCCTCACCGGAAATAGAGGCGTCGGCTTGTGCTTGACACGGATATGACAGTAAGATAGCAAATAAATCAAAGTATAACATATTTGTAATATCAAACTGCAGATTAGACTTAACATTAATAAGAATTCGATGCCACATTAGACTTGACATATTTGCACCTACAATTTAACAATTAAAGAATTTGATGCCACAATAGACTTGACATGTTTGCATCTATATTTGTATCTCATAACTAATTGAAGATTGGTTGTGAAGTTGCTTTTTAGCAGTCATATAGTCTGCATTTGTTCAAAAATTCATGCATCTGGATATAATGAAGTGATTTTGGTGGAAAACATACCTTGTAGTTCTGTAAACATGGTTTTTTACAGCTTGCTAGAGTTATCCAGTCACCTCCGCTTGACCTCAGAAGTCATAACATAGCTTGTTTTCTTGAGATATGTATTGAAAGTAAGGATTATAAAATTCAGATAAGCCATTAAGGCTAGCCAAAATTTGAGTGCAGGCACTATGCAGCGTGAACATGCAAGTAATAGATGCACATGCTCACATCCAAGTTCGAAACTGAAACAGAAGGCACCAATTCATTAATTGGAATGCACTGATCTAGCTATAGCTTCAGCTCCATAGATTACATCGTACTATTTGACATAGCAAGATCAAAATACCAACATCCATAAGTTCAACCTGTGAGGTCGGTACTCGTGCCATGGTGTCTAGGAAAATATGGGCATCGAGGTCAGCAGAGCACATGGTCAAGTGTAGTGGCCAAACCGCTGTCAGCCCGATCATGACCTAAGATACGGTGTGGACTCACACTGGGGAAGCCCAAGCGCAACTTGGACAATGGCGTGCTTGGAGCCGGCACCACTCTCCTGTCCTGCTGGCAGCAGCATGACCTGCTCCTCCGCCATGCATAGCCTCCTCCTCCATGGCCTTCGCTTCCCTCCAAGCGGCTGCCAGCAAGAGCCGCTGCTCGCCTCCGGATGGTGTGTTCAGCCACCGCTGCACGAACGTTGTGGCCCTGCCGTTCTCTAGATCAGGCCTCTAGATCAGCCACAATAATTCACCTAGATTTGGACCACATGTGTGCTACTGACGCCTCCTCAAGCGCATTGACCTGGCACCGATGAAGCAAGCGTGCGTCGAGGAGAAACAATCATCAATTCATGTCATGGAGTACATTGCACAGTGCGAAAAAAATCACCTTCTTCTATCCGTCTCCTCAATCCAAGCTCGGCACCATGACTAATAGCACATCCAGCTCACAGCCCGCCAAAACTTGCACAACAAACAAACAATGAAAATCATTAACTTGTAGCAAATCACTATGGAGATATGTTAAAATAAACCCAAAGTAACAATGGAAGAACAAATACACATCACTTGTCATTGTATATTTGTGATGACACATGTCAGGTCACCCTTGCTAGATTCTTGCTGGAAAAGTCACTTTCAGAATTAGTTTCTTATGAACATCTCCGCAAAAAAAAACTTCTTATGAAAGGTGCTAGGACACATATCTTATATATCCCTCATTTGCATGGTCTTCCTCTACTCCTCCCTAGTTGAATCCATGTCTTCTCAATATTTTGAGATCAAAACTATTTTATACCATCAGTTCAAATATCAATTAGATGTATGTAAATTCGCTGTTTTGATGGAAACATAAATTAAGCAATAATAATTAGCCAAATACTCATGTACACTATCATGATTAAAGCAAACAAATTGCAATTCATTCACCAGAGTTCGTCAACTTACACAAAAAAGAGCATCACGCCTTATCAAAGTACAACCTTGTGGAGCAAAGATCATATGCTTGTGGTCAAATCGGACACCAATTTATCCTTTCTAGACAGAAGACGTACTTGCATCTCCTGTGAACCTTATCATCACAATCTGGAATGTTGAGGAACCAGTTCATTAAGTTTGCAACCAAACTATAGAAAATCCGTTCATGATCTTAGGAAGAATTTGATTTCCTATTTGACTATTAAACTGGCAAGCTAATGATGTATGCAATCAAAAGAAAAATCAGGCTCTTCTAGGATGAAGGCATGTACCTTTAGCAATGGCAAAATATAAAGATCTGTGGAGGGGAGGAGGAGCCACCAATAGATCTGCACATGAAGAAGCAGAAGGAGGAGCCACCACCAGATGTGCACAGGGAGGACCCGAGTAGGTTGCTGGCAACATACTTCTTTAATATAGGAAATTAAGAATAATAATACCATTGTCTTCTACTCCCTCCTTTCTGATTTACTCGTCGTGGTTTTAGTTCAAAATTAAACTAAAACCACGACGAGTAAATCGGAACGGAGGGAGTAGTTAGCTAACTGAAAATAGATTGCTAGATGGACCCTTACTTCTACAAACCATGCATGTAAGATGTAACCACAAAACAAGAAACAATTCAAGCGAACTGAAGATATATTGCTAGATCGGTTAAATGATGAACACAACTGCCATAAATCACATCAGAGCATGTAACATACTATGAGAAATCATTCATAGATTGGTTGCTTGTACTTCATTCAGAACTCACAAGCACCAAGAGTCAAATCACGGGCGTTGGTAAGGTTCAAAGCTTCAGACTAATCTAAAATATCAGCTCCATATCTTTTGTGAATGTGTGATGCGTGCCTTAGGACTTCCTACTGTCCTGTAGGTATGCCCTTGGTCAGAAAGTTCTTGTTTATGTCAGAGAGGTAGAACTGTCATCTGCATCATCTACTTACTCTACTAAAAAATGAAGCTCATGTGTCAGCAGATGTCACTGAATTTTTAGATGACTGGCAAGAAAGTTTGCTGCTTAATTTTGGACTGCTAAGTTTGAGTTTTCCATGTGTGTAGGTGTAGCGTAATAGCTCGAACCCTGAAAAAGAATCAAAATAGAATCCTTTCTCCATGCCCTCACAATGCCTATGAATTTCACATGTGATCGCTTAAACAGCACACACGTTGTCCATTCAAAAGAGATGGAATAAAATTAAATCTAAACTGAACATTACAAAATTTTAAAATCAGAACCTTTGTATAATCGACAATGGATCATTGTATACAACAAGATCTATTAAGTAATGCAAGAGCACACACGTATATAAGAGTCAAAAGACTGATTAGAAGGCATGACCTACATGGATAGACCGAGGTCTCAGAGTGCAAGAATTAGAAAATGGCAGCAACACACCAAAGACAATGACAGTCAAGTATGGCATCTCCTTCTTCCATACGGTGGTCCATGCTCTCTGCAATCCCTGAAGAAGAACATACCTTAAAAGGCTGAAATCAAGAGTAAGGAACATATCAAAAGGGTTCGGAAATAGAAAGCAGAAAATTCAAGAGTCAGTACAAAAACAAAATAGGTCTAAATAGATCTGAGACTTGAGAAGAGAAGAACAATCATACTGACTATTTTAAATTTATCTACTTACCAATTAGTACACCGTAACTTTTTTTTATGTAACGAAGATATCCGTATATAGAAGTAAATAATTGCCTATACACATCAATAGTTAAATACACAGTAGGTTATTTAAGTCGTACATGGACCAAAACAATTTTGCGACTGGTTTTAAGGTTGCAATTGAGCACTTACAGAAGACGGCTCAAATCAACCTAGCTCATCAATAAACAGCCAATTTGAAGATATGGAGAAGAATCTAACTTTCTTGTGAGGCTTCATGAAGAAACATGTGGCACCACTTAGATCACAAACACATGAGCTAGACTATCCACGAAAATTGATTAAACGGTCTGCCACATCAGATGCTAAAGAATGAAATCGCAGAGACTAATAACAAATGAAGAGGGACAAACACTGCAATTTGGGACCCAGATGAATGGCGGGTTTACCTTGTGGGGCGTATGGCGCCGTAGCTGATCTCTGAAGGTGATCCTCATAGTGGGACTCAGATCCTCTTGCCCCACAAGATGGGAACAAACCCTTAAAGGATCTGAGTCCATACTTCCTCAACTTTGCGTAATCACATGTTCCAAGCAGTATTCAATCACATGTCCGGTTCCAATCCCTAGAACAATTGGACTGCAATGCTCATGGATTTTCACTTGATGAGATTCTGTTTTCTAAGATTAAATACAAGCAAGAAAATGACATTCACCTCCAATTGCATCGATCGGGCTTTGCCTTGGTCTTCAAATTTAAAATGCAGAACTGTAATATGTATGTATGTTGTTGGTATGGTTCTTCCTATTCGAAATTGAACATACATGAGGAATCTGCAGACTTTATATTTCAGCTTGCATTCTCTTTTTACATGAAGAAAAATGAAGTAAATACTTGTAAGCAATAAGTGTTACCTTGGATTCCTACTCGTAGATCTGGGCGTATTTCATGTAGCTAGCAATTTGAATGCATGAGATTATGTGGCTGTGCCAATGAGCCTGTCGACCCGTAATGCGTAAGTCAGGTCGTGAAAATGCATTGTTTATTGGTTGTGTACTTACTGCTGGAGCTAAAATGGTCGTAGTTCTTGTGCCTTAACTCATCACATGCAGTCCTCCTGCATAGTTCGAAAAAAGAAATAATTCACAAATCAATACTGAGGAAGACATATAATGGTAATATAAGAACATCTAGCTAGCCAGCTGCCGAAGGACTCATTCGGTTACCTGGCTTGTAATCATCATCACCCAGTCGCTCCCAAAAATATTCAGTACAGGGCCAAAATCACAATCGTCAGTCTCATGCAAATCTTCAATCTCCCATGTCGTTGGATACACATCAGGCCTAAAAAAATTATTTAAGAAAAATCAAGTATGAGATGTAAGTTTCAGAGTATAGTCTTTAGAAAGATAAGTTTTCTTTCACAACAAAAGCCATCTAAACCAAGTCTGATGCCCACTAAAAACCATCTAAAGAGGCAATGTAATTGACTAGTGGATTGTTATCTTACTTCATTCATGGAGTCCACAAGTGGGATCAGATGAGAAACTGAAGGTGGTGTTCCACTCTCTGTCCATGCAAGAATGCAATCTTGCATTCAATACATTAATTACTCAGTAAAAAAAACTTGCTGGTGCTTGCCGAACAGTTTGAGGCATCAGACATGGGAAGGGGATCTCACCAGATGAGGAGGTACTGCCGAAGGAGGGGATCCCACGGGTCTCCGCGGCTTGATCCGGCCAGAAGGAGCCGCCGATGGATCAGGACATCGGCGACAAGGCAGCGGCAGCGCGCTCACCGTGCGTCGGAGCAGATAGATCACGCACGATGGGGAAGGTGCTGTCGCGTGGAGGGCCCTGGCTCGAGGAGATCCAGGTGACGCTGCCGGCGCTTGACACCGCTGCCACACAGAGGCACCATCGATCGGGGCAGAGAGAGGTGGGGAATATGACCGCGGAGATGCGAGGCTAGGGATTGCGGGAGGGAGGAGGGGCAGGGCGTGCGTTGGGTAGTTTTCTCCACCGGTTTTTTTCGTACGGGGCGGGGCTGCGACAGGAAAAATCGGTTGGGCTATCGACAGGGCGGGTGGAGTAACGAAACGAATCGGCGAGACGAAGAAAATCTACGAAGGTTAACCTACGAAAAAAAGCCGGACAAAAGTGGTGGGACGAAAATTAACCGGCGCTACCAACTGCTCCATTAGGAGTAGAGATCCGTGTCGATCGCTCCTATATAGGGCGCCATGGTAACAGAATCTCTACTCCTAATGGATGAGTAAGTACGCCGTTTGTTCGTTCGCTCGCTTCCACCCATCGATCGAAGGTCCCACCTCTCCTCCCCCTCGTCCCACCTATTCTCCCCATTGATTTTTCTCTCCCTCGTAACATAAAAAACCAGAAATAAAACCCGGTAAACACTTGTAGGTCTCTCTCCCCTTCCACAAACCCTAGCCGCCGCATGTATCGAGGGAGGAGAGGAGGTAGAGGAGGATGCCCGCTATCTCCTCGTCCCGTGCCTGCCATCTCCTCGCCCCATGCCCGGCGGCGGCCTCCCCCCACTCCCATACTGCGACGCACCCCTGGCTGCGAACCGACACGTGTGTGACATGGGGAAGAGGAGGATGCACGCTGCCATGTGTACGCCGCCGGCCTCGCTGCACTCCAACGACGTCCTCCCCACGCTCCGATCGGTGGCCTCCCTCCACCCCGTGTTGTGACGGTCTCCTGGCCTTCGTCCACCCGCGGAGGACTCGTTACCCTCGGAATCTATGCCGCCGATCTCGCCGCCTTACCCTTCCTCCACGACCAGAACCCACAACCGAGCGACCACCAGCTCTCGCCGCGAGATCGCCAACAATTCCCACCGTCTATTCCACCTGCATCACTCGCATTGAAGCCCCACACATCCGGCAACGCTGATGTGCCGTTCATCCTCCAGCCATCGATGCAGTGGAGTGGATCAACGTGGATGCCATAGTTGGACAGGTACAGTTTGGATCCGGGGTTGCGGTTCCTCCATTGCCTTGTGCTGGCAGGTACAGTTTGCCCATTTTTATTCCTGTACTACTTAAGCTGCTGGAAGGATGTTTGGTACAGTAAGTTACAAATCTAAAAATTCAATTCATAAGGATTTGTGTCAAACTCACAATCAATCAGATGACAAGAACATGCATATCGATAGGAAGCAGAAAATTAGCTCGTACATGGTCTAACTTGTACATGATGATTTATTGCAGATTCATGTCAAACTCGTATCTGGTCTAATGTGTGTAACAGATTTGCAGTCTATACAGATAAGAAGTAGCAAATTAGCTAATGTCAGGTACGAGACTGAATATTTATGTTTATTCAAAGTTTAGTTACTCTTCAGAACTGAGACATTGAGACCACAATTGCCAGCACCCATGGTCCTACCATGTTGGACTCGAAATTTGCATTCTCCTGTAGTTCGCCAAAGACGTCGGCATATCCACCACTTATCTCAGTGTCCAGGTCACAACCGAACACTATGAACTTGTACAGCTTTATTTAGACTTTTATCTCTTGAGCACTGTGAATTTGTACACGATCTTACCCATATACATTATTGTTTGGGTTCACAGAAGTACAGTTATACAGTTGATGATTGGTTGCCTTCTTTGTTGTCATGCCTTACCATTATACTGTTCCTGGCATTCATATTTTTTATTAGTTATTATGCAGCCCAAGACATATATGACCTACTTCTGTCATGAAACAACCTCATCTTAGACATTTAACATAGGTAAACTAATACAGTTTAATTTGGTAGAGATGATGTAATCAGCCGGACGAAGGACGGGAGCTTGCACAGAGTTTTTATTACGGCGTTGGTCACAATCTGGAAGTTCTTCATTTGGAGAAGCTAGGATGCAGACCCCTATATTTTTTAATCATTCCTGTTTATTCCTTGTGGTATTATCAAGATTTTGTACTTGAACTGAAGTTTTATATGATAACCTTGAGCCAAAAATTACGATATAAGGTGTATACGAAGAAAAGGTCTGCACCTACACTTTATCAGAAGTCGGGTCTTAGACAAGGTAATGTTTTTTTCCTGAATCAAGATTTCCTACTTGAATTGAAGTTCTACGTGATAACCTTTCGCACCCAAAAATTACTTTATAAAGTGTATATGAAAGAAACGTCGCACCTACACGCTATCGGGTTATGTCTTAGACAAGGTAATGTTTTTTACCCGATGAACTAGACAAGTTAATGTTTGAACTTGGAAGTGATCAAATCATTTGCTTTGGTAATGCAAGAGTGTAAACTAACTATTGCATATACATCTTAGCCCTGGATTTTCAATGTGTGCTTGTGTAATGTGGAAATGTTTTCCATGGGGCCTGGATCAAGGTGAGAAAATATCATTCCTCCCGTGTTGTAGTAAAATATCTCTTATTTAGAAAAAAATTCCTTTGGATTTGGGAGCGGTATATGGTGAGTTTCTTTGCTCGACAGAGCCGATGCTTCCTTTGAGATATATTTTAAGAGGTACTTCTTAAGTTCCATGTAGGGATTAGCTTTCCGGAGAAGGCAATGTGCCATATCCCAATTATTGTGGTATAAAACATACTCCTTGGTGATACCCCATCGATATAATGGTCTGATTATTTTGTGGTAGCTCTGATAGGAATTCTCATCTCAACAAAGTTTAGAAGCATAGTTCTTGCAATATGATTACATCAAATTATATGAGAAAGCTTCATGAAAGAATACATCTTCAGTCATTTGACATAGTTCTTGTTGGGATTTTAGTGGTCAGTTTTACTTTGAGATATATCCATTTGCTAAAATGCCACATGAAGTAAGACAAAAAGGTACTTTTTGGATAATTTGGTTTTAGACATAGTTTAAGCTGGACAAACGTGCATTACATATTGTATTACAACTGATCCTCTTGTTAGGATCGTATATCAAGTGCTAATACATATGCACTGTAGCTAATGTCTTGATTTTACCAAGTCCTAACATGAGGCTCTTTGAACTCCTCAGCTGGATGCGCAGAACACATGGAAGATGGGTATGCATTTATTTTTGCAAAATCACCATCCACTTTCAGCCTACTTGCCAATCACTCAGGGAAGCTATAATGTTGAGAGTGTGGTGCTTCCCCTTCCCATGCTACCTGGTTTTTCAAGTCAAGAATTTTACTGTAAAGTTTAATGACTTGTGTATATCATGTACCCTGATAGTCGGTCTCTGGTTCAAAGGAACGCGATAACATGAAAAAAAAGGTAGGGATTGAATTGTTCAATTCCTCTCCATCCTGCACATATTATATTTCAAATATGCTGGCATTTTGGTTCTATTTTACGTATTTGTTTGTCATATACGCATATGCAAACATTCATCTCTAGAATGTTGGGTAAGTGTTAGCATTTGATACTGTCATAGAAAGGCTTACAAAACAAAATTGAATGCCCGTTTTTAAGTTGTCTCTTGAAGAAAAAGCAAAAAAGGGGAAAATATGACATTATTTCTAAAGGTGTTTTTTGGAGGTATCCAACAATATCCATTTATATAATTTTTTTCTGAAAACAAATGGGTATATTAATCAGACCTATCAGGAAGAGATCTGTTCCAAGCTAAATAGATTAGCAATAATTCCAAATGACAGACCCAACTATCAGGTGTAAAAGCAATGGGCGGCCTTCCTCTGCATGTAAATCTCAATATCTAGAGAATGATACCATTATGAATTTTTTTGGGTGGATATAAATTTTTGTAAACTATAAAGAACTTTTTAGGTACAGTCAACTTAATAGACTAGATCACCACACTGTGCTAAATGAATCAACAAGCTAGCAGCTAATCAAATCTTCAGTTCATCAATTTGCATACAGAAACAAGTTTCAAACATATATGACTAGCACCATGAGGATTTGGCATGAGGCTTGTTTTTTGTTGTAAGATGATGATGAGAAAGCGATCTCCAGGCTTGAGTGTGCCTCTGTTTGTGTAGCATCGAGAAATAAGATTGACAGGGATCCTCCTGGCTCCTCAGCCGTTTGGATCCCTGGCCGTTGGGTCTGCGTGCTTGATCGGATGTGGGCCGTCGGATCGAGCTCCTAGATGACCTGCGCCGTCGGATTGAAGAGTTGGCACTGTAGGAATGAACAATTTCACCCCACTGTAAAGATCTCATGCCACCGTCAGATTCACTGCCTCCTCCCCAATCGATCTCTCTCTCTCTCCCGCACATCTCTCTCTCTCGCGCGCGCGAGCCGCCGCCTGCATTCTTCCCCATCTGTCACCACCGCCCCCATCCTCCGCGTCTGCCGCCGCCGCCACAAAACATCCTCCCGTCCGCCGCCGCCATGCCATGCCGCCACCTACCGGACAGCGCCGTGAAGGAAGCGACCAGAGAGGGAGGCATCACCGGTGTCGTCAACCCATGCGGGCGCAACGCCGTGTGCGGGTGCCTCCGTGGGTTCGTGCCGCGGTCGCCGGAGGTATAGGCGTCGCGGGTCAACTGCGTAGGGGAGGATGGCTGCCGCCGCTTCCTCCCGTACTCGCTCGTCCATCCTCCTCCTCTACGCCTCCTTCACCCGAACCCTAACCCTAGCAGCTCACCACGCCTCCGCCGTCTCCTTCGCCCAGCCCACCGGACCTCTGCCGTCCAGTTCCCCGATGTCGCCGCCTCCTCGCGCGTGCTCTCTTCCCGCAGCCTCTTCCCGTCACAAGGCTACGCCACCGCTGGCGGCAGCAAAATGCAACAGAGGGTGCCACCACAGGGACTGGTGAGAGGAGCTGTGGTGAGCGCCCTTCCTTTGCCTCCTCTTGCTTGTACGCCAACACGTGAGAGCTGGGAGGAAGGGGTGGAGGTCATGGAGGTCATGGGGGAGAGGAACAGGATGCCGCGGGGGAAGAAGAAGATGCCCCACTCGTTCCTGGAGTTGGTCTTTGCATCATTTCATTGTATGCCCCTTGTTCTTCTTGCTCGTTGGCTGCTGCTCATCAATGATTTTTCTTTGTTTTCATGTAGATTGGTCTGCTGTTACCGGATTCTTGTGCTTTTGGTCGATCCCCTGGTCGGTGCGTCCGTTGATATGTGCCTGCGCATCGTTTGGTAGTAGCCTGGTGCGTCTCCCTTCGTGGATCTGCAGGTCAACCTTTTTATCCTCCTCGTTTCCACTCCTCTTCGTTTCCAGGGCTAGGTCCACTGTTGAATGGTGATATGATTGGTATGCAGTTTGGCCAATGAGGACTTTTTGTTTCTTGTCTTTTTTCTGGTAAAGGGAGTATTATTCTCTTTGCTTTTTCAATGGAATGTGCCTCTATGCCTTTTGTTCCTTGCCTAGATCCTGGTAGGACCTACAATTGTCGTTTCTTTATGCATGGAATGCTGGTGGTTTTGTTCCGTTGTGCATGAAAGGTTGGTTTGTTTGGAATTAGTGGGCTAGCTAGGTTCCAAGAGGGATGTTTGTTTATATTGATTAGTCAGATTGACCCCAAATCTCCAGGATGGACATGAAGGTAATCGCTTGGCTATGAGTGTTTTTGGTTTCAAAGTGTTTTGTGAATCAGGGCGGAATGCAATTGCAAAAATTAGACTGCAGAGATGCTTATCCATGGTGGTCTATCTATGAAAATAGGTGTAAATATGTATTTTTTCCTTCACATATACCTAACTTATGATCTTTAGATTTTCCACTAATAAGTTAGCAAAAAATGTACAAAAGAGTACAGAGTTTGGGCTAGACTAACAGATATAATGAGGTGGAAGGAGGTTTACATGGTAATATAAAAATAAAGGGAGGAAGAATTACAAAAAGTGGTCAACCACAAGATAAGAGAGTATATGTGATGTTCTTTAATTAACTCCAAAAGAAACCAAATAAAGATCCTTCTTAAACGCAACCTTCCAATGGGCAATGCCGCAATGGGACGTATCTTTTTTTAACACACTTCAAACACGGACGATCATACATACACACAAACACTCACCCATATGAATGCATGCGTGTACACCATACCCCTATGAGCACCTCCGAGAGAATGAACTGACACATTATCTTGTGATTGACGAAGTCGTCATAGACTCCTTCATAATCCTCGGGAACGTCTCCTCTAAACGCACATCGATGAAAGGCCTGAACTAAATCCAGAAAAATGCGAGCACCAGTGTCAACTCTAGGACTTGAACTTTGTTGTGCTTTGGGATTTGGGGGCCTGCATCGTTTTATAGCTTGAATTTTGGGAAGTCTCATGGGCGTTCGTTTGATATCTGAACACCCTCGGGCATATGAGGGAGAATTGAGTTTTGACCTTGGAGACGACCTTAATCATTTGTTTGATTCATTTATTGTAGCGACCCGACCCAAAATCGGTCAAGTCTACGTATGCATCCATCCCAAGATCATGCCGCACACATAGTACATTGATGAAATAATCAAAGTTCAATCACACCTGAATTTATTACACGATTCTCATATCGAGTCTTTATTACAATAGAATAAATCCGGCCGAAGGCCAACTCATGAGAAATAAACTAAGTAAAGCTGCGGAAGCGTAGAAGAATAGCGAGTCCATCCGACTCCAAAGGGCAATCGCCAAGCGCGGAGCTTAGCCTCACTCCTGATCGGAATACTCCTCTGCAACATAAGACGTTGCAGCCGTGTAGGTCAGCATTTTGAATATGCTGGCAAGTCATGAAGAGAGAACAATAAAATATTACTAATACTATATGGAATTTGGCTGTGGGGCTCTAAGTTTCATCATTTTGCGAAAAGCCAGTTTTTCCCTACAACAATGGACTTGCTTGTAAATACTACAAAATTGTTGGTGTTTATTGAGATGGTTCCACCAACCAATGTCTCAATCCCAAATTATTACATAATAACCCTCAATTAACTTATTAATTTCAATGTTGAGATTTCGAATACTTCCAAGTTCCAGAGGCTCAAATTGTCCGTGAATCGGGACACGGCTAATCGATTAGATCTTTAACTCTGCAGAGGTTTGTGCACTTTACCCGCAAGAATCGCTCCTCCTTTTAAGTCTTCGCACTTCATGGTGTTTGAAGACGGATGAACGTAAACAGGGTCTTCCGAAGAATTCCTCCGCCACTGCCGGTACCCATCCAATCCTACCGTTCTTCTACATCTCGTAGCACCGTCCGGCCAGAGTCACAACTAGGGTTGACCAAGCCAGAGCCCATAATGGCTTGCGGCTGCACAGGTAAGCTCCCGGTCAACGGGTATACATCCGTCTCTTCGTGGCTGGGTGAAGCTTTCCGCAAGATGTCATGGCACTTCTCCATGCATCCCGCCAACCACCGGGTTCTCCAGGTGCCCGTCAACCGCCCTCCACCCAAGAGTGAATTTCAAGTCCATCTTGAGCTTGAAGTTCATGGGTTGTCATCATCTTGACTCTCACATCTCGCTTATGAATTCACTCAACCAACCCGTCTCTGAGCATAGCAAAATTAAACTACTTCGTCCGGTCATGGTAACAAGGGAATTGGTTCATCCTACCTCATGATACTACTCAAGAACATAACTTCAAAATTTCACCTACTGCATGCATGGTGGGGAGGTATAATTCTAATGCAACAAAATCATAGGTATTGTAAAGAAACATGATCAATGACTTGCCTTGCTGACGATCTTCGAAAGCTAGGGACTCGTGGTAGCAAGCTTCGCACTCCGGAAATTCTACCGAGGCAAACAATAAACATAATAAGCAGATAGCATATGATCACTTAACATAATAGCATGCTAACACAACACACAAAGCAATCGAATCAAAACCCAAAGGAAAACTCGAAGAAATCCAACTCAATGTTTTCCTACTTCAAGCAACAACTAAAAATAGTTTTACATAACAAAAATTTTCTTAATAGAACCTAAGCATGGGTTTTTGTTAACTTAACAGAAAAGAATTCATCATGCAACTAGGAGCAAAAGGAATCACATTTAAAGCTATTATAAAACTCCTATTATGCCTAAAACAAATTCTAGTAAGAAAAATAAAATAAAAGTTTTATTTATTATAAATAAAAGTTCATGCTCTAAAGTTACAGAAACTAACCTAGAATAAACTATCTCTCATGAAAAATAAATTTATTTGCTAAGTAAAACAATAGGAAAACAGTAGCTAGTTAAATAATCAAGAATAACATGATTCTGATTAAAACTAAATTTTTATTAATCCTAAAATGCCCAAATAAATTCCTACGGTTAGGCAATGTCAAAACAAGGTTGTGACAAAAGAATCACCAAAAATAATATTCCTAACTCATTTTATAACAGAATTACTATTCTGCCTAAATCTAAAATAAAGCAATTTTAAATAATTTTAACATGACTAATTATATTTTCTACAGAAATAACAATAAATTTGCAAACCAACAAAAAAGAATGACTTAAAATATTAAGTAGATTAAAAGATATGAATTTTTCAAATCTAAAACTATTCTGTTAAAACAGAAAACGAAAAATAAAACTAAAAAGAAAAACGGGCTAATGGGCCTATATAACGCTTCGGCGTAATATAACTAATCGGGCCCTAGTGGTTAAACCGAGTTGGCCGGTTTAATAAAAACCCTAACTAAACCGGAACTAACCGAGACAAAACCCGTTCACTAAAACTAAGCCGTACCTTCGGGATCTAACCTAACTCGTCCGATCTAGATCTAACGGCGGCGAGGGTTCGGCGACTTATCGAGGCGGCGACGGCGACGGCGGCTTTCGGCGGCGACGGTTCCGGTGGCTCGGTGGTCGGGGACGTCGGCGGGACCTCCATGGTGCGGCGTGACGAGGAGTTCGGGGTGGGGTCGGGTGAGGTCGGGGTGGCAGGCGGTCTGGGTGAGGTTAATGGCGGCGGCGGCGGCGGCTCGGTTGTTCGGCGTGGCGTGTCTGTGAGGAGAGGTCAGGCGAGGTGGCGAGGGGAAAACGGGTCGAGGGGGTATATATAGGGGGGCACGACTTGGAGAAGGGCAGGTCAGGCGAGGGATCGGGAGGATCCGGATCTCGCGGATCCGGCGAGAGGCGGCGCGGGTTGGCGTGGGCGAGGAAGACGACGGGTGGGGCCACCGTCGGTGAGAGAGGGAGAGGTGCATCGGTCGGTTGGCCGATCTGGCCGATTCGGCGAGGGCTCGGTCACCGTCACTGGGCGGCTCGGGGCCGGGCCGGGCAGGCTGGTCAAGGCTCTGGTGGGCCTCGGCCACTGGCGGGCAGGGCTGGCTGGCTAGCGCCTGTGGGTTTTCCTTTTCCTTTTTTTTTGAATAATAGAGAGAGGAAAAAAATACTTAAATATAAATATTTTATATAGGACATATATATATCAAAATGATCAGGGGAATATTCCCTATCATTTGAACATTTTCCAGGGCAAAATCCAAACTTTATAAAAAATCATTTTTCTAAAATTCCAAATAAAACTCAAATTTGAATTCAAACTTTTTGGCAATGTTTTTCCTCTGATATTTTTGGAGTGTCATGTTTACTCCTCTCATACTTTTTCTCAAGTATTTATCAGGCATAGTTTTGAAATAATTTCCACTACCAAAATTTTGAATTCAAATGCCAACAACTCCAAACTTCTAAAACTTCAAATGTCACTCAAATTCAAACAGAATGCATAGATGCTTAGCTATAATTGTAAAACATTCCAAATAGGAAATTTGGGATGTTACAAACCTACCCACCTTAAGATGAATCTCGCCCTCGAGATTTGGGTTGGCTAGCAAATAGGTGCGGGTGGTCTCGAAGGAGGTCTTCTTCTCGCTCCCAGGTGGCTTCTTCTTCGGAGTGGTGACTCCACAGCACCTTGCAAAACTTGATGATCTTGCTGCGGGTGACTCTGTTCGCAGTCTCGAGAATTCGGACGGGTTTCTCCTTATAAGTCAGATCACTGTCGAGCTGTATGGCCTCTAGGGGCATTGTGTCTCTCAACGGAATATCGGCCATGTCGGCATGACACTTCTTCAGCTGAGAAACATGGAAGACATCATGAACTCCGGAGAATCCTTCCGGCAATTCCAACTTGTAAGCAACTTCTCCACGACGTTCGAGGATTTTGTAGGGGCCAATGAATCGGGGTGCTAACTTCCCTTTGACACCAAACCTCTTGATTCCACGAAGTGGAGATACACGAAGATATGCTCGGTCTCCCGCTTCGTAAGTTACTTCCTTGCGTTTACTGTCGGCATAACTCTTCTGCCTCGATCGAGCTATCTTGAGTCTATCCCAATCAGTTTGACTTTCTCTTGAATCTCGATAAGATCGGAACCGAAAAGTGTTCGATCTCCAACACCATCCCACAGCAATGGTGTTCTCGCACCTCCTTCCGTATAGAGTTTCGAAGGGGCCATCTTCGGACCGGTGCGATAACTGTTGTTGTATGAGAACTCTGCGATGGCAAATTATCATCCCAGCTAGACCCATAGTCTAGCACACAAGCTCTCAACATGTCCTCCGAATCTGGTTGACTCTCTCGGTCCATCCATCTGCTCATGGATGAAAGGCTGTATCAACTCCAGCCTCATACCCAAAGTTTCATGCAACTGATTCCAAAACTTTGAGGTAAATTGTGTTCCTCTATCGACACGATACTCCTCGGAACTCCATGCGACACATACGATCCTGGTCATGTATATCTTGGCCAACTTAGCACTGGTATAGGTAGTCTTCACGGAATGAAATGAGCTACCTTGGTCAAACGATCAACCACTACCCAGATGGAATCATAGCCTGAACGGGTCTGGGTAATCCTGTGATAAAATCCATTCCAAGTTTTTCCCATTTCCAATCGGGAATCGCAAAGGTTGAAGTAACCTGCTGGCTTCGATGTTCTGCCCTTACTCGCTGGCAAACATCGATATCGCTACGTACTTGGCAATATCCTTCTTCATACCTGTCCACCAGAAACTTTCCTTCAAATCCAGATACATCTTGGTGTTACCGGGGTGAATCGAGTACGGTGAATCATGAGCCTCCTGAAGAATTAGCTTCCTGAGTTCGGGATCATTGGGTACATAAATACGGTCCTCGAACCATATAGCTCTGTATTCATCCTTACGGAACCCTTTAGCTTTTCCTTCATTCATCTTTTTCTTTATCTCATCAATTTCCTTGTCCGACTTCTGGGCTTCACGAATTCTTTCGGCCAAAGTGGACTGAACTTCCAGAGTTGCAACATATCCTCTTGGAACTATCTCCAGGCGGAGATCTCTGAGGTCATCGACTAACTCCTGGGGTAATCCTCCTGCTGTAAGAGTATTCACATAACTCTTACAGCTCAAAGCATCTGCTACAACATTAGCCTTACATGGGTGGTAATGCAATCTCATGTCATAGTCCTTGATTAACTCTAGCCATCTCCTCTGCCTGAGGTTCAACTCTTTCTGCGTGAAAATATACTTCAAGCTCTTATGATCTGTGTAAACATCACAACGGTTTCCGATAAGGAAATGCCTCCAGGTCTTGAGTGCATGCACTACGGCTGCTAACTCCAAATCATGTGTGGCGTAATTCATCTCGTGAGGTCGTAGCTGTCTGGAGGTATAAGCTACAACTTTTCCTTCCTGCATGAGTACTCCTCCGAGTCCCTGACGAGAAGCGCCACAATATACCGGTAATCCTTGTGTATGTCCGCAAAATCAATCTTCGGGGCTGTAACCAAACGCTTTCTTCAATTCCTGGAAACGGCTTCACAATCCTCGGTCCAAATGTACTTGGCGTCCTTCTTCAACAGCTCACCATGGGTTTGGCAATCTTCGAAATTCTCAATAAACCTCCGATAATATCCTGCGAGTCCGAGAAAATGCGGATCTCCTTGATCGAGGTGGGCGATCGCCAATCGGTGACCGATTCAACCTTGGCGGGGTCAATCGCTATTCCTTCTCCTGAAATAACATGTCCGAGGAATCCGACTTCCTTCAACCAAAATTCACATTTGCTGAACTTGGCATACAATCGATGTTCTCGAAGTTTCTCCGAACTAGACGCAAATGTTCCTTATGCTCTTCCTCGCTCTTGGAGAATATCAAGATATCATCGATGAACACCACGACAAACTTGTCCAGATATTCCATAAATACCTTGTTCATCAAATTCATGAAGTATGCAGGGGCATTAGTCAATCCAAATGACATGACGGTATACTCATATAAACCATACCTGGTAGTGAATGCTGTTTTGGGTATATCCTTTTCACGGATCTTCAACTGATGATACCCTGATCGAAGATCGATCTTGGAGAATACCTTGGCTCCAACTAGCTGATCAAATAGATCATTAATCATTGGCAGAGGGTACTTGTTCTTGATGGTCACGTCGTTCAACGAACGATAATCCACCACCATTCTCAAGGTTCCATCCTTCTTCTCTACCAAAAGAACTGGGGCTCCCCAAGGTGATGAGCTTGGACGAATATATCCTTTCTCCAATAACTCATTAATTTGGTTCTTGATCTCTTTCAAATCGTTCGGGGCATCCGATAGGGTCTCTTGGATATTGGGGCTGTGCCGGGCAATAACTCAATCAGAAATTCAATGTCCCTGTCCGGTGGCATTCCTGGTAATTCCTCCGGAAACACATCGGGAAAATCTTGCACTACTGGCACTTCCTCCTGAACAACTCCCGTGAGGGAATTCACCTGATTCTTCATCTGGCTACGCCTGGATACATACTTGATCCTCTTCTGCTCCGGGGTGGTGAGCAGAATAGACTTCTGGCACAGATCTATGTTTCCTTCAAACTTCGTCAACCAATCCATGCCTAGGATTACATCCAAGGTCCGGGTTTCCAATACTATGAGGTCTGCGGAAATTTATGGTTTCCGATGTTGAGGGTTGCATGACAGCCTAAGCTCGCCATCATTTCTCCTCCCGCTGAACCGACGCCAAGGGGGCTTCTAAGGGTTTTAGTGGGCAACCCGTACTTTTCCACAACTACCCTTGATATGAATGAATGCGTTGCACCAGAATCAAAGAGCACCAATACTGAACGTGAATTCAATAAAAACTTACCAACCATAGTGTCTGGCTGATCATAGACGTCCTCCACGTCAATGTGGTTCACCTGAGCACGAGGGAAAGGGTTGGGCTTCTTCGCTGAGCTTCCATTGCCGTTTCCATTCCTCTGCTTGGCCCCCGGGCAGTCGGTGGCATAGTGCCCTGTTTTCTGGCACTTGAAACAGGTGATGTGACTCAGATCCTTCGGAGCCGGGGCAGGACGATGCTGGTTGCCATTGCCGTTTCCATTGCCATTCCCATTTCCTGACTTGTTGTCCTGGTTGCGGTTGTTCCCATTTCCTCCTTGGTTATGTCCTCCATGGTTGTGATGGGTATGCCCTCCTGAGTATGGGGCATAACGGGGCTTCTGCTGAGCTCCAGAGTTGTACTTCCCCTCGCCATACTTCCTCTTGCGGCTATCAATCTGCTGCTGCTTGCCTTCGAGTATGGTGGCCTTGTCTACCAGCTCCTGGTAGTTGGTGAAGGTAGCCACCATAAGCTGCATTCCCAGCTCGTCATTGAGTCCCTCGAGAAACTTTTCCTGCTTTGCGGCATCTGTGGCCACATCATCCGGGGCATAGCGAGCTAACTTGCTGAACTCATCCACGCATCGCCCCACATGACGGTTCCCTGGCGTAAGTTGCGGAACTCACGCTTCTTGGACTCATGGCTCCAGCTGAAACATGAGCGGTGCGGAAAGCCTGCTGGAACTGATCCCACGTGATGGTGGTGATGGGATAAGTGGCGGTGTAGTTCTCCCACCAAGAAGCTGCAGGTCCATCAAGTTGATGTGCGGCAAAGCGCACCTTCTCTGCATCCGTGCATCCAACAGTGATTAACTCTCTTCCGACCTTGCGGAGCCAATCATCGGCCACAATCGGCTCAGTGCTGCTAGAGAACACTGGCGGATTTAGCCTTAGGAATCGGGTCAAGTTGTCAACAGGGGGTGGTGGCGGTGGATTGTTGTTGTTGTTGTTCTGGTTCTGGATGAGCATCTGCATGAGGGCATTCTGCTGTTGGATCAGCTGGGTGAGCTCCGGCGGGAAGTTGAGACCGGGGTCACGTCTCGGAGGCATCTGGTGTTTTGGAGTGGATGAGAAAATTAGAATAGAACAATGGTCTAATGAGAAATATCACTACCCATATGAATGCACAATCATAATCACACCAATCATTTATTCATTTCACTCAAACATGGTTCAATCTCGATTACAAAATATCTTACGACTAATCGAAAATAATGACCTAACTGATCGATGGAAAAAGTAAAATAACATGGCGGTCGACTAAATGTCTTCATAAAAAATCCTTGCGTCCTCTGGTGCGGCGTCCTCCGGTGGGGCGTCCTCTGATGCGGCGCCTCCTCTTGCGGCTTTCTCCAAAGGAGCTCCTTCATAATCCTGATCATTGCTCACGAGAGTCCGTCATCTCCACTCGGAAAAGGTCCTCTCCCAAGTCCATCTTTTCCTCTAATGCGCAACCTTCATCTTCAGGTTGTCGACTCTCTCCATGAAGTCCGCGATTTCTTCCACATGGTCAAGGAAGTCTGCGTGTGCTTTCTCCTCGGCCCAGCTTCACGGAACAACAGCCTCCCGTGTACCTTCGAGTTCTGGCGATGTCGGATCTCCCGTTTCTGAGGAGACACTCCAAGTCTTGGACATATGAGAGAATGGAGTCGTCCTCTCACGGTGCGGATGATATCTCCATTCCTTGCTCTGCGAGAAACCATGGCGAGGTCGATGGATCGAGCTCGCCATGTACTCTTCTCGGAGATGTCCAAGTGCACGATAAATCGCCATGTCTCTTCCGAGGATCCAGTTGAAATCGGTAAACTCAAAGTCAATAGGCTCAGATGTCCTCCGAAGGTTCTCCCCGAATGTGCACCTCAATCTCAGAAGGGTATCCGTCGGAAGCGCATTGGTAGGCTTCCGGTGAATGAGGGCAGAGCAATCTTCAGCTTCTTCACGATCTGCACCAGCTTCTTGCCGAAAGGCATCGCCTCATCTGGTGGCAAAACTCCGTAGCAAAACTGGGGTGAACTCGTGACCATCTAGAATGTTGAAAATCGGAGAGAAGTCGAAATGAACAGGGAGAATTACGGAATGATAAGGACATAAAATCAATAGTCTCTTCCAATGGCTTTCCGATCCTAGGGGTTACGTCCTACGGTCGGCGTGTGCTCGATACCATCTCTCAGAGCGACCCGACCCAAAATCGGTCAAGTCTCCGTGGTTCATACCATCCCAAGATCATGCCGCACACACAAGACATTGATGAAATAATCAAAGTTCAATCACACCTGAATTTATTACACGATTCTCATATCGAGTCTTTATTACAATAGAATAAATTCGGCGAAGGCCAACTCATGAGAAATAAACTAAGTAAAGCTGCGAAGCGTAGAAGAATAGCGAGTCCATCCGACTCCAAAGGGCAATCGCCAAGCGCGGCGTAGCCTCACTCCCGATCGAATACTCCTCTGCAACATAAGACGTTGCAGCCGTGTAGGTCAGCATTTTGAATATGCTGGCAAGTCATGAAGAGAGAACAATAAAATATTACTAATACTATATGCAATTTGGCTGTGGGGCTCTAAGTTTCATCATTTTGCGAAAAGCCAGTTTTTCCCTACAACAATGGACTTGCTTGTAAATACTACAAAATTGTTGGTGTTTATTGAGATGGTTCCGCCAACCAATGTCTCAATCCCAAATTATTACATAATAACCCCTCAATTAACTTATTAATTTCAATGTTGAGATTTCCGAATACTTCCAAGTTCCAGAGGCTCAAATTGTCCGTAACCGGGGACACGGCTAATCGATTAGATCTTTAACTCTGCAGAGGTTTGTGCACTTTACCCGCAAGAATCGTTCCCTCCTTTTAAGTCTTCGCACTTCATGGTGTTTGAAGACGGGATGAACGAAACAGGGTCTTCCGAAGAATTCCTCTAGCCACTGCCGGTACCCATCCAATCCTACCGTTCTTCTACATCTCGTAGCACCGTCCGCCGAGTCACAACTAGGGTTGACCAAGCGAGCCCATAATGGCTTGCGGCTGCACAGTAAGCTCCCGTCAATGGGGTATACATCCATCTCTTCGTGGCTGGGTGAAGCTTTCCGCAAGATGTCATGGCACTTCTCCATGCATCCCGACCAACCACTGGGTTCTCCAGGTGCCCACAACCGCCCTCCACCCAAGAGTGAATTTGAAGTCCATCTTGAGCTTGAAGTTCATGGGGTTGTCATCATCTTGACTCTCACATCTCCCTTATGAATTCACTCAACCAACCCGCCTCTGAGCATAGAAAAATTAAACTACTTCGTCCCGGGTCATGGTAACAAGGGGAATTGGTTCATCCTACCTCATGATACTACTCAAGAACATAACTTCAAAATTTCACCTACTGCATGCATGGTGGGGAGGTATAATTCTAATGCAACAAAATCATAGGTATTGTAAAGAAACATGATCAATGACTTGCCTTGCTGACGATCTTCGAAAGCTAGGGACTCGTGGTAGCAAGCTTCGCACTCCGGAAATTCTACCGAGGCAAACAATAACCATAATAAGCATATAGCATATGATCACTTAACATAATAGCATGCTAACACAACACACAAAGCAATCGAATCAAAACCCAAAGGAAAACTCGAAGAAATCCAACTCAATGTTTTCCTACTTCAAGCAACAACTAAAAATAGTTTTACATAACAAAAATTTTCTTAATAGAACCTAAGCATGGGTTTTTGTTAACTTAACAGAAAAGAATTCATCATGCAACTAGGAGCAAAAGGAATCACATTAAAAGCTATTATAAAACTCCTATTATGCCTAAAACAAATTCTAGTAAGAAAAATAAAATAAAAGTTTTATTTATTATAAATAAAAGTTCATGCTCTAAAGTTACAGAAACTAACCTAGAATAAACTATCTCTCATGAAAAATAAATTTATTTGCTAAGTAAAACAATAGGAAAACAGTAGCTAGTTAAATAATCAAGAATAACATGATTCTGATTAAAACTAATTTTTTTATTAATCCTAAACTGCCCAAATAAATTCCTACGGTTAGGCAATGTCAAAACAAGGTTGTGACAAAAAGAATCACCAAAAAATATTATTCCTAACTCATTTTATAACAGAATTACTATTCTGCCTAAATCTAAAATAAAGCAATTTTAAATAATTTTAACATGACTAATTATATTTTCTACAGAAAATACAATAAATTTGCAAACCAACAAAAAAAGAATCACTTAAAAATATTAAGTAGATTAAAAGATATGAACTTTTCAAATCTGAAACTATTCTGTTAAAACAGAAAACGAAAAATAAAACTAAAAAGAAAAACGGGCTAATGGGCCTATATAACGCTTCGGCGTAATATAACTAATCGGGCCCTAGTGGTTAAACCGAGTCGGCCGGTTTAATAAAAACCCTAACTAAACCGGAACTAACCGAGACAAAACCCGGTTCACTAAAACTAAGCCGTACCCCTTCGGGGGATCTAACCTAACTCGTCCGATCTAGATCTAACGGCGGCGAGGGCTCCGGCGACTTACCGAGGCGGCGACGGCGACGGCGGCTCGGGCGGCGACGGTTCCGGTGGCTCCGGTGGTCGGGGACGTCGGCGGGACCTCCGCGGTGCGGTGTGTGAGGGAGTTCGGGGTGGGGTCGGGTGAGGTCGGGGTGGCAGGCGGTCGGGCGAGGTTAATGGCGGCGGCGGCGGTTGCTCCGGCGAAGCGTGTCGGTGAGAGGAGAGGTCGGGCGAGGTGGCGAGGGGAAAACGGGTCGAGGGGGTATATATAGGGGGCGCGACTTGGAGAAGGGGCAGGTCGGGCGAGGGGATCGGGAGGATCCTGGATCTCGCGGGATCCGGCGAGCGGCGGCGCGGGCGGTTGGCGTGGGCGAGGGGAAGACGACGGGTGGGGCCACCGTCGGTGAGAGAGGGAGAGGTGCGTCGGTCGGTTGGCGATCTGAAGCCGATCAGGCGAGGGCTCGGTCGGCCGTCGTTTGGGCCGGCTCGGTATTGGGCCGGGCCGGGTGGTGGTCAAGGCTGGTGGGCCTCGGCTATTGGGTGGGCAGGGGCTGGCACAGGCTAGTGCCTGGGGTTTTCCCTTTTCCTTTTTTTTGAATAATAGAGAGAGGAAAAAAATACTTAAATATAAATATTTTATATAGGACATATATATATCAAAATGATCAGGGGAATATTCCCTATCATTTGAACATTTTTCCAGGGGCAAAATCCAAACTTTATAAAAAATCATTTTTCTAAAATTCCAAATAAAACTCAAATTTGAATTCAAACTTTTTGGCAATGTTTTTCCTCTGATATTTTTGGAGTGTCATGTTTACTCCTCTCATACTTTTTCTCAAGTATTTATCAGGCATAGTTTTGAAATAATTTCCACTACCAAAATTTTCAATTCAAATGCCAACAACTCCAAACTTCTGAAACTTCAAATGTCACTCAAATTCAAACAGAATGCATAGATGCTTAGCTATAATTGTAAAACATTCCAAATAGGAAATTTGGGATGTTACATTTATATACATTCTAGCCCGTAGCAACGCACGGACGACTCACATTGTACCAAGCAAATAAAGTTAAAGACAACAGTCCTCACATTGTATGGAAATATCTTAAACCCATCAAGTAGATCTAAGTTTGTAACAGATAATTAGTTGGATTATTGCACTCTACATACAACTTTTTATTAGATTTCTTATGAACTTACATCACAAACTGAATGGATTTCAATTACTTTTCAATTGTTACGGGATATCGTTTTTATACATGCAAAATTTGACATGCATTACGTTTATATATACAACCGTAAAAATATATTCATGACACAGCCCGTAGCAACGCACGGGCATTCTACTAGTGTTACTAATGTTGAACTGACGAATTCGATGGGTTGAACTGATGCTCTAATTTTTGCCGAACTGATCATCTTCTTTATGAACTGATGCTCTCAGTTTGGACGTGTGTTACTGGACTCATGGCGTTTTCATCCCTGCAGCGTAGTCGCCACAGCCGCCGCCGCCATCGAGGAGCTCGAGCTGCTCGCCCTGAGGGCCTTCGCGGGTGCCGAAATGGACCGCCACGACCTGGGCACGTCCGGCGAGATCGACAAGACGCCGCGCGAGGCCGCCGCGCCGGACATGGAGTCGGAGCCGGCGACGGAGCGCGTGCCGCCGTGGCGCAAGCAGGTGACGGTCTGCGGGATGGTGGCGGACCAGACCAACCTCTCCCTGTCCCTGTCCTTGGGGTCTGCGGGATGGTGGCGGACCAGACGAACCTCTCCCTGTCCCTGTCCTTGGTTCCCACTGCCACGCCCGCGCTCAACAAGGACGACTACCTCGCCATCTGCCTCACCGCGCTCGCCGCCATCGGCAAGGAGCAGCAGGCGAGCGCGTGGAACCCGTCCCCCGCGGCGGCTCAGGAGCTGCGGTTCAGCTGCGCAGTCTGCGGGAAGGCGTTCGTGTCGTACCAGGCGCTCGGCGGGCACAAGTCCAGCCACCGCAAGTCGCCGCCCACCGGAGAGCACTGCATCGCCGCGCAGGCGTCTGCGGGCGATGGGTCAGAGGCGAGCACGGCAGCATCCTTGGATGGGAGCGGCGGCGGCCCGCATCAGTGCACCATCTGCGGGCGGGGCTTCGCGACTGGGCAGGCGCTCGGAGGGCACAAGCGCTGCCAGTACTGGGACGACACCTCCATGTCCATGTCCATGTCCGTCTCCGTGTCGGCGTCCTCTGCCGTGCTGAGGAACTTCGACCTGAACCTGCTACCGATGCCGGAGAACGCAGGGGTGAAGAGGTGGGCCGAGGAGGAGGAGGTGCACAGCCCTCTCCCACCCAAGAAGCTGAGGCTTTTGCTGTAAAAGAAGGAGAGATGGCCAATGCTCAACAGCCCCTTGATTGATTTGTTCATTTGTTGAATTCAATTAGCTATCACCATGATTTGTTGATTTGTTGTATTTATAAGGACACAAATAAATTAAAACTATGGGCTTAATTCCATTTCCATGCTCCAGCGCCCTTCTCTGATCTTTTCGTGTCCATGGGACACTGCTTCGGTGCATTAAAGGCACCTGCCTTTGGGTCACTGACATGTGGGCTAGCCACCTGTTGGGCCCACATGTCATAGACACAAAGGCAGGTGCCTTAAGGCACCGAAGCATAGTCCGTGTCCATGGTGAGCCGCGCTTCCCGATTTTCCTGGGTCGCTGCTGTACTGTCAGAAGAACTGAAACTTTGGCATTGCTTGCAAGACCGTAGCACAGGGTTGCGGTCACTGACAGAACCTAGCTAGTCTGCATTTTATTTTGTTCTTGATGAGAAAGATATTTACAATTGATTTCGTAGACGCAATTGGTCTTCAGTTTAGCTGACGATTTGGTAGTGAAACTAAACACTTTCAGGTACTGATGATCGACTGCAAGCTAACCTACCGAAGTGGGACTGCCACTGCCGTCCTCATAAACTGGTTCCACACACCTCAAGGAGATAAGAATGCAAGGTCCGACCCTTTTTATTTTTCTTTTGCGTGAAAAGGACATCTTCTTATTCCTGGCTACGATGAATCAAATCGTGTTTTTAAAAAATGCTTTAGAAACGGATGGCCCGGACTGATTCAGAATTTCTTTCAACCTTTACCGCAATAGGTAGTAGGTCCGTGGGATTCCTCAAGTACTTTGGGATCAGCTTCTTCTGGAGCTTCTTCCAGTGGTTCTACACCGACGGCAACGTCTGCGGCTTCCTCCAGTTTCCCACCTTCGGGCTAAAAGCCTGGAAGTAAACGTAACGCCTATATGACTTCTTCTTTTTTTTTCTCGCTGAATAATTTTAAAGTTTCGGTGGTTGAAAAATGAAAATGCATGAGAGAGTTCACCGTTTTAAATCCTCGATGATTCCGTGGCCAGAATTTTCTTTGACTTCAGCCTGACGTATGTTGGCGTCGGGATGATCTGCTCGCACCTCGTCAACCTCTCCTTCCTCTTCGGCACCGTCCTCTCCTGGGGCGTAATGTGGCCGCTCATGAGCAAGCAGGAGGGGAAGTGGTACTCAGCCAAGGCGTGTGCCAGCAGCATGACAAGCCTTTCAACGGTTTACTATATCATCGTTCCCGAACTTGCATCCTTTGTATCCTTGAACTGAATGACATTTTTTATAAAAGAAAAATGTTTTTTTTATTTTTTAACTCACATTTCTTGCAATGATGTCCTGGACTTCTTTTGTTTTGCGACTTGAACTTTTACCAACTTGAATTACCGTGTATAGATGAGCACTTGCACTTATAGAAGTGAAAGTTTTTGGTTTTAAATTCATATTTGTTTCCTTGTCCGAACTTATGGTATCACCATTATCGAACCTGCATGGTTTGTGTAGTTGAACTAAAATAAATTTTTACTCGAATAAATGTGTTGTGTTTTTTCTTTGAGCATAATTTCCTCGTGTCCGTTGACGGACTTCCTCAAATTTAATAGACAAACCGACTGTGTTTTATTTTTTGAACTTACATGCTAGTAATAATTAAACATTCCCATACAATTTTTTCACTATTCATGGCATCAACTAAAATAGGCAGGAGAGAGCACTATCGAACTGATCATTGTTTTTGATTCGTACTGATCAATGTTTTTAATTCAAACAAATTTTCCTCTCTTGTAGAAACATCTAACTGTTAAGTACACTTTCTTTAAGAAGTAGCAATCAAATCATCAGCCAGAAAATTTGAATTTGCAGTTGGTGCTATGTGTACGGATTCCATGTTTTGGTCATCCTCATTGTCCGCGTCATGTACTTCATCCTCAACTTGCTGGTGTCCTTCGTGCTAGTGATCGGCGGCGCCATAGTGGGCTAGTGATCAGCGTCCGTCGAAACCTCTCTCGTGCTGTAGTACAGAGAGAAACAAAATAGTGAGAGAAAAGAGCAGTAGAGAGAAACAAATTAGAGGTGAGCTACAAAAACATTAAATTATTCTAATAAATTCCTATGGTCAGTAATATCCATAGCGAAGCTTGGCTCTGTATACTACTGATCAGTACTAGTATTTGTGTAAGTCGTAATGATCAGTACTGCTACTTTTGTCTTACTGACTTTTTAACATTATATTAGAAAATGTGCGCTACAAAATAAACAACTAGATTAGAATAGAAGCATTGGCTTATATTAGAAACGATGAGCTACAAAATAAACAACCAGATGTGAATTTGCTTCAAGTCAGGTTTACTGTTTTTTGTATTTGATGCATCTTGCACTATAGGACTGCTACGGGTTTGCAAGTTGGACTTGAGTACTTTTAAATTGTTTGCATAGTTTAGTGCCGAAATCCTCACCACAAAAGAACACATCTGCATTACCAATTACATATAGCAAAACTGAACTTTCTGCGTCTACTGTTATTTTTACAGAGTGGACTTATGTTTTCTTATGTACTTGAACTTCTAAGTTTTTGAAAATTGCCACTATCACACTTGTTATGCTTGAAAACTCTAGCCAGACTAGGCACCCCCCCAAATACCACACAACAAGGCATGTTATATGTATTTTTCACGAACTGATGATTGTTCACGTACTGAACTGAGAGCACCTAGTTTGTGTTTCAGGAATTAAAATAGACATCCTGAGCACCCCGTTTCAGTAAATGTTTGTGCTATAATTCAACAATAGAGTATATAGATAAGCAAACACCTATTTTTATGGAGAATATACCATTTTTGACGACCTTCATGTGACCAGCGGTGCCGGAGGTGATCTCCTGTCTCCTGCTGCTGCAGGTCGACGAGGAACAGGCGTTACAGTGGAAACAAAACCAGTGAACAGAGTGGGAGTATGCGGTGGTCGAGCGGCAGATGGAGCCCCACAACTCATGCACCTGCATCCACCGCCGACCGCCGCCAGCCCAGCCAAACTCCATGAGGTCCACCTGCGCCACATCGCCATCATCGTACTCCATCAGGATCTCCATGTACATTGCATTCCACACCTCAACGTGGAAGCCCACCTTCAGCCAGGAACTCTGTAACGCCCCGGATTCGATGCGCCAGGTGTCCGCCAGTTATTCGCCGTCGTTGCCATGTCATGTGCTTGTGTGTTGCACTTTGCCATGTCATCATCTGCATTTTTATCATGTCATCATGTGCATTTCATTTTGCATACGTGTTCGTCTCATGCATCCGAGCATTTTCCCCGTTGTCCGTTTTGCAATCCGGCACTCCTATGTCTCCCGGCGCCCCTTTTTACCTCTTTTCATGTGCGGGTGTTGAACGGTCTCGGAATGGATCGAGGTTTGTCAAGCGGCCTTGGTATAGCACCGGTAGACCGCCTGTCAAGTTTCGGATCATTTGGAGGTCGTTTGGTACTCCAACGGTTAACCGGGTAACCGCAAAGCCCTCTTGGAGTTGCAGCCCAACACCCCTTCCAAAGTGGCCCAAAACCCAGCAAACTCCTCTCCATGCTCTCGGTCATTCGATCACGATCGCGTGGCAGAAAACCGCACCTCATTTGGACTCTCCTAGCTCCCTCTACCTATAAATAGGTGTCTTCCCCCGGATTTTTTCGCGCAGATGAAACCCTAGCCCCGCTCCCCTCGCGCGCCGGACATGTCCAACCCCGCCGGACATGTCCGCCGGCCACGTCGCCCGGCCAATCGTGGGCGCCACGTCGCCTCCGCCGCCTCCTCCAACCCGCAGCCGCCACGTCGCCGCCCGGGCCGCCCCCTCCTCCAGCCCGTCGCGGGACCGCTGAGCAAAGGCCGCCCGCTGCGGCCGTCCGCGCCGCCTCCGGCCAGCAGCCTCTCGCCGCCGTCGCCGCTTTCGCCCGCCGCCTCGCCGTCGCCAGCTCGCCCCCGAAGCGCCGTGCCAGCAGGCTTCGCCGCGCCCGTCGCCGTTCCGCCCGCCGCGCGGTCTTCCTCGCGCGCCGCCCGGCGCCCCTCAGCCCGGCGGAGCCGCCCGGCCGGCTCCGCCGTTGCTGCCCAGCCTGCGCCGCCCGCCTCCTTCACCTCCGGTGGCGAGCCGCCGGCCGCCGCCAGCCCTCCTCCGCGCCTCCTCGTCGCCCCCGGCTCGCCGCCGGCCGGATCCGGAGGAGCCCCGGATCCGCCTCCCCCCGGCTTCCTCAACCTCAGCTCCGGCGACCCCGATCCGGCGATCCTCGTAATCCGTGCTGGTTGACTTTCTTCCCCCCCCCCCCAAATCTGCCTAAGTCCCCGAAATTGTTGCATATTTTATTGCATTTTCGTCGCATCATATCTCTGTCATTGTTGCTCCGTTTTGCGCGTATAATATGTCAAAATGTTCGCCTCGATGAGTAGATCATTTCATCTCATTGCATCATTTTCATTTGAGCTCATCTTGGTGCCCGAAATGCTGTTGGAAGAGTGCTATGTGATGTTAGTTTCTGATTTTTATCGAACATGCACTTTGTCATTTTGCCATGATTGATGTGTGCATCCTATGGACTTGAGCCCTACATGTGTTTTGTAATATGCCATGCCATCTTTCCAGGGGTGTATGCCATGTATTTTTGTGATCTATGTGGTGACTAGCACAAGCATGCAAAGTAGGTGTCCTGATGTTGCTGATTTCAGCTCTGTTTTGCTGTTATTTTGATGCCATGTTAACTTGATGCTACAGAGAGTTCCATGCATATTTTGAGATACTTCAGTAAGGATGTTTTGTTATACATGACTTGATCTATCCATCCATGCCCTTGTTTGCAATTGTGGAGTGCCATAGCTTGAGTCAATCGAGCTCTACTTTTGCTATCAAATGTTTCCTGGCAGATTGTTTACATGTTATAAAATTTTTCCAAGGTTGTTGTGGTTGATCCATGTATGATATGATGTTGTTCTTGCCATGTATAGCTTCTATAACATGTCTTCTTACTTTTAGTTGCCTTTCCATGCCATGTTATGCTCTGTGGTGAGTGGTTCAAGCTCACCAACATGCCTACTCATCGTTGTTCCTGCCATGTTTGAATCTGTAATATAAATTGCCATGTTTACGTGGGTGCCATCATATCTTCTGATCCTTTTTGGCTTTTGGTCACTAAGGGACTTTTGTTCTATGCAATTAGTAGATTCATGCCATGCCTTTGTTTGCCATGTTAAGTTCCTGTAACATGTTGTTTCATAGCTCTAAACATTGCAACCTGATGTTATTTCCGCCAATGCACTAAACTGTTATTATTTGCAATCTTGCCATGTCATTTTGAGCATGTTCTAGTGATTTCTGGAGATAGCTCAGTGTTCATGTTTTGTAATGCTTTACCTGTACATCATGCCCATGCCTTTTGTTTTCATATTGTGGTGCTGTAGCATGTTGTTTTGATGCTTGCAATATGCCTAGTTGTTGTTTTGGACAGCTTGTTCTTTAAACTTGTATAGGGTGTATGTGTTGATCCGTTGCTCCGTTTTGAGTGTGCTCTATATGAAACTTGCTTGATTTTGCATGTAGTTTCATATTATCATGTTGCATCCTTGTTTTGAGGTGTTTGCTTGATGTTTGTATGCATTTTGCATCAATGCCATGCTTATCTTGTTTTGCTCATATCTTCTAGACCGTAGCTCCGAATCTAATGAACTTTATATGTAACTTGACTAGAATTTCGTGTAGATCATCGTGGTGCATCTTAATTTGCTGTTTAACAACTTGAACATAAGGTTTATTCAGATCTGGACCAATTTCGAAATTTGCATATGAGGACTTAACGGAATTGTTACATGTTGTTCCCGGTCTCATTTAAATTTGCCTTGATGGGTTGTTCTTGTTTGCATCATCCCTTGCCATGAGTAGCTTCATGTAGCTTTGTCATGCATCATGCTTGGTTGTGCATAATGTCTTGTCTATGTGTGGTGTGTTTACTATGTTGTGTGCTTCTTCTTGTTAGTTCTGTTTAGCTATGCGATCGTGAGGATTCGTTCGTCTACGCTTGGTTCGGCTTCATCCGTTCGTCTTCTTCATGGACTCGTTCTTCTTCCTTGCGGGATTTCAGGCAAGATGACCGCTACCCTGGATCTCACTACTATCATTTCTATGCTAGTTGCTTCGTTCTTTCGCTATGCTGCGCTACCTATCACTTGCTGCTCAAGCCATCCCAAATTGCCATGTCAGCCTCTAACCTTTTTCACCCTTCCTAGCAAACCGTTGTTTGGCTATGTTACCGCTTTGCTCAGCCCCTCTTATAGCGTTGTTAGTTGCAGGTGAAGATGAAGTTGTTCCTTGTTGGAACATGGAGATGTTGTTCCTTGTTGGAACATGTTTACTTGTTGGGATATCACAATATATCTTATTTAATTAATGCATCTATATACTTGGTAAAGGGTGGAAGGCTCGGCCTTATGCCTGGTGTTCTGTTCCACTCTTGCCGCCCTAGTTTCCGTCATATCGGTATTATGTTCCCGGATTTTGCGTCCCTAACGCGGTCGGGTGATTTATGGGACCCCCTTGACAGTTCGCTTTGAATAAGACTCGTCCAGCAAGGCCCAACATTGGTTTTACCATTTGCCTCACCACCACCTACCTTTTCCCTTGGGAGTCGCTCTCTCGAGGGTCATCTTTATTTAGCCCCTCCGGACCAGTGCTTCTCTAAGTGCTGGCCCGAACCGAGCTGCCTGCGGGGCCACCTTGAGGCAACCCGAGGGTTGGTTTTACTCGTAGCTAGTCTCATCCGGTGTTGCCCTGAGAACGAGATATGTGCAGCTCCTATCGGGATTGTCGGCGCATCGGGCGGTCTTGCTGGTCTTGTTTTATTGCTGTGAAATGTCTTGTAGCCGGGATTCCGAGACTGATCGGGTCTTCCCGGGGAGAAGGAATATCCTTCGTTGATCGCGAGAGCTTATCATGGGCTAAGTTGGGACACCCCTGCAGGGTTTTGAACTTTCGAAAGCCGTGCCCGCGGTTATGTGGCAGATGGGAATTTGTTAATGTCCGGTTGTAGAAAACCCGGTGGATCTCAATTAAAATACACCAACCGTAATGCGTAATCGTGAGTGTCTCTTTTCGGGGTTGATCGAAAGGAGAACACGGTTTCGGGTTATGTCGGCGTAAGTAGGAGTTCAGGATCACTTCTTGATCATTACTAGTTGACGACCGTTCCTTTGTTTCTCTTCTCGCTCTCTTTTGCGTATGTTAGCCACCATATATGCTTAGCCGCTGCTGCAGACTCACCACTTTACCCCTTCCTTTCCCATTAAGCTTTGCTAGTCTTGATACCCATGGTAATGGGATTGCTGAGTCCTCGTGGCTCACAGATTACTACACCACCAGTTGCAGGTACAGGTTTGCGATGACCATGACGCGAGAGCGATGTTTGCTCGTTTTGGAGTTCTTCTTCTGCTTCTTCTTCGATCAGGGGATAGGTTCCAGGTCGGCAGCCTGGGCTAGCAGGGTGGATGTCGCTTGAGTTTCTATTTATGTTTAATCTGTAGTCGGATGTTGATCTTGTATATGATGTTGATGTATTCTTGTGGCATTTGTGCCTTATGTATGTATCCCCATCTATTATGTAATGTTGATGTAATGATATCCACCTTGCAAAAGCGTTTCAATATGCGGGTCTATCCTTGGTGGGACCTTCGAGTTCCTTTTGGATAGGGTCGCATATTGGGCGTGACAAACTCGCTTGGGAATCAACTGCTCGATCATAGACCACACTCGTCCTTGTGGGACTGCCACAAGCGTCGAGGTCGAACTGTTGCACAAAAGAAAATTAGGAACTCATGGGATGCAGGGTCGAAATATTGCACAAAAATATATGGTTTCTTCATTTGCCCAGACATTCCCACAAACGTACCAAGTGCACAGGTTGAACTGACCTCGTGCAAGGCACGAACTTGCTCGAGGGTAGGCTGGGAGCTACGAGTGGAGCAGCACATGGAGGTGAACTTCGACTCAGAGGCTACATAAAAAGAGGAAGGGGAAAGGCCAGACCTCACCATTGCATCGTTGAACGGCCTCTGTGTCACCGTTGAACGGACTGTGGTGCCGGCGGTGAACGGACTGTGGTGCCGGCAGTGAACGGCCTGGGCGCCGCTGTGGCGCGAGGGTGGTTCTTTTTCAAACTGGTCGTGGTTTGTTTTTCGAACTTATCTAGTTTTAAGATATGAACTTCCTGGCACAACTCTTTTTCGTCCATACAAGTTTACTAACCAAAATGACTGCAATATAGGGAGGAACGGAATTGTATACCAGGAGAAGTACACGCTCATGGAGCTCCTTCAAATCGGTGGCACTGACGGGGTGTTAGAGGATGGTCGTGAGACTGCAAATCCAGCGAGGGAACTGAAACCAGCAGCAGAGTACTTTGTCAAACCAGGACTGCATATACAAGTTTGTTGAAATGTGGCAGTGAAGTGTCACTAGCAGTACCTCTCTTGTAGTAATACACGTACTTGCTATTAAATACACATGGACCTGCTGTCTTTGCCAATTCTCTTGCGCTTCCTAACCGTCTTTCGCTTCGCCTCTCCATTGGCCATCAGACCCTGAAGGGAACATGTGATCATGCTTGTAAGATATATGTGCTTCAAGTGTAGAACCATCCATGTCTCAATACAACTGATGTCCAGAGCTACAAAAAATCAGAATGCGCAATGGACTTCACTGCCCTATCTAAGATTTTTGTTGAATTATCTCTTCTCCATCTTACTTTCAGTTCTACACCTAAAGATAAGTCAGGCAACTCCAAGCTTGCTTTCGCAGCATTGGATTAGACACGTATGTTTTAGTGCTGATTAATTACCTGATGATTGAGCAGCTGATGGTTGGGGCTTTGCTTTCTTTTCTTGCACGATAGTGGGTTTGGGCCCTGCAGAAGGACTACCAAAATGTTAATGCTGCCCACTAGATCATAACAAGCAAATATAGTCGTGCTCATGCATATGACGAATATCCAAAAAAAAACAGTAGATGAAGATACAACCTTTGCTCTGTTTGTCAAGCAATTTCAGCTAGTGGTCCGCAAGAAATTTCATAACACCATGCATTTTCAGCTAGTGAAACATGTGACGAAGAACTAAACTAAAAAAAAAAGATTCTTGGAGATGGAAGAAGGCGTCGGACGTCGGGTGAACCTGCTACCCTTACTCCTGTGAACTGACGGCTCCGGTGAAGTGGAGCTGATGGAGGCGGGGTTCACGAGCAACGGCTGGGCGCACTGGGATTTGGTCGCTATAGGCGATCCGCTACCCCTACTCCTGTGGACTGACGGCTCTGGTGAAGTGGAGCTGATGGAGGCAGGGTTCACGAGCAGCGGCTGGGCGCACCGGGATTTGGCGCTGTAAAGATTTAGTGCAAATCACATTAAAGGTGAACTAAAAATCTTCCTAGCAACCTCTTCCAATTGCATTACTCATAACATTATCTATAGAGAGACTTACATCCCAAATAAAATACATGCAGAGATGGGCGGCCACCAACTTGTTTATATCAGAAATTTTTAGAAGCCAATGAACTTCAGCATGACAAGTAGATCAATACAGCATGCAACTTATGTAGTTTCTTAACTCTAAACACATGGTCAAAATTTCAGTCACTTATACAACATGCAACATATATTTTTTTTAGTTGAAGAACTAGCAGTCTTGCAGCACAAGAGGCACGGCATGGTGCTATTAACTAACTTACAGAGATCCTTTCTTCTTTGTAGCAGTAATCACAGAGGCGCTGCCACACGATTCGGACTTGTCCCAGCTTCATATTGCCTAACTTCACAACAAATCACTTCTAGGCATGAACATAAACACTTATAGGACTGCACGAACCACACAAAAATAAGTTAGTTGTTAACTCGTGAGGCAGCCAGAATCCACTCAGATGCAATGTTTCAAGAAGCCTGGCTCCCACAATTTTTCTCCTCTACTTGTTCTCTCTTCACCCGTCCCTTTTATTCTATATCTTGTTTATCAAATCCAAACGCATTTGCAAATACAGCTTGGCTCCAAGAAGAAAAATCCAGAGCATGGGGGCAGCAGCGTGCAACTGGGGGTATGCTCACCATTTTTTGTAGGGATGCATGTACATGCTGCAGTCGAAGAAATACCATGGAGCTTTTCAGAAAACAAACTATGAACTTTTCTGGATCTTTTTGTTGGACTGAAGCATTTAAGCAAGCACCTGATGGCATCAAGAAAACAAGTGATTACAACTGTTATGACCGGCATATTAGGGGCTTAGCCCAGTGGGCTCTGGCCCAAGTTATCTTATCGTTATTAGGGGCTTAGCCCAATTATCTTATCGTTATTAGGGTCGTTTGCTTATGAGTCAAGTAAACCTCTCTATATAAGGAGAGGAGATGTATCAATCTAATCAAGCAAGAAGCAATAAGTATTTGTCCGGCTTCCCTTAGGGAGCCGGGAGACCTAACTGAAAGCACAAGTGCTCCCTAGGTGGTTTTGGTAATTAATGTCAACATATCTCTTGTTGGACTAACACTTTTATCTAGTATATTTCAGATAAGTTCAACAATGGAGTGGCATGGACTAAAGGATGTGGGAACTCCTTCAAGATGCTAAGGACAAAGGATTGGCTCAAGCTTCAAGCTCAAGACTCTTCATTTTACATTTTAGTGGTCCAAGATCACATTGAGTCTATAGGAAAAGTCAATACTATCAAGGAGGGATGAGGTGTTTCTTAATGAGCCTTTTGCTTCATGTGCTTAGTGATATTCTCCAAAACCCTCAACTACTTTCCCACTTCCACACATATGACCTAAACCAAAAGTCAAACTCGGCCCTACCGATTCTTTCTATTCGGCGCCACCGAGTTCAGATGTCATAGCCACTGCCACAAACCCTAGGAAAATCGGTTTCACCGATAGGGATCTCGGTCTCACCGAGATGGGATTGCAATCTCTCTGTGTATGTCCATTACCAAAATCGGTCCAACTGAGTTTGAGCAATCGGTACTGCCGAGATTACAATGCAAACTTTCTGGTTAACTTATTACCAAAATCGGTCCCACCGAGTTTGAGTAATCGGTCTCACCGAGTTTGCCTGACCAATTCTCTGGTTAGCTAATTACCAAATTCGGTCTCACCGAGTTTGTGTAATCGGTCTCACCGAGATTACATTATGCCCTAACCCTAACCAAATCGGTCCTACCGAGATGCATGTCGATCCACGAAAACCCTAACGGTCACTAGGTTTACTAAATCGGTCGACCGAGTTTGATAATTCGGTCCCACCGAGTTTGGTAAATTGTGTGTAACGTTAGATTTTGTGTGGAGGCTATATATACCCTCCACCTCCTCTTCATTCGTGGAGAGAGCCATCGAACAAGCCTACACTTCCAAAGATCCTATTTACGAGAGAGAACTACCTACTCATGTGTTGAGGCCAAGATATTCCATTCCAACCACATGAATCTTGATCTCTAGCCTTCCCCATGTTGCTTTCCACTCAAATCTTCTTTCCACCAAATCCAATCCTATGAGAGAGAGTTGAGTGTTGGGGAGACTATCATTTGAAGCACAAGAGCAAGGAGTTCATCATCAACACACCATTTGTTACTTCTTGGAGAGTGGTGTCTCCTAGATTGGCTAGGTGTCACTTGGGAGCCTCCGACAAGATTGTGGATTTGAACCAAGGAGATCGCCTACTTCGTGAAGATCTACCGCTAGTGAGGCAAGTCCTTCGTGGGCGATGGCCATGGTGGGATAGACAAGGTTGCTTCTTCGTGGACCCTTCATGGGTGGAGCCCTCCGTGGACTCGCGCAACCGTTACCCTACGTGGGTTGAAGTCTCCACCAACGTGGATGTACGATAGCACCACCTATCGGAACCACGACAAAAACATCCGTGTCTCCAATTGCGTTTGAATCCTCCAAACCCTTCCCTTTACATTCTTGCAAGTTGCATGCTTTATTTTCTGCTGCCTACATATCTTTGCATGCTTGCTTGTTATGTATTGAGAATGTTAAAACTTGTGCCTAAACTCCACTTAAACCTAAAAGAAGTTAAAAACTGCAAATTTGGTACTTAGTGTCTAATCACCCCCCCTCTAGACACCTCTCTCAAGATCCTACACTAACCCTAGCCGCCTCTTGCGCCACCGCCGCCTCTTCTCCACCACGCAAGGACGGCGCCCAGCCGCCGGCCGCCACGCCCTCGACCTCGTCTTCCTCCATCTTCCCCCTTCAATCTTCACCCTAGAACCGATAGAACCCTAGCTCCTAACACCTTGGTATCAGATAGCACAGTATCGATCATGTGTTCGCCGCCGCCCATCCCGTCGCTTCCGCTGCTGGCCTTCTCCACCGCGCGGCTGCCCTCCCCGTCCGTGCCACTGGTCGCATCATCCGGCGCCGCCACCACCCAGATGGCGGCGCCCTCCACCGCACCACCGGCCGCCGTCTACTCCCCTACGGAGATCACCGGGGTCCTCAATGATCTCGTCACCGCCGTCCAGGGGATACGGCTATACCTAGCGGGCCCTATGGTCCGCCTTGGCTACTGGCCCCAGCGACCGCCAGCCGCCCTGCCGTGGTATTCGGCACCCGCGGCGCCGACCGGGCCTCTACACCACCACTGTCCGCTTTAGCCGCCGCCCGCTGATACATCTCTGTCGTATATACTTTTCCAAACACTTTTGCCCTTGTTTTGGACTCTAACTTGCATGATTTGAATGGAACTAACCCAGACTGACGCTGTTTTCAGCAAAATTGCCATGATGTTTTTTTATGTGCAGAAAACAAAAGTTCTCGGAATGACCTGAAACTCCACGAAACATCTAGTTAAAAATAATAAAAAATCCTTGCCAAAGATGAAGACCAGGGGGCCCACACCCTGTCCACGAGGGTCTGGGCGCCCCCCTAGGGCGCGCCCCCCTACCTCGTGGGCCCCCTGGAGCTCCTCCGACGCCAACTCCGACTCTATATATTTGCTTTCGGGGAGAAAAAAATAAAGGAGAAGAAATCATCGCGTCTTACGATACGGAGCCGCCGCCAAGCCCTAAAACCTCTCGGGAGGGCTGATCTGGAGTCCGTTCGGGGCTCTGGAGAGGGGGATTCGTCGCCTTCGTCATCATCAACCATCCTCCATCACCAATTTCATGATGCTCACCGCCGTGCGTGAGTAATTCCATCGTAGGCTTGCTGGACGGTGATGGGTTGGATGAGATTTATCATGTAATCGAGTTAGTTTTGTTAGGGTTTGATCCTAGTATCCATTATGTTACGAGATTGATGTTGCTATGACTTTGCTATGCTTAATGCTTGTCACTAGGGCCCGAGTGCCATGATTTCAGATCTGAACCTATTATGTTTTCATGAATATATGTGAGTTCTTGATCCTATCTTGAAAGTCTATAGTCACCTACTATGTGTTATGATCCGGCAACCCCGAAGTGACAATAATCGGGACCACTCCCGGTGATGACCATAGTTTGAGGAGTTCATGTATTCACTATGTGTTAATGCTTTGTTCCGGTTCTCTATTAAAAGGAGGCCTTAATATTCCTTAGTTACTGTTAGGACCCCGCTGCCACGGGAGGGTAGGACAAAAGATGTCATGCAAGTTCTTTTCCATAAGCACGTATGACTATATTCGGAATACATGCCTACATTATATTGATGAATTGGAGCTAGTTCTGTGTCACCCTATGTTATGACTGTTACATGATGAACCACATCCGGCATAATTATCTATCACCGATCCAATGCCTACGAGTTTTCCATATACTGGTCTTCGCTTATTTACTTTCCCGTTGCTATTGTTACAATCACTACAAAATACCAAAAATATTACTTTTGCTTTCATTACTCTTTTGTTACCGTTACCACTACTATCATATTACTTTGCTACTAAATACTTTGCTGCAGATATTAAGTTATCCAGGTGCGGTTGAATTGACAACTCAACTGCTAATACTTGAGAATATTCTTTGGCTCCCCTTGTGTCGAATCAATAAATTTGGGTTGAATACTCTACCCTCGAAAGCTGTTGCGATCCCCTACACTTGTGGGTTATCAAGACCAATTTAAAGGCGCCGTGTCGGGAGCATAGCTCTATTCCTTGAGTCACTTGGGATTTATATCTGCTGGCCACTATGAAGAACTTGAAAGACGCTAAGACAACAATTTATCCCTCAACTACGAGGGAGGTAAGGAACTGCCATCTAGCTCGCACTTGATTCACCTTCTGTTTTGAGTAAGCTTGCGACACCTAAACCTGCTTCGCTATTCGCTACGATATGTGCATGTTATTGATGATGCCACTTCTGCTATGCATGATACTTATGATGAAACTACTTCTATGCTTGATACTACTGTGCCCCTTAGTGAATTTCTTGATGAACAAATTGCTAGGGCTAGAGAGAAAGAAATTATTGAAACTGATATTGTTGATGAAAGTGATGATGAAGATAGGCCTGTTATTCCTGAGGATTATATTTTTGATAAAGAAGTTTCTGCGGCTATTTTAGCTTGCAAAGATAATTATGAACTCATGAGTTTATTAACTAAATGGAGTAAGGAATCTCTTAGAGATAGAATGAGGCCTGACCCTGCTTTTGCTACTTCACCTATTTGTGTTGCCGATAAGGATTATGAATTCTCTGTTGATTCTGATATAATTACTTTGGTTGAATCTGGTCCTTTTCATGGCTATGAATCTGAAACTGTTGTGGCACATCTTACTAAATTAAATGATATAGCCACCCTGTTCACTAATGATGAGAGATCTTGCTACTTTTACATCCTTAAAATATTTCCGTTCTCATTAAAGGGTGATGCTAAGATATGGTTTAATTCTCTTGATCCTGGTTGTGTGCGTAGTCCCTAGGATATGATTTATTACTTCTCTGCTAAATATTTCCCTGCTCATAAGAAACAAGCTGCTTTAAGGGAAATATACAACTTTGTGCAAATTAAAAAAGAGAGTATCCCACAAGCTTGGGGGAGGCTTCTCAAGCTACTTAATGCTTTGCCTGATCATCCTCTTAAGAAAAATGAAATATTTGATATCTTTTATAATGGACTAACCGATGCTTCCAGAGATTACCTGGATAGTTGTGCTGGTTCTCTTTTCAGGGAAAGAACACCGGATGAAGCTGAGATTCTATTGAATAATATGTTGACAAATGAAAATAATTGGGCACCTCCTAGGCCAGCTCCAGAGCCAATTACTGAGCCTATTCCTAAACCAACTCCAAAGAAGAGAGGTGTTCTATTTCTCAGTCCTGAAGATATGCAAGAGGCAAAGAAATCTATGAAAGAGAAAGGTATTAACGCTAAAGAGGTTAAGAATTTACCTCCTATTGAAGAAATACATGGTCTTAATTTACCACCTGTTGAAGAAGCATATGATCTTAATCCATTACCTATTGAAGAACCTCCAAGTCCTGATAACCCGACATAGGTAGTAAAGGTAAATTCTCTCTATAGATTTGATGAAGGTGATATTCCTCACTATAAGTCTGCTAGGCAATGCTTAGAGGAGTTTGATAATTTTATTATCAAACAAGAAAATTTCAATGCTTATTTTGGTAGACAATCAAAACAAAATACTTATATGATTAAACACTTGGGTGATTATATGGCTGATGTTAGACGTGAACTTAAACTTGTCAGCAAACAAGCTTCTATGATTACCACTCAAGTAGAACAAGTACTTAAAGCTCAAAATGATTTGCTCAATGAAATGAATAGTAAGAAAAATGATTATGCTGTTAGAGTGGCTACTAGAACTGGTAGAATGACTCGGGAACCTTTGTATCCTAAAGGCCACCCTAAGAGAATTGAGCAAGATTCTCAGAGAAATAATATTGATGCTCCTAGTTCTTCCAAAAGGAAGAAAAAGAAAAATGATAGGACTTTGCAAACTTCTAGTGAACCTATTGCTGAACCACGAGAATCCAAATGATATATCTATTTACGATCTTTGAAACACAATCTGGTAATGAACATGAACCTAGTGAAAATATTAATGATGATGTTCATGTTGATGCTCAACCTAGTAATGATAACGATGTAGAAATTGAACCTGCTGTTGATCTTGATAACCCACAGTCAAAGAATCAACATTATGATAAGAAAGATTGTGTTGCTAGGAAACATGGTAAAGAAAGAGAACCTTGGGTTCAAAAACCCATGCCTTTTCCTCCCAAGCCATCCAAGAAAAAGGATGATGAGGATTTTGAGCGCTTTGCTGAAATGATTAGACCTATCTTTTTGTCACGCCCAAGATGCGGCCCTATCCAAAAGGAACTCGAAGGTCCCACGAAGGATAGAAGCGCATCTTGAAGACGCTTTTGCAAGGTGGATATCATCACATCAACATTACATAATAGTGGGGATACAACCAAGATATACAATGGCACATGAATACAACAATACATCATACATAAGATCAACATCCGACTACGGATGAAACAAAAACAGAAACTCAAACAATATCCACCCTGCTAGCCCAGGCTGCCGACCAAGAACCTATCCCTCAATCGAAGAAGAAGTAGAAGAAGAACTCCAACACAGATAAACATCGCTCTCACGTCATGATCATTGCAAAACCTGTACCTGCAACTGTTGGTGTAGTAAACTGTGAGCCACGAGGACTCAGCAATCCCATTACCATGGGTATCAAGACTAGCAAAGCTTAATGGGTAAGGAAGGGGTAAAGTGGTGAGGTTGCAGAAGCGACTAAGCATGATATGGTGGCTAACATACGCAAATAAGAGCGAGAAGAGAAGCAAAAGGAACGGTCGTCAACTAGTAATGATCAAGAGGTGATCCTGAACTCCTACTTACGTCAAACATAACCCAAAACCGTGTTCACTTCCCGGACTCCGCCGAAAAGAGACCATCACGGCTACACACACGGTTGATGCGTTTTAGGTCGGATCTGGTGTCAAGTTATCTACAACCGGACATTCACAAATTCACATCTGCCACATAACCGCGGGCACGGCTCTCAAAATTTTATACCCTGCAGGGGTGTCCCAACTTAGCCCATGATAAGCTCTCGCGATCAACGAAGGATAATCCTTCTCCCAGGAAGACCCGATCAGTCTCGGAATCCCGGTTTACAAGACATTTCGACAATGGTAAAACAAGACTAGTAAGCCGCCCAATGTGCCGACAATCCCGATAGGAGCTGCACATATCTCGTTCACAGGGCAACACCGGATAGGTCAGCCTACGAGTAAAACCAGCCCTCGAGTTGCCCCGAGGTGACCCTGCAGTCTGCCCGGTTCGAACCACTGGCCCCGAGGGGGGGGGGGCTAAAATAAAGATGACCCTCGGGTTGGCCGACCCAAGGGAAAGGGTATAGGTGGTGGTGAGGCAAATGGTAAAACCAAGGTTGGGCCTTGCTGGAGGAGTTTTATTCAAAGCGAACTGTCAAGGGGGTCCCATAAATCACCCAACCGCGTTAGGGACGCAAAATCTGGGAACATAATACCGATATGATGGAACCTAGGGCGGCAAGAGTGGAACAAAACACCAGGCATAAGGCTGAGCCTTCCACCCTTTACCAAGTATATAGATGCATTAATAATATAAGAGATATTGTGATATCCCAACATAAACATAATCCAACATGGAGCAATCTTCATCTTCACCTGCAACTAGCAACGCTATAAGAGGGGCTGAGCAAAGCGGTAACATTGCCAAACAACGGTTTGCTAGGGAGGGTGACAATGGTTAGGGCTATCATGCAATTTGGGAGGCTTGAGCAGCAAGTGGTAGGTAACGCAACATAGCGATAGAACGAAGCAACTAGCATAGCAATGATAGTAATGAGATCCAAGGTGACGGTCATCTTGCCTGAAATCCCGCTAGGAAGAAGAACGAATCCATGAAGAAGATGAAGCCATCAAGACGAACGAAGCGTAGGCGAACGAATCCTCACGAAACAGGAACTAACGAGAAGGAGCACAACCGGAAAGAAACAAACAACATGGTAAACACACAACACATGAACAAGGCATGTTGCACAATCAAGTATGATGCATGACAAGATTAAATGTTGTTAACATGGCAAGAGGTGAAACATAACAAAACTACCTATCTAGGCAATTTTAAATGAGGCCGGAAACAACAAACAACAATTCCAGAAAATCCTCATGTGCATATGTTTGTATTTGGTACTGTTCTGTCCTAAACACAATTTTAATTTTGTTAAACAGCAAAATAAAGTGCACCATGTTAAACTAGGCATTTTCCACCCCATTTACACATAAAGTTTATTTAAAACGGAGCTACGGTTATTTAGTTATGAAATAAAACATTTTAGCACGGCATTTATGCAAATTAATGTAAACAACAATTTAAACATTTTAAACATGGATGAAAGTGGCATATTATGAAACTAGATGAAAAACTAAGCATTTTTCATATATAAATTATTTACATATGATGCATGATTGATTAGTTATTAAATGCATGAATATCAAGGGTTTTTCTGTAAAACTGTAAATCACTGGATAATGTCAAAATTCGCAGGCAGGGGAAAAAAAATACATCGGGCCGAATCTGGAGCTACAGGAACTTTGGAGGCTCACCCTGGCTGAGGTCCGGTCGGTGGAGGAGGCAGGGGAGGCAAGGAGGCCCATGCGCATGGCGGGCGCTGGCAGGATCTGGGCCTCGCTGGATCGAACGAGGAGGCGCGGGGCCGCGGTCAACGGGATGACGAGCGAGCTGCTCTTGTTGATGGGGAAGCAGAGCGCGGCTGGGACTTGGCTGCGGCAAGCGACGGGGACGGCGGGGACGGAGAGGGGCGGCGAACCTCTGGATCTGGCCTGAGATGGCAAGGACGAAGGCGATAAGGGGAACTCAGGGAGGCGACGGAGACAAGCGAATTCGGGCGCTCGAGGGGCTTGAACGACGGCGGCGGGATTCCTGTGATCCACATGAGAGAGAGACCATGAGAGAAGAAGAAACGTGAACGGAAGAAAGGAGAGGGCATGACTGGGCCTGCCTGCTGGCTTGCTCCGGCGTGGTGGCGAGGACGTGGTGGCGGGGTCGAGGAGGAGGCATCGGGCGTGGAACGCGGGCGGCTGCTCGCTGGCCTTGGCGCGGGTGAGCAGAGGGACTCGGCGTCGAGGGATGAAGGGGCTGGACGGGTCCGAGGCTCTTCAGTGCGGATTGGCCGGGAACCACGCCAGCGCAACGAGCGGGAGCTACGGGAGGCCATCCATGGCGGCGCTGCGAAGTCAACAGAGAGAGAGAGAGAGAGCAGCGTGAGAGAGAGAAAACAGAAGCAGGAGGGGAAAGGGAGCAGGGCTGTCGAGCACAGGCCTGGGGCTGGTGGTCGGCGGCGATGCAGCTGGTTGCGAGGACGGGCGCGGGGTTCGGGCGTGAATGCAGTAGAGCTCCTGCGCGGGATGGAGGTGGCTGCGGGAGCCTCAGGCAAGCTCTTGCTCGGGAGAGGAACATGGAGATGGATCGATGGGATGGATGGGACGGCGAGGTCGGGCGTTGCTCTGTTGGTGGATGGCTGAAGGCGAGGTGGATGCGAGTTGTGGTTGGTCGGCGGCGCAAAACGAGGGGCTTGGTCGGAGAGAATTTGGATCGGGAAGAGATCCAGGGAGATGGTAGAGAGTGGCGGCGGAATGAGGAGGATGGGACAAGCTGCCTAATTTCTAGGGTTGGATCCGTGTATATATAGCAGTGGATTTGACTAGGGCTATCTCGTCCCTCCGATCGTAATCGGGTGGTCAAGAAAAATAGGCTAGAGAATCCAAATGAGAAAACGGAGATGTTTTATAGATGTTAGGAGATGATCCGGACCTGATGGTCATGACCGACCAGTTCGGGTTCGGGGCAGTTTCGGACGCACGCAAAAGGGGTTGGTGGCTGTGCAGAGAGGGTGGGCATTTAGACGAGAGGGGAAAACAAAGACAATGGAGTCTGACGAAAGGCCACGGGGACAAAAGGAGGGTTTTGTTGGTCTCGGAGAAAGAGAGAAGAGAGGGGTCCAATTGGTCTGAGAGAAGGTCAACAAGGACAAGCGATTTGACAACAGGGAAACGAAGACAAAGAGAGAAGCGGTAACTACGAACGGCTACGAGGTTTTATGAAAACATGTGGATGCAATGCGGATGATGCGATGATGAAATGCATGACATGAACAAAATGCAAAACGAAAGACAAAAACCCGACCACGGAGAAAATAATATATCACATAGCCGGAAATGGCAAGAGTTGGAGTTACGAATATGGAAAATTGTATCCGGGGCGTTACAACACTCCACCACTACGAGAGGATCTCGTCCCGAGATCTAGGATGGCGCCGGAGAGAAAACGGAAGAGGAAGAGAGGAGGTAAAACTAAGTTGCTTCTTCAACCAATGAGTGAAACCAAAGAACCTTGAGAGGTTGAAAAGTTGAAAGAAAGAACGTAACAGAGTTGAACACAATTGAGAGCACTGCGGTAGAAAATAGAAACAAGGAACACCATGTGAACCTTGGAGGTTGCAAAGCTATGAATGAGGAGTACAATGGACAAGAAGGAATTTGAATCACTCTGGTTGAAACGAGATAAACAAGGAATAGGAAGAACAAATTCGGACAACACTCCGGTTGAAAAGAGATGCAAGACTTGACAAAATGGGAAGAACTTGAAAGAGGACACGACACTCCGGTTAAATGGATAAGCAAGAAAAAGAACATGATCTTTACAAAACGAGGTGATGCGTGAAAAAAACAACATCACCATGCCTCCGGAAGAAAGAATAGAAGATAGATCATTGGAATAATAGAATGGAGAAGAAAATGCCAACTTCTGCCACAAATGAACTTGGAAAGCACCCTTGCAAAATCAACAACGAAAAGCACAAACTTGTTGTGGGCTTATGGCAAACATCTCAAAATGATGAGGTGACAACCGGCCACCGATGGAAACAGTTAATTGGGTTGAGATCAGCAAGGAGATGAAAACTCCTTTTAATGAGAGAAATAGGAGGAAACTTGGATTATCGATAGGCACCACAATTAGCAACATTCCTTAGGGAAGGCTTTAGGTGTAACCTAACCCAAGATAACTCCAAGGAAGAAAGTGATGGGTTTAAAATAAGTCATTCTTGAAAACTTGTGAATCATGAAACACGAAGAGAATTGTCAAGAATGGCATAACACTGCCTCAAAAGATAAGGTAGGAAGAATTGCACTTCGGAATGCAAGATGAAGAATGCTTGAACTCCTCAAAACAAAACATGTGTTGAGCACCATGTTTATTTTTGAGTATAGCTTGGCGGATCATAACTTCGAGAGAAATCTTGAGAACAATTGAAGAATGAAAAGAATCCTTGACGAACCACCATGTAGAGCCTCCATGAAGAAAAGTTGGTATCATCACATCAACATTACATAATAGTGGGGATACATCCAAGATATACAATGGCACATGAATACAACAATACATCATACATAAGATCAACATCCGACTACGGATGAAACAAAAACAGAAACTCAAACAATATCCACCACCTTTAGCCGGGCTGTGGACCAAGAACCTATCCCTCAATCGAAGAAGAAGTAGAAGAAGAACTCCAACACAGACAAACATCGCTCTCACGTCATGATCATCGCAAAACCTGTACCTGCAACTGTTGGTGTAGTAAACTGTGAGCCACGAGGACTCAGCAATCCCATTACCATGGGTATCAAGACTAGCAAAGCTTAATGGGTAAGGAAGGGGTAAAGTGGTGAGGTTGCAGAAGCGACTAAGCATGATATGGTGGCTAACATACGCAAATAAGAGCGAGAAGAGAAGCAAAAGGAACGGTCGTCAACTAGTAATGATCAAGAGGTGATCCTGAACTCCTACTTACGTCAAACATAACCCAAAACCGTGTTCACTTCCCGGACTCCGCCGAAAAGAGACCATCACGGCTACACACACGGTTGATGCGTTTTAGGTCGGATCTGGTGTCAAGTTATCTACAACCGGACATTCACAAATTCACATCTGCCACATAACCGCGGGCACGGCTCTCAAAATTTTATACCCTGCAGGGGTGTCGCAACTTAGCCCATGATAAGCTCTCGCGATCAACGAAGGATAATCCTTCTCCCAGGAAGACCCGATCAGTCTTGGAATCCCGGTTTACAAGACATTTCGACAATGGTAAAACAAGACCAGCAAATCCACCCGATGTGCCGACAATCCCGGTAGGAGCTACACATATCTCATTCTCAGGGCAACACTGGATAGGTCAACCTACGAGTAAAACCAGCGCTCGAGTTGCCCCGAGGTGGCCCCGCAGTCTGCCCGGTTCGAACCAGCACTTAGAGAAGCACTGGCCCGGGGGGCTAAAATAAAGATGACCCTCGGGTTGGCCAACCCAAGGGAAAGGGTATAGGTGGGGGTGAGGCAAATGGTAAAACCAAGGTTGGGCCTTGCTGGAGGAGTTTTATTCAAAGCGAACTGTCAAGGGGGTCCCATAAATCACCCAACCGCGTTAGGGACGCAAAATCCGGGAACATAATACCGATATGACGGAAACTAGGGCGGCAAGAGTGGAACAAAACACCAGGCATAAGGCCGAGCCTTCCACCCTTTACCAAGTATATATATGCATTAATAATATAAGAGATATTGTGATATCCCAACATAAACATAATCCAACATGGAGCAATCTTCATCTTCACCTGCAACTAGCAACTCTATAAGAGGGGCTGAGCAAAGCGGTAACATAGCCAAACAATGGTTTGCTAGGGAGGGTGACAACGGTTAGGGGCTATCATGCAATTTGGGAGGCTTGAGCAGCAAGTGGTAGGTAACGCAGCATAGCGATAGAACGAAGCAACTAGCATAGCAATGATAGTAATGAGATCCAAGGTGACGGTCATCTTGCCTGAAATCCCGCTAGGAAGAAGAACGAATCCATGAAGAAGATGAAGCCATGAAGACGAACCAAGCGTAGGCGAACGAATCCTCATGATCGCAACGAAACAGGAACTAACGAGAAGGAGCACAACCGGAAAGAAACAAACAACATGGTAAACACACAACACATGAACAAGGCATGTTGCACAATCAAGTATGATGCATGACAAGATTAAATGTTGTTAACATGGCAAGAGGTGAAACATAACAAAACTACCTATCTAGGCAATTTTAAATGAGGCCGGAAACAACAAACAACAATTCCGGAAAATCCTCATGTGCATATGTTTGGATTTGGTACTGTTCTATCCTAAACACAATTTTAATGTTGTTAAACAGCAAAATAAAGTGCACCATGTTAAACTAGGCATTTTCCACCCCATTTACATATAAAGTTTATTTAAAACGGAGCTATGGTTATTTAGTTATGAAATAAATCATTTTAGCTTGGCATTTATGCAAATTAATGCAAACAACAATTTAAACATTTTAAACATGGATGAAAGTGGCATATTATGAAACTAGATGAAAAACTAAGCATTTTCATATATAAATTATTTACATATGATGCATGATTGATTAGTTATTAAATGCATGAACAGCAAGGGTTTTTACGTAAACTGTAAATCATTGGATAATGTCGAATTGCAGAGCAGGGAAAAAATACACCGGGCCGAATTTGGAGCTACAGGAACTTTGGAGGCTCACCCTGGGCTGAGGCCCGGTCGATGGAGGAGGCAGGGGAGGCAAGGAGGCCCATGCGCGTGGCGGGCGCTGGCGAGATCTTGGCCTCGCTGGATCGAACGAGGAGGCGCGGGGCCGCGGTCAACGGGATGACGAGCGAGCTGCTCTCGTTGCAGGGGAAGCAGAGAGCGGCTGGGACTTGGCTGCCTCAAGCGACGGGGACGGCGGGGACGAAGAGGGGCGGCGAACCTCCGGATCTGGCCTGAGATGGCAAGGACGAAGGCGATAAGGGGAACTCAGGGAGGCGACGAAGACAAGCGAATCCGAGCACTCGAGGGGCTTGAACGACGGCGGCGGGATTCCTGTGATCCACATGAGAGAGAGACCATGAGAGAAGAAGAAACGTGAACGGAAGAAAGGAGAGGGCGCGACGGGGCCTGCCTGCTGGCTTGCTCCGGCGTGGTGGTGAGGACGTGGTGGCGGGGTCAAGGAGGAGGCATCGGGCGTGGAACGCGGGCGGCTGGTCGCTGGCCTTGGCGCGGGCGAGCAGAGGGACTCGGCGTCGAGGGATGAAGGGGCTGGATGGGTCCGAGGCTCTTCGGCACGGATCGGCCGGGAACCACGCCGGCGCAACGAGCAGGAGCTACGGGAGGCCATCCATGGCGGTGCTGCGAAGAAAAGAGAGAGAGAGAGAGAGAGCAGCGTGAGAGAGAGAGAGAGAGAAAACAGAAGCAGGAGGGGAAAGGGAGCAGGGCTGTCGAGCACAGGCCTGGGGCTGGTGGTCGGCGGCGACGCAGCTGGTCGCGAGGACGGGCGTGGGGTTCGGGTGTGAACGCAGTAGAGCTCCTGCGCGGGATGGAGGTGGCTGCGGGAGCCTCAGGCGAGCTCCTGCTCGAGAGAGGAACATGGAGATGGATCGATGGGATGGATGGGACGACGAGGTCGGGCGCTGCTCTGTTGGTGGATGGCTGAAGGCGAGGTGGATGCGAGCTGTGGTTGGTCGACGGCGCAAAACGACGGGCTTGGTCGGAGAGAATTTGGATCGGGAAGAGATCCCGAGGGAGATGGTAGAGAGTGGCGGCGGTGGAATGAGGAGGATAGGACAAGCTGCCTAATTTCTAGGGTTGGATCCCGTGTATATATAGCAGGTAGATTTGACTAGGGGCTATCTCGTCCCTCCGATCGTAATCGGGTGGTCAAGAAAAATAGGCTAGAGAATCCAAATGAGAAAACAGAGATGTTTTATAGATGTTAGGAGATTATCCGGACCTGATGGTCATGACCGACCGGTTCGGGTTCGGGGCAGTTTCGGACGCGCGCAAAAGGGGTTGGTGGCTGTGCAGAGAGGGTGGGCATTTAGACGAGAGGGGAAAACAAAGACAATGGAGTCGACGAAGGCCACGGGGACAAAAGGGGGTTTTGTTGGTCTCGGAGAAAGAGAGAAGAGAGGGTCCAATTGGTGCGAGAGAAGGTCAACAAGGACAAGCGATCGACAACAGGAAAGCGGAGACAAAGAGAGAAGCGGTAACTACGAACGGCTACGAGGTTTTATGAAAACATGCGGATGCAATGCGGATGATGCGATGATGAAATGCATGACATGAACAAAATGCAAAACGAAAGACAAAAACCCGACCACGGAGAAAATAATATATCACATAGCCGGAAATGGCAAGAGTTGGAGTTATGAATATGGAAAATTGTATCCGGGGCGTTACACTTCTTACGTATGCGATTGACTGATATGTTCAAAACAAATCCTTATGCTAAGTATATGAAGGATATCATTACTAATAAAAGAAAGATATCGGAAGCTGAAATTTCCACCATTGTAACGCCCCGGATTCGATGCGCCAGGTGTCTGCCAGTTATTCGTCGTCGTTGCCATGTCATTTGCTTGCGTGTTGCACTTTGCCATGTCATCATCTGCATTTCATATCATGTCATCATGTGCATTTCTTTTTGCATACGTGTTCGTCTCATGCATCCGAGCATTTTCCCCGTTGTCCGTTTCGCAATCCGGCACTCCTATGTTCCACGGCGCCCCCTTTTGCCTCTTTTCGTGTGCGGGTGTTAAACGGTCTCGGAATGGACCGAGGTTTGTCAAGCGGCCTTGGTATAGCACCGGTAGACCGCCTGTCAAGTTTTGTGCCATTTGGAGGTTGTTTGGTACTCCAACGGTTAACCATAAAAGCCTCTTTGGTCTTGCAGCCCAACACCCCTTCCAAAGTGGCCCAAAACCTAGCAAACTCCCCTCCATGCTCTCGGCCGTTCGATCACGATCGTGTGGGCGAAAACCGCTCCTCATTTGGACTCTCCTAGCTCCCTCTATCTATAAATAAGTCTCCTCCCCCGAAATTCGCGGTCAAATCCTACCCTAACCCTAGCTTCTTCCTCCTCCAGCCGCCGGACATGTCCGCGCCCCACCGGACATGTCCAGCTGCCGCCCGCCGGCCAACCACGACGCGCCACCTCACCTTCTCTCTCCTCCCTCCTCCAGCTGCCCTTGGGACCGGATCGGGCCCACATGCGAGCCAGCGCCGCCGCCGCCGTTCGGCCCGCGCCCCAGCTTCGGCCCGTCTGCCTCCGCCGCCGCCCGTGAGGCCGGCCCTCGCCGCCGGCTCCTCCACGCCGCGCGCCGCCCGCCGCCCTCGGCCTCCTGCCGCCCGCCGCCCGGCCATGGCGCCCGCCCGCGTCCCTCGGCTCCCGCCTGGGCGCGCCTCGCCACCGCAGGCCAGCCAGCCGCCTCCCCTCGCCGCCGCGCCTTGCCGGTGCTGCGTCGCCGTCCGCCTCCCGCCCGGCGCCCGTGCCCGCCGCCTCCTCGCCGGAGCTCGCCGGCCGGATCCGGTGGATCGGGATGAGATCCACCGGGATCCGAGCCAAACACGGGCGCCCGCGTCCCGGATCTGCCCGTCCCGCTTCCCTCCGTCCCGGGTTGACTTTTCCCGCGAGGTATAAAATCGACTAAGTCCCGAATCTGTAGTAATTTTCATGCCATGTTTGTCATGCCGTAACTCTGCATCCGTAGCTCCGTTTCGTGCGTGTAATATGTCAAATTGTTCGTCTCGACGAGTACATCATTTCATCTCATTGCATCATTTTCATTTGAGCTCATGTTGGTTCCCGAAATGCTGTTAGAAGAGGGCTATGTGATGTTAGTTTCAGATTCTTATCAGAACATGCACTTTTGTCATTTTTGCCATGATTGATGTGTGCACCCTATGAACTTGAGTCCTACATATGTTTTGTAATATGCCATGCCATATTTACAGGGGTGTATGCCATGTATTTTTGTGATCTATTTGGTGACTAGCACAAGCATGCAAACTAGTCTTCATGATGTTGCTGATTTCAGCCCCTGTTCTGCTGATATTTTGATGCCATGTAAACTTGATGCTACCGAGAGATCCATGCTTATTTTGAGATACTTCAGTAAGGATGTTTTGAACATATGGTTATTCTCTATCCATCCATGCCCTTGTTTGCAATTATGGAGTGCCATAGCTTGAATCAATCGAGCTCTACTTTTGCTATAAAATGTTTCCTGGCAGGTTGTTTACATGTTATTCAATTTTGCCAAGGTTCTTGTAGTTGGTCCGTGTATGCTATGATGTTGTTCTTGCCATGTATAGCTTATATGCCATGTCTTCTTACTGTGAGTTGCCTTGCCATGCCATATATTGCTCTGTGGTGAGTGGATCAAGCTCACCAACATGCCTACTTATTGTTGTTCCTGCCATGTATGAATCTGTAATATAACTTGCCATGTTTACATGGGTGCCATCATATTTTCTGATCCTTTTTGGCTCATGGTCACTAAAGGACATTTGTTCTATGCAATTAGTAGATTCATTCCATGCCTTTGTTTGCCAGGATAAGTTCCTGTAACATGTTGTTTGATAGCACTAAACATTGCAACCTGATGTTATTTTCTGCAAAGTCTGAAACTGTTATTATTTGCAATCTTGCCATGTGTGTTTGAGCATGTTCTAGTGATTTCTGGAGATAGCTCAGTGTTCATGTTTTTTCCTGCTTTACCTGTACATCATGCCCATGCCTTTTGTCTTCATGTTAAGATGCTGTAGCTTGTTGTTTCGGTGCTTGCAATATGCCTACTTGCTGTTTTGGACAGATTGTTGTCATGACTTGTATAGGGTGTATGTGTTGAACCGTTGCTCCGTTTTGAGTGTGCTCCATATGAAACTTGCTTGATTTTGCATGTAGTTTCATATTATCATGTTGCATCCTTGTTTTGAGGTGTTTGCTTGATGTTTGAATGCATTTTGCATCAATGCCATGTTTAACTTGTTTTGCTCATATCTTCTAGGCCGTAGCTCCGAATCTAATGAACTTTATATGTAACTTGACTAGAATTTCATGTAGATCATCGTGGTGCATCTTAACTTGCTGTTTAACAACTTGAACATAAGGTTTATTCAGATCTGGACCAATTTCGAAATTTGCATATGAGGACTTACCGGAATTGTTATATGTTGTTTCCGGCCTCATTTAAACTTGCTTTGATGTGTTGCTCTTGTATGCATCATCTCTTGCCATGAGTAGCTTCATGTAGCTTTGTCATGCATCATGCTTGGTTGTGCATCATGTCTTGTTTATGTGTGGTGTGTTTACTATGTTGTGTGCTTCTTCTTGTTAGTTCCTGTTTCGTTGCGATCGTGAGGATTCGTTCGTCTACGCTTGGTTCGGCTTCATCCGTTCGTCTTCTTCATGGACTCGTTCTTCTTCCTTGCGGGATTTCAGGCAAGATGACCGCTACCCTGGATCTCACTACTATCATTGCTATGCTAGTTGCTTTGTTCTATCGCTATGCTGCGCTACCTATTACCTGTTCCTCAAGCCTCCCAAATTGCCATGTCAGCCTCTAACCTTTTGCACCTTTCCTATGCAAACCATTGTTTGGCTATGTTACCGCTTTGCTCAGCCCCTCTTATAGCGTTGTTAGTTGCAGGTGAAGATGAAGTTTGTTCCTTGTTGGAACATGGAGATGTTGTTCCTTGTTGGAACATGTTTACTTGTTGGGATATCACAATATATCTTATTTAATTAATGCATCTATATACTTGGTAAAGGGTGGAAGGCTCGGCCTTATGCCTGGTGTTTTGTTCCACTCTTGCCGCCCTAGTTTCCGTCATATCGGTATTATGTTCCCGGATTTTGCGTCCCTAATGCGGTCGGGTGATTTATGGGACCCCCTTGACAGTTCGCTTTGAATAAGACTCCTCCAGCAAGGCCCAACATTGGTTTTACCATTTGCCTCACCCAGCCCTTTTTCCCTTGGGTTTCCGGAGCCCAACGGTCATCTTTATTTTAGCACCCCCGGGCCAGTGCTTCTCTAAGTGCTGATTCGAACCGAGCCGCCTGCGGGGCCACCACGGGGAAACTCGAGGCTTGGTTTTACTCGTAGCCTGTCTCATCCGGTTTTGCCCTGAGAACGAGATATGTGCAGCTCCTATCGGGATTGTCGGTGCATCGGGCGGCTTTGCTGGTCTTGTTTTATTACTGTCGAAATGTCTTGTAGCCGGGATTCCGAGACTGATCTGGTCTTCCCTGGGAGAAGGAATATCCTTCGTTGATCGCGAGAGCTTATCATGGGCTAAGTTGGGACACCCTGCAGGTATAAACTTTCGAGAGCCGTGCCAGCGTATGTGGCAGATGGGAATTTGTTAATATCCGTTGTAGTAAACTTGAAGCAAACTCTTCTAAAATACACCAACCGTGTAATGCGTAACTGTGAGTGTCTCTTTTCGGGTGGATCGAGAGGAGAACACGGTTTCGGGTTATGTCGGCGTAAGTAGGAGTTCAGGATCACTTCTTGATCATTACTAGTTGACGACCGTTCCTTTGTTTCTCTTCTCGCTCTCATTTGCGTATGTTAGCCACCATACATGCTTAGTCGCTGCTGCAACCTCACCACTTTACCCCTTCCTTTCCCTTTAAGCTTTGCTAGTCTTGATACCCATGGTAATGGGATTGCTGAGTCCTTGTGGCTCACAGATTACTACACCACCAGTTGCAGGTACAGGTTTGCGATGATCCTGACGCGAGAGCGATGTTTGCTTGTTTTGGAGTTCGTCTTCTGCTTCTTCGATCAGGGGATAGTTTCCAGGTCGGCAGCCTGGGCTAGCAGGGTGGATATTGTTTGAGTTTCTGTTTATGATTCATCCGTAGTCGGATGTTGATCTTGTATGTTGTATTGTTGTACTCATGTGACATTGTATGTCTTGGTTGTATCCCCATCTATTATGTAATGTTGATGTAATGATATCCACCTTGCAAAAGCGTTTCAATATGCGGGTCTATCCTTGGTGGGACCTTCGAGTTCCTTTTGGATAGGGTCGCATATTGGGCGTGACATCATATTCTTTTCCTTGGATCAAGTGTTTTCCCTGCTCATTCGCCTCTCGCCAGCTTATCCTTCCGGAGTGTTCAAGACGTCTCAGGAGATTCGTCTGTGTTCCAATTAATTCGAGGTTGTCACCTTAGTCAAATATTTCAGTTCTTCCGGCGCATCATCTATCTGTTCAACACCCCTTTCCAACGGTGTTTTCTTTTAGTGGGCCCTAACCCACAGGTCTTTCCCAGGATCTTACCTGACTCTTCTAATTCCACCGAAGTTATTCGCAATTCTTTTCAAGTGTGACGTAAGAATGGACCCCATCAGTCACATGTCTTCTCCAAGATCGCCTTCAAATCATTTTTCATTATTGGCTCAACCTCTTCGCTTTTTATTCTACCGGAGTATCTCAACAATTTTGGTGGTGTTTATCGTCGTCTTTGAAGACCGAAGTAGAGTTCTCTTAAATCTTGTCCGTTCCCCCGGAGGTTCATGGTGCTAGTTCGATGTTATCCTATCTAATTGTTTCCAGTCATGCAAATTATTTTCATCCATCCGGAGTATTTCAGGAGTTGATTTCTGTTTATTTTCACCGGAGGCCATCATTCCAGTTATCGTTCTCTATTTATCCCGGTGCCTCGTTCAAGTGTTCTTAATCAGATCATGATCTCTTTGTTCTTTTGCATCTAAATCCCCTCTAGCTTATTGGTTCTTCTAATTCTTCCCGGTGGTTCATTCTCTTTCATCAGTCATTTCCAAATTCTTACGGTGGTTTGTTCAAGATTCTTTTCTTTGTTTATCATATTAATCCATTCGTTCTTTCAATCCTACCGGTGGTTCATGAAGACCTTCTCAAGTTTGCGTTATGTCACTTCTCAATCTCTTTTCAAGAAGAATAAGTAGTATGAAAAATCCATTGCTTGTCATCAATTTAATTTGATGAAGTATAAGCATACAATAAATCTTATTCTTATTTCATCCAAGTGATTAATCTTTTTCTTCGGAGTTTGTTCTTGATGAATAAATTCTAGTTCCAAGTCTTTTCATCTTTTCTTTTCCGGAGTTCAAATTTCCTCAGCCATTTCGTCGAAACCTCCATCTAAATCATCACAAGATTTAATCTTATTCTTTCGTCCTTTATTCTATCTCATCATCCTTTTGTCACCGGAGTTCTTCACGGTGGTTCTTCATGATTTAATTCATTATTCAAGAGTTCATCAACATTTTGTTGGAGAAATTCAAGTACCTTTTCTTCTTGCATCTCGAAGTGCAATTAAATCTCCGTATTCTTTTGAAGTGGAGTTTTGCATCTCTTCGTTCTTCTCAGCTATCCAATCATTTCCGTTTGTGGCCGGAGATCACTTCATAATTTTTGAGATGTTATCCATAAGTCCACAACTAGCTTATTCTTTCATTGTTGATTTCCTCAACAACTCCATTCAATCCTTCTATCTAAGTTCTTTTCAATTCTTTCAATTCTTCTGGAGGCATTACGTGGCTTATGTCGTCAAGTATCATTCCATCCTCTCTAGCTCGTATTCTATTCCTCCATGTTTCAGCCGGAGTGCTCCCTAAATCGTTTTAGTCTTATTTGTTTCATATATCGTTCTAACCAGAGTGTTTTCATAGTCTATCTGATCCTGTGAGCTTTCGATTCTCGTCATTCTCGTCGTTCCTCTCTTCTTCTCGAGTGCTCTCGATTCCTTGCCTCTTCTCTCTTGCGTTTCTTGTTTCACCTCTTCCTTTTCCCTTCCGTCTTGGTCCTAAGATCTCGGGACGAGATCTCTTGTTAGTGGAGGAGTGTTGTAACGCCCCGGATTCGATGCGCCAGGTGTCCTCCAGTCATTCATCGGCGTTGCCATGTCATTTGCTTGCGTGTTGCATTTTACCATGTCATCATCTGCATTTCATATCATGTCATCATGTGCATCGCATTTGCATGCGTGTTCGTCTCATGCATCCGAGCTTTTTCCCCGTTGTCCGTTTTGCAATCCGGCACTCCTATGTCTCCCGGCGCCCCCTTCTTGCCTCTCTTCGTGTGCGGGTATTAAACTTTCTCAGAATGGACCGAGGTTTGTCAAGCAGCCTTGGTATAGCACCGGTAGACCGCCTGTCAAGTTTCAGATCATTTGGAGGTCGTTTGATACTCCAACGGTTAACCGGGTAACCGTAAAGCCCTCTTTGAGTTGCAGCCCAACACCCCATCCAAAGTGGCCTAAAGCCCAGCAAACTCCCCTCCATGCTCTCGGTCGTTCGATCACGATCGTGTGGGCGAAAACCGCACCTCATTTGGACTCTCCTAGCTCCCTCTACCTATAAATATGTGATCCCCTCGGATTTTCGCAGCCCAACCCTAGCCCTAGCTTCGCGCCACGGACATTTCGTCCCGCCGTCCGGACATGTCCGCCCCATCCGCCGCCCGCGTCCCAGCCAGTCCGGAGCCGCCACATGGCGGCGCCTCCGTCTTGCCAAGGGGCTCATGAGCCCACGGCCGCCCCCGCCCCGCCCCGCCCGCCGCCGCCCGTCCGTCCGTGCCCAGCGCCGCGCCTCGGCCCTGCCGCTGCTGCTGGCGCCAGCTGCCGCCGCCGCCGCTGGCCCGCGCCGCCCGCTCTGCCCTGCTCCGGCCGAAGCCTCCGCGACCGGAGCCGCCACGGCGGCGCGCCCCCAAGGCCGCCCGCTCCCCTGCGATCGCCGCATCTCCCGTGCCTCCTCCTCGCCGGAGTTCCTCGCCGGAACCGCCTCCACCTCGCCGGAGTTGGGGGTGGACGAGATCCACCACCACCACCAAGCAAACGTCGCCCCCGCGCCCGGATCTCTTCGTCCCGTTCGACCCCGTCCAACTTTTCGGAGGGTAAAAATCCACTAAGTCCCGAATCTGTGTAATTATCATGCCATATTCATCATGCCATAACTCTCTGCATATAGCTCCGTTTTGTGCGTGTAATATGTCAAATTGTTCGCCTCGACGAGTACATCATTTCATTCCATTGCATCATATTCATTTGAGCTCATCTTGATGCCCTAAATGCTGTTAGAAGAGGGCTATGTGATGTTAGTTTCAGATTCTTATCAGAACATGCACTTTTGTCATTTTTGCCATGATTGATGTGTGCACCCTATGAACTTGAGTCCTACATGTGTTTTGTAATATGCCATGCCATATTTACAGGGGTGTATGCCATGTATTTTTGTGATCTCTGGGGTGACTAGCACAAGCATGCTAACTAGGCTTCATGATGTTGCTGATTTACGCCTGCTACTGCGATATTTTTATGCCATGTAAACTTGATGCTACCGAGAGATCCATGCATATTTTGAGATACTTCAGTAAGGATGTTTTGAACATATGGTTATGCTCTATCCATCCATGCCCTTGTTTGCAATTATGTAGTGCCATAGCTGGAGTCAATCGAGCTCTACTTTTGCTATAAAATGTTTCCTGGCAGGTTGTTTACATGTTATTCAATTTTGCCAAGGTTGTTGTAGTTGACCCGTGTATGCTATGATGTTGTTCTTGCCATGTATAGCTTCTATGCCATGTCTTCTTACTGTGAGTTGCCTTGCCATGCCATGTATTGCTCTGTGGTGAGTGGTTCAAGCTCACCAACATGCCTACTTATTGTTGTTCCTGCCATGTATGAATCTGTGATATAACTTGCCATGTTTACATGGGTGCCATCATATCTTCTGATCCTTTTTGGCTCATGGTCAGTAAAGGACTCTTGTTCTATGCATTTAGTAGTATCATGCCATTCCTTTGGTTGCCATGATAAGTTCCTGTAGCATGTTGTTTGATATCTCTAAACATTGCAACCTGATGTTATTTCCTGATAAGTCTGAAACTGTTAATATATGCAATCTTGCCATGTCATTTTGAGCATGTTCTAGTGATTTCTGGAGATAGCTCAGTGTTCATGTTTTGTCATGCTTTACATGTACATCATGCCCATGCCTTTTGTTATTACGTTGAGATGCTGTAGCATGTTGTTTTGGTGCTTCCAATATGCCTAGTTGCTGTTTTGGACAGATTGTTGTCATGACTTGGATAGGGTGTATGTGTTGAACCGTTGCTTTGTTTTGAGTGTGCTCTATATGAAACTTGCTTAGATTTGCATGTAGTTTCATATTATCATGTTGCATCCTTGTTTTGAGGTGTTTGCTTGATGTTTGTATGCATTTTGCATCAATGCCATGTTTAACTTGTTTTGCTCATATCTTCTAGGCCGTAGCTCCGAATCTAATGAACTTTATATGTAACTTGACTAGAATTTCGTGTAGATCATCGTGGTGCATCTTAACTTGCTGTTTAACAACTTGAACTTAAGGTTTATTCAGATCTGGACCAATTTCGAAATTTGCATATGAGGACTTATCGGAATTGTTATATGTTGTTCCCGGCCTCATTTAAACTTGCTTTGATGTGTTGTTCTTGTTTGCATCATCTCTTGCCATGAGTAGCTTCATGTAGCTTTGTCATGCATCATGCTTGTTGTGCATCATGTCTTGTTCATGTGTGGTGTGTTTACTATGTTGTGTGCTTCTTCTCGATAGTTCCCGTTTCGTTGCGATCGTGAGGATTCGTTCGTCTACGCTTGGTTCGTCTTCGTGGCTTCATCTTCTTCATGGACTCGTTCTTCTTCCTTGCGGGATTTCAAGCAAGATGACCGTCACCTTGGATCTCACTACTATCATTGCTATGCTAGTTGCTTCGTTCTTTCGCTATGCTGCGTTACCTATCACTTGCTGCTCAAGCCTCCCAATTGCCATGTCAACCTCTAACCTTTTTGCACCCTTCCTAGCAAACCATTGTTTGGCTATGTTACTGCCTTGCTCAGCCCCTCTTATAGCATTGCTAGTTGCAGGTGAAGATGAAGTTTGTTCCTTGTTGGAACATGGAGATGTTGTTCCTTGTTGGAACATGTTTACTTGTTGGGATATCACAATATCTATTGTTTAATTAATGCATCTATATACTTGGTAAAGGGTGGAAGGCTCGGCCTTATGCCTGGTGTTTTGTTCCACTCTTGCCGCCCTAGTTTCCGTCATATCGGTATTATGTTCCCGGATTTTGCGTCCCTAACACGGTCGGGTGATTTATGGGACCCCCTTGACAGTTCGCTTTGAATAAGACTTTTCCAGCAAGGCCCAACATTTGTTTTACCATTTGCCTCACCTATTACCTTTTTTCCCTTGGGAGTCGCGCATCCCAAGGGTCATCTTTATTTTAGCCCCCGGCCAATGCTTGTCTAAGTGTTGGTCCAAACTAGAAACCACTTGCAGCGCCACCTCGGGAAACTTGAGGGTTGGTTCTAGTTATGCGTAGTACTCATCCGGTCGTGGCTCGAGACGAGATACTGTGGCTACTATCGGGATGTCGGCACGCCGGGAGGTCTTGCTGGTCTTGTTTTATTCTGTCGAGATGTCTTGTGGCCGGATTCGAGACTGATCGGGTCTTCCGGGAGAAGGAATATCCTTTGTTGATCGCGAGAGCTTATCATGGGCTAAGTTGGGACACCCTGCAGGTATAAACTTTTGAGAGCCGTGCCAGCGGTTATGTGGCAGATGGGAATTTGTTAATATCCGGTTGTAGTAAACTTGAAGCAAACTCTTCTAAAATACACCAACCGTGTGCGTAACCATGAGTGTCTCTTTTGGGGTTGATCGAGAGGAGAACACGGTTTCGGGTTATGTCGGCGTAAGTAGGAGTTCAGGATCACTTCTTGATCATTACTAGTTGACGACCGTTCCTTTGTTTCTCTTCTCGCTCTCATTTGCGTATGTTAGCCACCATATATGCTTAGCCGCTGCTGCAACCTCACCACTTTATCCCTTCCTTTCCCATTAAGCTTTGCTAGTCTTGATACCCATGGTAATGGGATTGCTGAGTCCTCGTGGCTCACAGATTACTACACCACCGATTGCGTGTACAGGTTTGCGATGATCATGGCGTGAGGCGATGTTTGCTTGTATTGGAGTTCTTCTTCGCTTCTTCTTGATCGGGGATAGGTTCGGTCGGCAGCCTGGGCTAGCGAGGTGGATATTGTTTGAGTTTCTGTTTATGTTTCATCCGTAGTTGGATGTTGATCTTGTATATGATGTGATGTTGTATTCGTGTGGTATTGTATCCCTTATGTATGTATCCCTACATATTATGTAATGTTGATGTAATGATATCCACCTTGCAAAAGCGTTTCAATATGCGGGTCTATCCTTGGTGGGACCGTCGAGTTCCTTTTGGATAGGGTTGCATATTGGGCGTGACAACCATGCTTGCTAATTATACTTTTAAGGGTGGAATACCAAAGAAACTTGGAGATCCAGGAGTACCCACTATACCATGCTCTATTAAAAGAAATTATGTTAAAACTGCTTTATGTGATCTTGGAGCCGGTGTTAGTGTTATGCCTCTCTCTTTATATCGTAGACTTGACTTGAATAAGTTGACACCTACTGAAATATCTTTGCAAATGGCTAATAAATCAACTGCTATACCTGTCGGTATTTGTGAGGATGTGCCTGTTGTAGTTGCAAACGTTACTATTTTAACGGACTTTGTTATTCTTGATATTCCCGAGGACGATAGTATGTCTATTATTCTTGGAAGACCTTTTTTGAATACTACTGGGGCTGTTATTGATTGCACCAAAGGCAATGTCACTTTTCATGTTAATGGTAATGAGCATACGGTACACTTTCCGAGGAAACAACCTCAAGTTCATAGTATCAACTCTATTGGAAAAATTCCATCGATAATATTTGGAGGTTTTGAATTTCCTCTTCCTACTGTCAAGAAGAAATATGATATTCTTATTATTGGGGATGTTCATATCCCCGTTGAGGTAACATAGTGTTATTCGAAATTTCTCCGGCTTCATGATTATTCGGAATGAGTTTATTAACAAGACCTGATCAACCTTGTTAGTGGATTCTTTTTGATGAGCATGAGATGGATGAAACTAGAAGCACAACCTTCTGTACCCTCTTTATACTTTCTGTTATTTAGTTTAAATAAAGTAAAAATAGTATTTTTCTGTCTGTTTCCTGATTTATCCGTGCAATATAAAAATACCCCGAAAATAAAAGTCCTCTAAATGCCATGCCAATTTAATATGATTTTTTCGGGAATATTTGAGGATTTATGGTACTGAAATCACCGCGGGGGGAGTTGCCACCTGGCCACGAGGGTGGAGGGCGCGCCCCTGCCTCGTGGGCCCACGGTGGCCCTCCTCTACTTATTCTTGCACCCATCTTCTTCTTCTTCCTCCCACAAACACGAATAACCAGCTCAAGCACGAGTTCTAGCTCACTTTGCTGCGATTTTTGATCTCCTTGCTCAAAGCACCTCTCACAAAACTGCTTAGGGAGATTGTTCTTTGATATGTGACTCCTCCATTGGTCCAATTAGTTTTTGTTCTAGTGCTTTATTCATTGCAAGTTTGTGCTGCATAGGTGACCATGTTCTTGAGCTTGCATGTCAAATTTATATGGTTTCAAGTAGTTCTAATGTTTGATATAGGCTCTAGGCACTTGTAGGAGTAGTTGCTATCAATTTTATTGAGTTTGGTTCACTTTTGTTTGAAGTTACTAAAAATTTCAGAATATTTCAGAAAATAATGAAGAGACTTTTGAGGGGTTCATCGAGCCGAAGCTTGAAGGAAAAACAAAATGAAGAAGCACATAAGCCCAAATATAATTTGCCTCGTACCGCGGAGGTCCGGCCGTGTGAATGACCTTCCGATGACTTCTTGAGACGGGCCGGGATTTATGAGGATTTTTATTCACTGGTTGAGAATGTAGTTCAAATTTGAAGTACATAAATGCATTGAAAACTCAGTTAATGCATAAAAATGTCCAAGCAGACACGAAAAATCACAAAATTGACACAACTCCTGTTGTTCTATGTTGACACGAGATAAATTTTGAAAGCAATAAGAGGCAATGGATATTGATAACCCACAAGTATAGGGGATCAATTGTAGCCTCTTCGATAAATAAGAGTGTCCAGACCAAGCGAGGAGCTAAAGGTAGAACAAATATTCCCTCAAGTTCTATCGACCCCAGTAAAACTCCGCATACGCTTAGCGTTTGCTTTACCTAGAACAAGTATGAAACTAGAAGTACTTTGTAGGTGTTTTTTAGATAGGTTTGCAAGAAGATAAAACTGATAATAAATAAAAGCTAGGGGTTGTTTAAGATGAATACACAGCTAAATTAGTTTTTAGTGAGAGCTTTTGTCACGAAAGTTGGTGGCCCTAGATCTCAGGCAGGTGCATGGGTCAGGATCTCGGATTGTAACAGGTGTAGTGATGATGATGGCCCGTGTGCTCGGTGCCACCCAGGCCCGAAGGGGAGAGAGCCCCCCTCCTTCTTCTTTCTTGACCTTCTCTAGATGGGAGAGGTTTTCTGATCTGGCCTCCATGGGCGTGGGAGGCGAAACCCCTCCGGTTGATCTGTTCTCTCTCTCTCTCTTGTTTCTGCGTTCTCTTCTGTTGCCCTTTCACCGTTTTCATATATATGGAGATCTGTAACTCCGATTAGGCTGAAACCTTGGTGATTTTTGCAAAAATAGCTTTCTTGCGGCGAAGAAGGGCATCAACCACCTTGTGGCCCACGAGGGTGGTAGCGCCCCTGTACACCACCTTTTTCGAACCTTATCGTGGATTTTTTCCAGAATTTTCCAAATATTCAAAATAAGCTCAAATCCGTTTTATATTTTGGATTCCGTTTGATATGGATATTCTCTGAAACATAAAACATGCAACAAACATGGTGGCACTTTCGGCACTGGATCAATATGTTAGTCCCAAAAATAGTATAAAGTTGCCAAAAGTATATGAAAGTTGAATAATATTGGCATGGAACAATCAAAAAATTATAGAATCTGACGGATATCAGCATCTAAGCTTAATTCCTGCTGGAGTCCTCGGTAGATAAATGATAAAAAGATAATTTTGATGTGGAATGCTACCTAGCCTAATCTTGATCACATATCTAATCATGGCATGAATATTAAGACACGAGTGATTCAAAGCAATTGTCTATCATTTGACATAAAAAATAATACTTCAAGCCTACTAATAAAGCAATCATGTCTTTTCAAAATAACAAAAGAAAGTTATCCCTACAAAATCATATAGTCTGGCTATGCTCCATCTTCACCACACAAAATATTCAAATCATGCACAACCTCGATGACAAGCCAAGCAATTGTTTCATACTTTTAGCGTTCTCAAACCTTTTCAAATTTCATGAAATACATGGCGTGAGCCATGGACATATCACTATAGGTGGAATAGAATATGATGGTGGGGGTTGTGTGGAGAGAGAGAAAAAGGAAAGGAAGATAGTCTCATCAACTAGGCGTATCAGCGGGCTATGGAGATGCCCATCAATAGATATCAATGTGGTGAGTAGGGATTGCCATACAACGGATGCACTAAGAGCTATAAGTGTATGGCTCGGACTAAAAACTAAGTGGGTGTGCATCAACTTGCTCCAAAACCTCGGGGTTTGAGAGCCCATCATCGAATATACAAGCCAAGTTCTATAATGAAAACTCACTAGTATATAAAGTGATAACTCAAGAGACTCTCTATATGAAGAACATGGTGCTACTCTGAAGCACAAGTGCGGTAAAAGATAGTAACATTGCCCCTTCTCTCTTTTCTCTCTTTTTTTTTTTGGTGGGCTTCTTTGGCCTCTTTTTCTTATTGGGCTTCTTTGGCCTCTTTTTTTTTATGAAGTCCGAAGTCTCATCCCGACTTGTGGGGATTCATAGTCTCCATCATCCTTTCCTCCTTTGAAATGCTCTAATAATGATGATCATCACACTTTTATTACAACTCAATATTACAACTCTATATCTAGAACAAATCGACTCTATATGAATGCCTCTGAGGTGTACCGGGATGTGTGATCTAAGCGTAGCAATGACATCAAAAGGACAATCCATGAAAACATCATGCTAGCTATCTTACGATCATGCAAAGCAATATGACAATGATGCTCAAGTCATGTATATGATGATGATGAAGTTGCATGTCAATATATCTCGAATGGCTATGGAAATGCCATGATAGGTAGAGTATATGGTGGTTGTTTTGGGAAGATATAATGAGGCTTATGTGATAGAGCATATCATATCACGGGTTTGGATGCCTTGGCGGTTTACCAACTCTCGAGGTGAGAAAGGGCAATGCAGTGCAGAAGGGCTAGCAATGATGGAAGGGTGAGTGTGTATAATCCATGGACTCAACATTAGTCATAAAGAACTCACATACTTATTGCAAAAATCTATTAGTTATCGAAATAAAGTACTACATGCTCCTAGGGGTATAGATTGGTAGGAAAAGACCATCGCTAGCCCCGAGCCGCCACTCATAAGGAAGACAATCAATAAATAAATCATGCTCCGACTTCATCACATAACGGTTCACCGTGCATTACTCACAGAATCATAAACTTCAACACAAGTATTTCTACAATCACAACTACCCACTAGCATGACTCTAATATCACCATCTTTATATACATAAAACTATTGCAAGGAATCAAACATATCATATTCAGCGATCTACAAGTTTATGTAGGATTTTATGACTAACCATGTGAATGACCAGTTCCTGTCATCTCTCTAAATCTATACTACTATTAAACAACCAAACAAGAAATTCTTTAAGCACCCCACAAAGCGTACACAGATCCAATACAACACGCATGATTAGGCCCACTAAAGTCAATCTAACGATTAGCCTTAACCTAAACCATTTTACGTGTGCACTTAGCAATTTATATTGTTGGCGTACTCCGTGGAGGAAAATATGAAACTCCACGTGAGCAATTAGAAACTAATAATCACGGTGCATCCTATTCTAGGAAACTAAATCAGTGCATCCATCCTATTAGAAACTAATCTCGAGACAAATCCATCCTATTAAAAACTTATCTCGACGCATCCATCCTATTAGGAAGCTAATCGCGAGCACTTTGCCGCCATCATGCACGCTAGCCACGATGCGGAAGCGTGAGGAGCCGTCTTCCTCGAGGCGTCGTCTTACGCCTAGAGGCGAGGCTGATACGCGCTCTACTGCGACTCCATCCCGTCGAGGGCATGCTCTCGGCAACCATCGGCATCAGCGTCGACTTCAGCTCCGTTCGCAACACCGCCCGACAACCACCCCGCGACATCCCAAGTCCAAGCCGCAACACCGCCGTCCCTAGGCGGCACCGGTCTCGATGGTGGGCGCGAGAGTGCGTCATTACCATTCTGTCGTCATCCTCTTGGGCCGTCGAGGACCTCCGCATCCCTCTTGGGTGTACGTGCATAGTCGAGGGCCGAGGTCTATCACAAATCAATCGGGTGAACCTTTAATTCGAGTTGGGGTATTCTACAATTTGCCCGACTAATAGTGCACTTTTGGCGCAGATTGGGTCAGAGAATTTTTGATCTGCAATTTCATCTATCAACCAATCTTCCTCGATGCATTCTAGAAATAAAAAAATTGGGACATGAAGAAATTGCTATTTCAAGTTTAATTAATCATTTGATAATTCCTTTGAGAAATAAATGTGATGGAGCATGAAAATCATTCTCATATACTCCTCTGTTTCAAAATATAAGATTTTTAAAAGATTTCAATGTGACTACATCTGGAGTAAAATGAGTGAATCTACATTTTAAAATATACATCCATTATATAGTCCGTTATTGGAATCTCTAAAAGAACTTATATTTTGGAACAAAGGAAATAGATATAGGAAGAATGGGACTGATTGTAAGAGTGTGTTTGTTTAGACATGTATACTTCTGGTCGATTCTATTTAGACCAAGATTAGAATTTGACTACATGCATAAGTTTGGCTGGTTGAAATTTTGATTCACTATCTCTCATAAAGTGTCATTGGTGGGTGCACATGCATTACATATTAAATAAGAATCGTGGTGCTTCAAGCAATCTAGAATTATAGATTTGGGATTATCTTGGGTTGCCGATTGCTGTTACTGAAAATGTGTAATTATATGGCACACATAAGAATGCATGCGATCTTGCCTTACAAAGTAGGCTCAAGAGGGATCTTGAAGAAGTTAAGATCTGAGTCTCTATTCCCATGATTACTTCTCATGTTCATATAACTTCATGTCATATCATCTTTTACATTTCAATTACTTTCTTTCACGGCTACACTCGAAGACTACACTACAAGCCTATTACTGCATTAATAAATAATTGCTGATTTTATTTAAATGAGAATATTTTCCTGCGTTTACTCTATACAGCAACATAACCACTATTGTGTCTCACTTTTGAAAATACAATTTGGCGATATCAAACATTGTGTATCCATTTGATTTATATTTTTAAAAACATTTATTTTTTATATTATGAATCTCACACGATTTCGTTTAGGCGTCGTTGCCGTGCATGCTAAGTAGATATAAGTGAAGCAAGAGTTTAATTCTTTCTACAAAAGATATGCCGCTCTAACATATAAGTGAACAAAAGAGCATTCTACAAATGGCGGTTGTCTAAGTGAAAGCAGGCAATCCGAACTTCAAATGATATAAGTGAAGCACATGAAGCATTCTATAAAGCCATATGAGAGTCCGGATTAGGGGTGTCAGGATAAGCGGGACTATGACCTGGCGGACTCACAGGCTATGAATACAAGATTGAAGACTTTTACCGTGTCCGGATGGGCTTTCCTTGGCGTGGAAGGCAAGCATGGCGTCTGAGAGATATGTGATCTCCTACCATGGTAACCCGACTCTTTGTAACCCTAACCCTATTAGATGCCTATATAAGGTTTTAAGTCCATAGGACAAACAACAATCATACCATAGGCTAGCTTCTAGGGTTTAGCCTATCTCGATCTTGTGGTAGATCTACTCTTGTACTACCCATATCAATATTAATCAGCGAGGTAGGGTTTTACCTCCATCGAGAGGAGGCCCAAACACTGGTAAAAACATAAGTGTCCTTGTCTCCTGTTACCATCGCCCTGACGCACAGTTAAGGACCCATATCATCAATATTAATCAGCGGGGTAGGGTTTACCTCCATCGAGAGGGCCCAACCTGGGTAAAACATCGTGTCCTTGTCTCCTGTTACCATCCGCCTAGGCCTTACGTTCGGGACCCCCTACCGAGATCCGCGGTTTTGAAACCGACATTGGTGCTTTCATTGAGAGTTCCTCTGTGTAAATACGCCCGTCAAGGATCTTTGCTTACCGGATGTAACTTTCCATATTTCAACTCTTGCCATTTTCGACATTGTGATATGATATTCCCTCGTGGTTGGGTTTTCTTCTTTTGCATTTTGTCCACGTCATGCATTTCATATCATGACATCATGTGCATCGCATTTGCATATGTTAGTCTCATGATTCCGATTTTTTCCGTTGTCCGTTTTGCAATCCGGCACTCCTATGTCCCGGCGTCCCCTTTTCGTTTTTCCGTGGCGGGTACTAAACTTTCTCGGAATGGACGAGGTTTGTCAAATCGCCTTGGTACACCACGGTAGACCACCTGTCAAGTTTGGGTCATTTGGAGCTCGTTTGGTACTCAGCAGTTAACCTTACTCTACGCAAGGCCTCTTTTAAGTTGCAGCCAACACCTCCAAATAGTCCAATAACCCATCTAAGTCACCCAAGCTCTCCGTCGTCGGATCACGATGCGTGTGAAAAACGCACCTCATTTGGAGCTTCTAGCTCCTTCTACCTATAAGCACCATCTCCCCTCAAATCCGGATCCAAACCTAGCCCGCTCCTGCAGAGGCAGAACCGTCACGTGGCAGACGGCTCCCTTGCCCGGCGCCCCAGCCCGTCAGGCGCGCCCCGTAGCCCCGCCCGCCAGCCCGCCGCCCTTGAGGCCGCGGGCCCTCCGCGCCGTTCCGGCCAGGCCTCCCCCGTCGCGCCGCCCGCGCTCCCATGAGCCAACCCGCCGCCGCCTCCTTGGGTCGCCGCCGCCGTACCGCCATCCAGCCGCCGCGCTACCGTCCCGGCCGCGCCGCGCCGCCAACCCAGCGCCCGCGTCCGCCGGCCCGTCGCCGGAAATCCGCCCGAGCGCGCCTGCCGCTGCCGCCGCCGCCCTCTCCGGGGCCTCCGCGGCGCCCCTTCGTCCGTCTCCGGCGAAACCCGCCGCGCCGTCCTCGATCCAGCGCGCCCGTCGGATCCCGATAAGCAGGAGGTTGACTTCTTCCCCAATTCCCTCTTAAGTTATATTCATGAATTTTTGTTGCATCTTCCTCATGCCATAACTTTCTTTCGTGGCTCCGTTTGGGCGTGTAGCATACGATGACCAACACATGATGAGTAGGCGGCCAAGGTGGAGGATGAGTAGGTGGCCAAGGAGGCTAGGGTGCTTACCATGAACTGATAAGAATACACAACACTATTTCACTATTCATAGAGCAAAATGCGAAATCATGGCATCAGTCAACTATTAAGCTGTTGTCCCAAGTGCCCAAATCAAACTGATGCGGAGACGACCGTCGACAGGATGCGGGGCTAGCAGGCAGTGGGTTGCATGGGCAAGCACAGCGTGCAGCTTGTGCTCGACGCCGCTGTGCAGCCACTGTGGCCAGGTACGTCACAGGTGGACACGCCCAGGCAGTACTACCTGCTCTAGTACCGGGGTGTCGTTCAGCCCCTCGGCAGCAGCAAGCCCCCGCGCTTTAGCACCCCCTGCCTCTGCGCGCCCGACAGCTTCAACACCATGTCCTTGGGCTGCGTAGTCCAGTAAAATTTAAAGGGTTAGAATCAAACATATGAATCAATTGGTACGAATTATACAAAACACCATCGGTGTGGCAGTTGATGTTCCTGCTTCAAATGAAACATAATTTACCACAAACTTCTACATGTTTTCTTTAACTTCTCTAGAACAAAAACCCAAGGAGTGTGGACTGAAGAATTAAACCAACGAGCAAAACCACAAGTGTAAACTTATCTGGAGGCTTTTGCTGAATGGACGAGATGAGATGATGCCCGAGCAAAACCAGATTCTGCCTAACTTAACAAAAAATAAAGGAGCATGAACTTTCAACTTTCTCTGCAACCAAAACTGAAGGAGTCAGAACTGAACAAATAGACCAAAGGAGAAAAACCTAAAGTGTGAACTAATCTTTACTTTGAACTTCTCTGGATAAATGAAGCTTTGTGGCAAGGATAAACTAAATGTTATGTAACAGAGTGTGAGACACATGTACTGGTTTTGTCTTTCTCTCTTTTTTGAGGCATAAACATAAACATTTCGAGAGCATATAATGACTTAAAAAAGAAACACAAAAAATGTATTTAATTTCTCTGTACACGAATCATCGAACAGTTTTGAGAGGGGTGAGATAGCAAGCAACAATAGTTCAGATATAGAGATATTGAAGAGCAGCAACAACCGGCTCCCATGTGATGGAAAGAGCAGCAATGACCATCACCATGGCTGGTGGTGAATAATGACCGAGATTCCTAAGACCGACAAATGTTGCTCCACCCAAAATTCCTTGGATTAATTGTTCAATGGAAGCTGCAAGTAGGTCTGCAAACGAGTCGAGTTCGAGCGAGTTGTAGTTGGCTCAACTCAACTCATATTAAAATTCGAGCGAGCTCAAACTTAGTGAAGCTCAAGGTCGAGCTGTAAAACATGACACGTGCTCAGCTCGTAACGATCTCGAGTCAATCTCGAGTTAGTTTCGAGCTAAACGAGACAGTAAAAACTATAAAATCTTTGGGGATTATTCCAACTAGATAAGGCACAACACGACATAAGAAACTACTAAAAATATATTATTCCAATCAAGACGATGATAATGTAGTTTAATCAAAGTAGTTTGACTTATTCTCTCATAACCAAAAGTCTAGCATCAACATAAGATGATAATTCACGTCTGATATATAATTGGGAAAACAAATTATTCGCCGAAAATCATAAAATGTTGCTGTAGAGGGTAGGCCGAAGATGGTCTTGGAGCTGTCATAGGACTTGAAGTAATTCTCTCCATCACCGTACCAAGAAGCGCAACTGGCCTGCGTGTTAGAATTTATTAGTTTGCAAGATAATACAAACAATGCAACAATTCAAATGAATGTTCACCATAGTCTATTTGTTTCTTACTAGTCTGTAGAAACGATCGAAGTATCTTTATCCAGAAAAGGAACTTCAAGTAATTCATCCTGGTCTTCTTTATCCTGAGAATATTTGTGCACAACAAAATCGTAAGATGTACGTACATACATGTTAGACGATTTGAAACATATGGCATAAACAGAGTATTCAGGAACTCACCTTGTTAGCTTTCTTTTTCTTTTGGGAGCCTCTAATCCAACTAGCTGAACACACCAAAGCCTCAACAGTATTTGGGAGTAAAGAGCTTCGATAATTATCAAGCACTCTGCCTCCAGTACTAAATGATGATTCCGAAGAAACAGTACTGACTGGCACAGTAAGAATATCCTTCGCAACCTTGGATAGTATTGGATACCTTGATGAATTTTGCTTCCACCAAAGTAGCACATCAAAGTCTTCTGAATGATCAGTAAGTGCAGCCTCATCTAAGTATGCAACTAGATCTGACTTGGAAACCTTTTTAGCAGTATTGTTCATGAAGGTACGAAACTGAGTTGAAATTGCCATGAGACTATTGCTTGATGTCCCATTTTCTGAAGCGACGGCCTGATTATCCACTTCCTTTTCTGCTGCAACCAAGTTGGCTGTGTGGTCACTCTCATAAAGTTCATACAACTCCTTCAGTGTTGAACTTACTGAGTCAATGTTGTGTTCAATGTCACTAGCAACATATATCTTGGGAAAACAGAAATTAATTAGATCCATCTTGTACCTTGGATCCAGAATTGACGCTATTGACAGCAAAGTATGGCGCTCTTTCCAATACTTCTCGAATTTCTGAAGCATAGCATTTCCCATATCATGCAAGAATTTATCTATAGAGACAGATGCATCATTGAGGACCTTCTTAACATTCACAATGAGAAGAAAGAACTCATTAGCTGTAGGATAGGTTGATCCAGAAAACACAGTGGTCGCCATGCTCAACACTGCTAAAATATCCCTTATTTTAGCATACAACCTCCACTCTTCACTAGATGGCTCCCACTTATAATTGGCATCCAAATCTGCATAATGTAAAAATGCATTTTTGAAAGAAAAGGCACGCTCAAGCATCTTGTATGTGGATCCCCATCTAGTTGGAACATCAAGACACAACCCCCTCTTGGTTGACATGTTAAGTGACTTGACAATCTCAGTAAATTTGTAGAGCCAAGATGGCGACTTCTTCAAATACTTAACAGTTTGCCTGATGTTCTCAATGAGTGGTTCTATAGCCTTTACGCCATCTGATACTAAAAGGTTGAGTATATGAGCAGGGCATCTGACATGAAAAAATTTACCATGGAAAAACACACTTCCTCTGGCCTTAAACTTGGACATCAGTTGACGAGCAGCCACGTCATTGGAAGAAGCATTATCAAGAGTTATAGTTACAATTTTGTCTTCAATCTTCCAATCAGAAAGGCACTCAAATATAGCCTGAGATATCACAATACCTGTGTGTGGTGGCTCCAGTTCAAGAAAACTAATCACACGGTACTGCATATTCCATTCTGAATCAATATAGTGTGCCACCAAGCTCATATAACAGAGAGTTTGGTTAGAGGTCCAGAGATCACATGTGAGGCTAATTTTGCCAACATGCTTAAGTTCCTTCTTCAGTGTTTCCTTTCGGGACTTAAAAATCTGCAAACATTCATTTTCTTGCAGCCCTAGCTGCAAGAAGACAATGATTGCTGCTGTGTAGGGTGGTACTGACACACTCCGCATCAGGGAATTTCCCGCTTGCGCAAGATCGAACTGCACCGGTTCGTGATGCAAAGGACGTCTGCCTGACTTGTCGGCGTGGTACTGACCCACACTCCCCTGTCGAACTGCTGCTTGTTGTTGTGCAGGGCCACTTGCCGGCTGGAACTTACAGACACAATTCAGTACTAATATTCCTATAGGCTTTGTAAAGAAGCAAAACAAGGTTAGCAGCAGTACAGACACCACACGCAAGTTCTGAAATGAACCTCTTTTTCTTGTTGAAACTTCTGAACTGAACCTCTTTTTAAAGTTGAGAGAAGCAAAGCGGGTCAGTGTTGAACTGGCAGTGGTGGTGGCGTTGAACTGCGCGTGTTGCTAGAAGAAGGCAGGAGTACTGGGCTCGTCGCCAGCAGGAGGCGCAGGGCGGCGACCGCATCCATGGGAGGAGGCACGTCGCTCGTGGCGGCGGTGAAGGAGACTGGGTGGCCCTTGAAGGTGGCTGATGGCGGGTGGAAGCGGGGACCGGCGGTGGCGAGCCTCGCGGGAGGCCGGCGGCGGTGCATGTGGTGGGAGGCCGGCGGCGGCACGTGGAAACGGTAGACCAGCGGCCGCGCGCTGAAAGCAGGGGCGGAGGCCATTCGCTGGGGGGAGCTGGGTAACCACCCAGCTCGCATCGGTTCAGATTGGTGTGCATAGCCGGTCGGCGGAGGAGCAGACCGCTGGCCGGCGGCAGCGCGTGGGTCGGAGGAGCGACCCGTCACGGCGCCGCGGGCTCCCTCGCTCCGGCTGCCGCCCTCGCTCGCTCGCCAGCTACGGCTGCCTCCGGCGGCAGGAGGCGGGTTAGGTTGGGGCCGGGTCGTGGAATTTCTACCGTGGTCTGCACGTCGTGCCCGGATCGTTCGTGTACACCACCGAGACCGGATCGTTCGTGTACACCACCGAGAGGGCCTTCCCCCTCATATGGGTCTCCAGTACGTGATGAATGGTTAACTGCCCGCCGTTGTCGTCGTCGGTCGCTGGGAGCGTCATTGGAGCCACGGGGAGCGCCATTGGAACCGCTAGATGTCCTCTCTGTATATGTCATCATGGGTGTGCTTATTGTGTCGTGTGACATGAGAGGTATAAGGTAAATGGCCGCAGGAATAAATGAGGGCCGGCTGAACTTGATTCTCTGCGCATTCGCATGGCAGTTTTTGCAGCGGGTAACTGCATCGTCGCGCTGCGCCCGGTGCAACCACATGCACACAAACGTGTGTGATCGTGCGCCAGCCCCAAATGCTGGCAGCGCGCGTGGAGGGAAGAGAGCAGAGCACCCGAAAGGACGCGAGAGCAGAGCGCGCTGCGGCCGCCTGAACCGCAAGCAACCACACACATAGAGCAGTTGAACACGCAGGAAATGGTCGCCCACAATACGACCGACAGTTGCGTCGCTGCGTAGAGAGCGGCCGTGTGCTACCACATCCGTCTAGTCTATGGTCCCCTTTATATTCTATGCCATACTTTGCCCTCAAATTTAACCAACAAAATGTTAATCCATGTTATAAAATTATATAACTGGAAACTATGTTCAAATATGAATCCAACTATATAATCTTCCGCGACATGCATTCGTATTTTATTAGTTAAATCATACTTATAAACCAGAATGGGGTATAGTAGGTAATTAAATTGCAAACGTTTTTTTATTAACCGTGTGTGTACGTGGCCTTTCGTCCTCCTCTCGCATGTCTTGTCACCCCACTGCCGCAGACGACTTATAGTGCAAGCTTGCGCAGCGCGCGAGGGCGTTCTTTTGGCCAAACAGTGGCTCGTAGTGGCGCCAATGAATCGTCGGTGAGCCCATTGCCGCGCAACCTCGCAGGTTCCCGCGCAAGCTTCCTGCCCGACTCGGTGAAATCCCCCAAAATCTCAATGCTTACCGGCCTGCTAAAAAAACCCTCACGGCCAGCGAGTCCTGCATCGCATTTTCCCCTCCCTCCCTATAGCTTATCTCGTCTGCTTCTCCCACAATCGCCAATGGCATCGGTCCGTCGTTGTCGCTCAGCCACTCCACCGTCATCGGAGGACAACTCCAGCTGGGAGGCTACACCGCGGCGGCGGCGCAGTCCCCGGCGTAGTGTAGTGCACGTGGCGTCCCTGTTGGGTGTGCGCGGAACACCCACCACACGCTCTGCCGCCGGTGCCCGTCGCCAGCTGTTGCCGGCCGCCGTTGCCGCCACACCACCGTCGAAAGCCATGTCCATCGCCCGCTCCGCCGCCGCGGCCCGAAGCCGGGAGGTGGCTGTCGTGGCCGCCTCCCCACTGCCGGCCACCGTGGCCATCACCCACTCCGCCATCACGGCCCGAAGGCGGGAGGTGGTGGTCGTGGCCGCCACCCCATCGTCGGCCGCCTAGCTACCAGCCCACCATCGACCGACGGGGTCATCACCCGCTCCGCCACCGCTGCCCGAAGGCGGGAGGCAGAGGTGGATGCTCGCACGTGCGTCAGCGACCTTGCGCGCTACACCGAGTTCCTGCGGGAGGAGGAGGAGCGCCTCGTCGAGCACGCAAAGAGCCTTACCGCCGCCGTGGCAGCGGCGCACGCCGCCTCAGAGGCGAGGAATTAGGAGATCTACGAGGAGAACCACCGCTTTGAGAGGGGTCGTATGGAGCGGCAGAGGGCATTCGAGGTGAGCGTCGCTGAAGCTGCAACAGCGGCAGGCACCGTATTGCGGTTGCCCAGCTTGTCGGTAGGCTCCTCCTCCTCCGCCTCTTACTGAGCGCTCTCAGCAGAGGAGAGGCAGCCGGAAGTAGTACAAAGCCCCTCCATAGTAGTAGTATTTAGGGACTATTTTTTTCAATTCATCTGACTATAGATGTGGTGGAATTGTACAACGTACTTAAAATTAGCTAGTATATATAGTTAAACTAGCTATTTCAGTACGTGGTTGGCAACAATTGGGGAAAAGTTTGGTTGGTTCAGCTGTCGAGTTGAACTGTTTGTATAAACTAAGAACGACTGCTTAATCTATGAATGAAATCTATGCTTAATTACTGAATTTTAGTTGCAAAAATTAGACACTGTTAGTGATTTTTAGCTTCATATTTTGACAAATCACAGTTTTACAAGGTTCACAAATGGCAATGTTACTAGATCAACAAATGTCAATCTTTCCAGTTTGACAAATGGCAACATACCCAATATGATAGATGCAAATCTTACCAAATTATTTGTACGTGGTTGCACACGGGTCATCCAAAAGAACCGTTTGCGTTGAAGAGATGCACAAATCCTGCTCTCACTTTGCATCATGTCGTCCCGGGATCGATGGGCGGGGCACGGGAGGACGGTAGCTGGCGGCGCTGTGAGGTAGCGTTCGACCGCAGCGTCCCATGCCGCTGAGGGGAGCGCGAGCACGGAGAGGAAGGCGGGCGGCCAAGGTAGTCAAAGGGCTCGCTTCCCAGTGAGCCTGCACAGCGTATAACTCACATGCTTCCCGGTGAGCCTGCGCATTGGAGGACAGCTTGCACGCCTCTCGGTCAGCCTGCACACCGGAATGCGCTCGCACGCATCCCGTTCGGTCAAGGTCAAGCAGCTGTCCGCACGGCACCTCCTACAGCCATTAAAACCAAGACATGTGGCGTCACGTGAATGGTTAACAGAACACACACGGTTTGAATTATACAAACGTTTGAGATATTAAAGTGGCAGCTAATTTTTCAAAATGCCTTTGTTGGCTGTCATTATCCGAGTGCGCCTTCTCTCAAAATGGACACGAAAAATACCACAGCATGTCGGGTGCCATTCCATGATAGCATGCCAAGTTTCATGAATTTCAGACGAGTTTTGGATTTACAAGAATTTTAAAATAAAGTATCTCAACGTTTTGCCGGCAATCAATGGTGCTCTGGTGTTTGAAATTCATTCCCATTTATTGCATGGGACCTAAGCATGCACCCAAGGACACAGATTTGATTTTTCAACCAATTTATATGCACTGGAGCATGTGCATGTAGTTCAAATTTGAATTATGCACATAAATGCATTGAAAACTCAGTTGAGGCATAAAAATGTCCAAACGAACCCCGAAAAATCAGAAAAATTGACACAACTCTCCTGTTGTTCTATGTTGGCACGAGAAAAAATTTAAAAGCAATAAGAGGCAATGGATATCGTTTCGTCCCCAAAGGTGGGACGTTCCCTACGGAAACCATCATGCTTGTTGTGAAAAGCTCTAGTTTGTGAGAAGCATATACCCAACCCTGCCCCAAATGGGACAAAAAAATTACCACGGCATGTTGATGCCGCTCCATGATAGCATGCCAAGTTTCATGAATTTCAGACGAGTTTTAAATTTACTAGAAAAAAATAAAGTATCTCAATATTTTGCCGGCAATCAACGGTGCTCTGGTGTTTGAAATTTATTCCCATTTCTTGCATGGGACCTAAGCATGCACCCAAGGACACGGGTTTGATTTTTCAACCAATTTATATGCACTGGAGCATGTGCATGTAGTTCAAATTTGAATTATGCACATAAATGCATTGAAAACTCGGTTAATGCAGAAAAATGTTTAAACGAACCCCGAAAAATCATAAAAATTGACACAACACTCCTGTTGTTCTATGTTGACACGAGATTTTTTTAAAGCAACAAGAGGCAATGGATATCGTTTCGTCCCCAAAGGTAGGACGTTCCCTACCGAAACCATCATGCTGGTTGTGAGAAGCTCTGGTTTGTGAGAAACATATACCCAAACCTGCCCCAAATGGGAACAAAATATTACCACGGCATGTTGATGCCGCTCCATGATAGCATGCCAAGTTTCATGAATTTCATACGAGATTTGGATTTACTAGAATTTAAAAACCAGGTATCTCAATGTTTTGCCGGCAATCAACGGTGCCCTGGTGTTTGAAATTCATTACCATTTCTTGCATGGGACCTAACCATGCACCCAAGGGCACAGATTCGATTTTTCAACGAATTTATATGCACCGGAGCATGTGCATGTAGTTCAAATTTTAATTATGCACATAAATGCATTGAAAACTCAGTTAATGCATAAAAATGTCCAAACGAACCCCCAAAAATCACAAAATTTAACACAACATTCCTGTTGTTCTATGTTGACACGAGAAATTTTTTGAAAGCAATAAGAGGCAATGGATATTGTTTCGTCCCCAAAGGTGGGTCGTTCATACTGAAACCATCATGCTTGTTGTGAGAAGGTCTAGTTTGTGAGAAACATATACCCAAACCTGCCCCAAATGGGACAATTTTTTTACCACGACATGTTGATGCCGCTCCATGATAGCATGCCAAGTTTCATGAATTTCAGACGAGTTTTGGATTTACTAGAATTTAAAAACCAGGTATCACAATGTTTTACCGGTGATCAACGGTGCCCTGGTGTTTGAAATTCATTACCATTTCTTGCATGGGACCTAACCATGCACCCAAGGGCACATATTTGATTTTTCAACCAATTTATATGCACTGGAGCATGTGCATGTAGTTCAAATTTGAAATATGCACATAAATTCATTGAAAACTCAGTTAATGCATAAAAATATCCAAACGAACCCTAAAAAATCACAAAAATTAACACAACACTCCTGTTGTTCTATGTTGACACGAGAAAAAAATTTGAAAGCAATAAGAGGCAATGGATATCGTTTCATCCCCAAAGGTGGGACGTTCCGTACCGAAACCATCATACTTGTTGTGAGGAGCTCTCGTTTGTGAGAAACATATACCCAAACCGGCCCCAAATGGGACAAAAAAATTACCATGGCATGTTGATGCTGCTCCATGATAGCATGCCAAGTTTCATGTATTTCAGACGAATTTTGGATTTACTAGAATTTAAAAACTAGGTATCTCAATGTTTTACCGGCGATCAACGGTGCCCTGGTGTTTGAAATTCATTACCATTTCTTGCATGGGACCTAAGCATGCACCCAAGGACACAAATTTGATTTTTCAACCAATTTATATGCACTGGAGCATGTGCATGTAGTTCAAATTTGAAGTATGCACATAAATGCATTGAAAACTCAGTTAATGCATAAAAATGTCCAAACGAACCCTGAAAAATCACAAAAATTGACACAACACTCCTGTTGTTCTATGTTGACACGAGATAAATTTTGAAAGCAATAAGAGGCAATGGATATTGATAACCCACAAGTATAGGGGATCAATTGTAGCCTCTTTCGATAAGTAAGAGTGTCGAACCAAACGAGGAGCTAAAGGTAGAACAAATATTCCCTCAAGTTCTATCGACCACCGATAAAACTCCACGCACGCTTAGCGTTTGCTTTACCTAGAACAAGTATGAAACTAGAAGTACTTTGTAGGTGTTTTTGGATAGGTTTGCAAGAAGATAAAGAACGTGTAAATAAAAGCTAGGGGTTGTTTAGATGAATACACAACTAAATTAGTTTTAGTAGAGAGCTTTTTGTCACGAGAAAGTTATTTGTCCCTAGGCAATCGATAACTAGACCGGTAAACACTATTGCAATTTTATTTGAGGGAGAGGCATAAGCTAACATACTTTCTCTACTTGGATCATATGCACTTATGATTGGAACTCTAGCAAGCATCCGCAACTACTAAAGATCATTAAGGTAAAACCCAACCATAGCATTAAAGCATCAAGTCCCCTTTATCCCATACGCAAACAACCTACTTACTCGGGTCTGTGCTTCTATCACTCACGCCACCCACCATAAGAAAATCATGAACATATTGCAAACCCTACAGCGGGAATCCCTCACGCTTGCGCGACAAGGAGAGCACCATAGGACAACACCAATAATAAAACATGCAACTTAAACCAATCTTGATCATCAAATAACCCATAGGACAAAACGGATCTACTCAAACATCATAGGATAGCCATACATCATTGGGAAATAATATACTGCGTTGAGCACCATGTTTAAGTAGAGATTACAGCGGGTAAGAGAGAGGTTACACCGCTGCATAGAGGGGGTAAGAGTTGGTGATGATGGCGGTGAAGTTGTTGGTGAAGATTGCGGTGATGATGATGGCCCCCGGTGGCACTCCGGTGCCACCGGAAGCGAGGGGGAGAGAGCCCCCCTCCTTCTTCTTTCTTGACCTTCTCCCTAGATGGGAGAAGGTTTTCCCCTCTGGTCCTTGGCCTCCATGGCGTGGGAGGGGCGAGAGCCCCTCCGAGATTGGATCTGTTTCTCTATCTCTCTCTGTTTCTGCGTTCTCTTCTGTTGCCCTTTCACCGTTTCATATATATATGGAGATCTGTAACTCCGATTGGGCTGAAACCTTCGCCGTGATTTTTTACCAAAAAATAGCTTTCTTGCGGCCGAAGAAGGGCATCAACCACCTTACGGGTGGCCCACGAGGGTCAGGGGCGCGCCCCCCTGCCTCGTGGCCACCTCGGGCACTGTCTCGCGTGGATTTTTTTCCAGAATTTTCCAAATATTCCAAAAATAAGCTCCGTCCGTTTTTATCCCATTTGGATTCCGTTTGATATGGATATTCTACGAAACATAAAACATGCAACAAACATGGACTGGCACTCGGCACTGGATCAATATGTTAGTCCCAAAAATAGTATAAAAAGTTGCCAAAAGTATATGAAAGTTGAATAATATTGGCATGGAACAATCAAAAATTATAGATACGACGGAGACGTATCAGCATCTCCAAGCTTAATTCCTGCTCGTCCTCGAGTAGATAAATGATAAAAAAGATAATTTTTGATGTGGAATGCTACCTAGCCTAATCTTGATCACATATCTAATCATGGCATGAATATTAAGACACGAGTGATTCAAAGCAATTGTCTATCATTTGACATAAAAGAAATAATACTTCAAGCCTACTAATAAAGCAATCATGTCTTTTCAAAATAACAAGGCCAAAGAAAGTTATCCCTACAAAATCATATAGTCTGGCTATGCTCCATCTTCACCACACAAAATATTCAAATCATGCACAACCTCGATGACAAGCCAAGCAATTGTTTCATACTTTTAACGTTCTCAAACCTTTTCAAATTTCATGAAATACATGAGCGTGAGCCATGGACATATCACTATAGGTGGAATAGAATATGATGGTGGGGGTTGTGTGGAGAAGACAGAAAGGAGAAGATAGTCTCACATCAACTAGGCGTATCAACGGGCTATGGAGATGCCCATCAATAGATATCAATGTGAGTGAGTAGGGATTGCCATGCAACGGATGCACTAAGAGCTATAAGTGTATGAAAGCTCGGACTAAAAACTAAGTGGGTGTGCATCCAACTTGCTTGCTCATGAAAACCTCGGGGGTTTGAGGAAGCCCATCATCAGAATATACAAGCCAAGTTCTATAATGAAAACTCCCACTAGTATATGAAAGTGATAACTCAAGAGACTCTCTATATGAAGAACATGGTGCTACTCTGAAGCACAAGTGCGGTAAAAGGATAGTAACATTGCCCCTTCTCTCTTTTTCTCTCTTCTTTTTTTTGGTGGGCTTCTTTGGCCTCTTTTTCTTATTTGGGCTTCTTTGGCCTCTTTTTTTTTTTGTAAAGTCCGAAGTCTCATCCCGACTTGTGGGGGATTCATAGTCTCCATCATCCTTTCCTCACTGGGGAAATGCTCTAATAATGATGATCATCACACTTTTATTACTTACAACTCAATATTACAACTCTATATCTAGAACAAAGATACGACTCTATATGAATGCCTCTGGAGGTGTACCAGGATGTGCAATGATCTAGCGTAGCAATGACATCAAAAAAGGACAATCCATGAAAACATCATGCTAGCTATCTTACGATCATGCAAAGCAATATGACAATGATGCTCAAGTCATGTATATGATGATGATGGAAGTTGCATGTCAATATATCTCGGAATGGCTATGGAAATGCCATGATAGGTAGGTATGGTGGTTGTTTTGAGGAAGATATAATGAGGCTTATGTGTGATAGAGCATATCATATCACGGGGTTTGGATGCACCGCGAAGTTTGCACCAACTCTCGAGGTGAGAAAGGGCAATGCAGTGCATCAAGAGGCTAGCAATGATGGAAGGGTGAGAGTGTGTATAATCCATGGACTCAACATTAGTCATAAAGAACTCACATACTTATTGCAAAAATCTATTAGTTATCGAAATAAAGTACTACGCGCATGCTCCTAGGGGTATAGATTGGTAGGAAAAGACCATCGCTAGCCCCCGACCGCCACTCATAAGGAAGACAATCAATAAATAAATCATGCTCCGACTTCATCACATAACGGTTCACCATACGTGCATGCTACGGGAATCGCAAACTTCAACACAAGTATTTCTACAATCCACAACTACCCACTAGCATGACTCTAATATCACCATCTTTATATCGCAAAACTATTGCAAGGAATCAAACATATCATATTCAGCGATCTACAAGTTTATGTAGGATTTTATGACTAACCATGTGAATGACCAGTTCCTGTCATCTCTCTAAATCTATACTACTATTAAACAACCAAACAAGAAATTCTTTAAGCACACCCCACAAAGCGTACACAGATCCAATACAACCGCATGATTAGGCCCACTAAAGTCAATCTAACAGTTAGCCTTAACCTAAACCATTTTCTGTGTGCACTTAGCAATTTATATTGACTGACCGTACTCCACCGTGGAGGAAAATATGAAACTCCACACGTGAGCAATTAGGAAACTAATAATCACGGGTGCATCCTATTCTAGGAAACTAAATCAGAGTGCATCCATCCTATTAGGAAACTAATCTCAGACAAATCCATCCTATTAAAAAACTTATCTCGGACGCATCCATCCTATTAGGAAGCTAATCGCGAGCCGCCTGCCGCCATCATGCACGCTAGCCACGATGCGGGAAGCGTGAGGAGCTTCGTCTTCCTCCAGGAACGTCGTCTTCTGCCTAGAGGCCAGGCGCTGTTCTGCCGCTACTGCGACGACTCCATCCACGTCCAGGGCATGCTCTACGGCAACCATCGGCATCCGCGTCGACTTCAGCTCCGTTCGCAACACCCACGCCGACAACCACCCACCACTGACATCCTCCAAGTCCAAGCCGCCAACTGCCATCGTCCCTAGGGCGGCACCGGTCTCGGTCGTGGCGCAGGAGGTGCCGTCATTGCCATTCCTGTCGTCATCCTACTGGGCCGTCGAGGACCTCCTGCATCCTACTGGGTCGCACGTGCATAGTCGAGGGCACCGAAGGTCTATCACAAATCAATCAGGTGAACCTTTAATTCGAGTTGGGGGTATTCTACAATTTGCACGACTAATAGTGCACTTTTGGCACTTGGAGGTGGGTCAGAAATTTTTGATCTGCAATTTCATCTATCAACCAATCTTCCTCTGATGCATTCTAGAAATAAAAAAATTGGGACATGAAGAAATTGCTATTTCAGAGTTTAATTAATCATTTGATAATTCCTTTGAGAAATAAATGTGATCTGGAGCATGAAAATCATTCTCATATATACTCCCTCTGTTTCAAAATATAAGATTTTTTAAAGATTTCAATGTGGACTACATACGGAGTAAAATGAGTGAATCTACATTTTAAAATATGTCTATATACATCCGTATATAGTCCGTATTGGAATCTCTAAAAGGACTTATATTTTGGAACAAAGGGAGTAGATATAGGAAGAATGGGACTGATTGTAAGAGTGTGTTTGTTTAGACATGTATACTTACAGTGCGATTCCTATTTAGACCAAGATTAGAATTTGACTACATGCATAAGTTTGGCTGGTTGAGAAATTTGAATTCACTATCTCTCATAAAGTGTCTGTTCAGTGGGTGCACATGCATTACATATTAAATAAGAATCGTGGTGCTTCAAGCAATCTAGAATTATAGATTTGGGATTATCTTAGGTTGCCGATTGCTGTACTGAAAATGTGTAATTAGATATGGCACACACATAAGAATGCAGCGATCTTGCCTTACAAAGTAGGCTCAAGAGGGATACTGAAGAAGTTAAGATGCAGAGTCTCTATTTCCCATGATTACTTCTCATGTTCATGTCGGCTTCATGTCACATATCATCTTTTACATTTCAATTACTTTCTTTCCTGGCTACACTCGAAGAGAAGACTACACTACAAGCCTATATTACTGCATTAATAAATAATTGCTGATTTTATTTAAATGAGAATATTTTCCTGCGTTTACTCTATGCAGCAACATAACCACTATTGTGTCTCACTTTTGAAAATACAATTTGAGCGATATCAAACATTGTGTATCCATTTGATTTATATTTTTAAAAACATTTATTTTTTATATTATGTGAATCTCACCTGATTTACGTTTAAGACGTGCGTTGCACGTGCATGCTTACTAGTAGATATAAGTGAAGCAAGAGAGTTTAATTCTTTCTACAAAAGATATGCCCACGCTCTAACAAATATAAGTGAAGCAAAAGAGCATTCTACAAATGGCGGTTGTCTAAGTGAAGAGAAACAGGCAATCCGAACTTCAAATGATATAAGTGAAGCACATGAAGCATTCTATAAAGCCATATGAGGGAGTCCCGGATTAGGGGGTGTCCGGATAGCCGGACTATGACCTTTGGCCGGACTCCTGGGCTATGAAGATACAAGATTGAAGACTTTTTACCGTGTCCGGATGGGCTTTCCTTGGCGTGGAAGGCAAGCATGGCGATACAGATATGTAGATCTCCTACCATGGTAACCGACTCTTTGTAACCCTAACCCTATTCGATGCCTATATAAACTGGAGGGTTTAAGTCCATAGGACAAACAACAATCATACCATAGGCTAGCTTCTAGGGTTTAGCCTATCTGATCTTGTGGTAGATCTACTCTTGTACTACCCATATCATCAATATTAATCAAGCAGGAGTAGGGTTTTACCTCCATCGAGAGGGCCCAAACCTGGGTAAAAACATCGTGTCCCTTGTCTCCTGTTACCATCCGCCTAGACGCACAGTTCGGGACCCATATCATCAATATTAATCAAGCAGGAGTAGGGTTTTACCTCCATCGAGAGGGCCCGAACCTGGGTAAAAACATCGTGTCCCTTGTCTCCTGTTACCATCCGCCTAGACGCACAGTTCGGGACCCCCTACCCGAGATCCGCCGGTTTTGAAACCGACATTGGTGCTTTCATTGAGAGTTCCTCTGTGTCGTCGCCGTCAGGAAGGATGCTGTAACACCCCGGATGTAACTTTCCATATTTCCAACTCTTGCCATTTTCGACATTGTGATATGATATTCCCTCCGTGGTTGGGTTTTTCTTCTTTTTGCATTTTGTCCACGTCATGCATTTCATATCATGACATCATGTGCATCGCATTTGCATATGTGTTCGTCTCATGATTCCGAGCATTTTCCCCGTTGTCCGTTTTGCAATCCGGCACTCCTATGTCCCCCGGCGTCCCCTTTTACGTTTTTCCGTGAGCGGGTACTAAACTTTCTCGGAATGGACCGAGGTTTGTCAAGTCGCCTTGGTACACCACCGGTAGACCACTGTCAAGTTTGGTCATTTGGAGCTCGTTTGGTACTCCAACGGTTAACCGCACTCTCAAAAGGCCTCTTTTAAGTTGCAGCCCAACACCCTCCAAAATAGTCCAATAACCCATCTAAGTCACTTCCAAGCTCTCCGTCGTCGGATCACGATCGTGTGGTAAAACCGCACCTCATTTGGAGCTTCCTAGCTCCTTCTACCTATAAATATGCATCTCCCCCTCCAAATCCGGATCCCGAAACCCTAGCCCCGCTCCTCCATGAGACAGACACGTCTGGTCCGCGCGGACGGCTCCCGCGCGCCGGCCAATCAGGCCGCCCCACGTGGCCCTCCGCCACGCCAGCCCCGCCGCCCGCCCTTGAGGCCCGCCATGGGCCCTCCGCCCGTTCGCCCCGCCCAGCCGCCTCCCGTCCGCCGCCCGCGCTCCCCTGGCCAGCCCGCCGCCGCCGCTCGCGCGCCTGGTCGCCGCCGCCCGGCCGCCGCCATCCGGCCGCCGCCGCTGCCGTCCCAACCGCCGCCGCCGCCTCCGCCCGCGCCGCGTCCGCCGGCCCGTCGCCGTCTCGCCATGGCCTTGCCCAGCCGCCGCCGCCGCCCTCTCGGGGCCTCCAGGCCGCCCGGCCTCGTCCCGTCTCCGGCGAGCCGCCGCCGCCGTCCTCGATCCAGCGCCCGTCGGATCTGAGATCCAAAGGAGGTTGACTTCTTCTCCCCCCGAATTCCCTCTTAAGTTATATTCCTGGCAGATTTTTGTTGCATCTTCCTCATGCCATAACTCTGCACTCGTGGCTCCGTTTGGGGCGTGTAGCATACCGAAATGTTCGCCTCGAAGAGTAGATCATTTAATCTCATTGGATCATTTTCATTTGAGCTCATCTTGATGCCCGAAATGCTGTTAGAAGAGGGCTATGTGATGTTAGTTTCATTTCTTAACGTAACATGCACTTTGTCATTTTTGCCATGATTGATGTGTGCACCCTATGAATTTGAGTCCTACATGTGTTTTGTAATATGCCATGCCATATTTACAGGGGTGTATGCCATGTATTTTGTGATCTCTGTGGTGACTAGCACAAGCATGCAAACTAGGCTTCTGATGTTGCTGATTTCAGCCCTGTTTTCTTGATATTTTTATGCCATGTTAACTTGATGCTACCGAGAGATCCATGCATATTTTGAGATACTTCAGTAAGGATGTTTTGAACATATGGTTATGCTCTATCCATCCAATGCCTTGTTTGCAATTATGGAGTGCCATAGCTTGAGTCAATCGAGCTCTACTTTTGCTATAAAATGTTTCCTGGCAGATTGTTTACATGTTTTTCAATATTGCCAAGGGTGTTGTAGTTGATCCGTGTATGCTATGATGTTGTTCTTGCCATGTATATCTTCTATGCCATGTCTTCTTGATATATGTATGCTTATTTTATCATGTAATGCTCTGTAGTGAGTGCATCGAGCTCTTAAACATGCCTACTTGTTATCTGTTTTTGTCATGCCTGCATTCTTGAATCATTATGAAAACTTGCTATTTTGACATGGGTGCTATCATATTTTCTGATCCTTTTTGGGTTATGGTCAGTAAGGGACTTTTGTTCTATGCTTTGAGTAGATTCATGCCATGCCTTGTTTTGCTATTATAAGTTCCTGTAGCATGTCGTTTGCTTGCTCTGAACATTGCTTCCTGATGCTGATTTTGCCATGTTCAGTATTTTCACTAAGTCTGTGAAGCTGATATATTTTATACTTTTGCCATGCTTGTTTGGACCTGTAATGATGTGATTTAGCCGTAGCTCAGTGTTCATCTTTTGTCAAGCATCTTGAGTAGATCACTGCCATATGCTTTTCTGGTACGTTTGGGTGCAGTAGCTTATTTTCTTGTTGCTTGCTAAGTGGTATCATGCTGTTAATGGCAGATTTGTGCCATTCTTGTTTTGCTTGTCATTTGCAAACCGTGCATCCGATTCGGTGATCTTTATATAGATTTCAACGAAATCATCTCATCTTTCAGCGGCATACTTGGTTTGCCAAGTTGATGCCTGGTTCATCATTTTCCTTCCGAGAGCGCGCATCGCATTGCATATCACATCTCGCATATCATGCCATGTTTTGCATCATGTTGCTTGTGCATTGCACCGTGATTTATTGTGGTTCCTTTGTTTGTGTTCTTGCTTTGGGTAGAGCCGGAGATGAGTACATGAGCGAGGAACCTGTTGAGAACGCTTACGAGGATCAAGCTTTCGACAACTCGAGAACTTTGCGCAAGATGACCATACCCTCGAAATCACTTCTATCTTTGCTTGCTAGATGCTCGCTCTTTTGCTATGCCTATGCTCGATGCCTATCACTTGCTATATCATGCCACCCATATTGCCATGTCAGCCCTAACCATCCTTTCCTAGCAAACCGTTGATTGGCTATGTTACCGCTTTGCTCAGCCCTCTTATAGCATTGCTAGTTGCGGTGAAGATAAAGTTTGTTCCTTGTTGGAACATGGAGATGTTGTTCCTTGTTGGAACATGTTTACTTGTTGGGGATATCACAATATATCTGCTATAATTAATGCATCTATATGCTTGGTAAAGGGTGGAAGGCTCGGCCTTATGCAGTGTTTTGTTCCACTCTTGCCACCTAGTTTCCGTCATACGGTGTTATGTTCCTTGATTTCGCGTTCCTTACGGTTGGGTGATTTATGGGACCCCTTGACAGTTCGCTTTGGATAAGACTCCTCCAAAGAAGGCCCAACATTGGTTTTACCATTTGCCACCTAAGCCTTTCCCCGGGTTTCGCGAGCCGAGGGTCATCTTTATTTTAACCCTTCCTGACCGGTGCTCCTTGAGTCTGGCCCGAACCGGCAGATGCGGGGCCACCAGGGGCAACTCGAGGCTGGTTTTACTCGTAGGCTGACCTATCCGGATGTGCCACGAGAACGAGATATGTGCAGCTCCTATCGGGATTTGTCGGCTGTCGGGCGGCTTTGCTGGTCTTGTTTTATTGTCGTCGAAATGTCTTGTAGTCCGGGATTTTGAGATCGATCGGGTCTTCGGTAGAAGGAATATCCTTCGTTGACCGTGAGAGCTTATAATGGGCTAAGTTGGGACACCCTTGCAGGGTATTATCTTTCGAAAGCCGTGCCCGCGGTTATGAGGCAGATGGGAATTTGTTAATGTCCGGTTGTAGAAAACCCGAAGTTGACCTTAATTAAAATACACATCAACCGCGTGTGTAACCGTGATGGTCTCTTCTCGGCGGAGTCCGGGAAGTGAACACGGTGTTGGAGTTATGTTTGACGTAAGTAGTTCAGGATCACTTCTTGATCACTACTAGCTTCACGACCGTGCCTTGCTTCTCTTCTCGCTCTCTTTTGCGAATGTAGCCACCATATATGCTAGTCGCTTGCTGCAGCTCCACCTCACAACTCTGTCCTTCCTATAAGCTTAAATAGTCTTGATCTCGCGGTGTGAGATTGCTGAGTCCCGTGACTCACAGATTCTACCAAAACAGTTGCAGTGCCGCGATGCGGTCAGGTGGCGCAACCGAGCTCAAGTGGGAGTTCGACGAGGAACGTGGTCGTTACTATGTGTCTTTTCCTGATGATCGATAGTGGAGCCAGTTGGGACGATCGGGATCTGTAGCATTTGGGGTATCTTCTTTTATTTTGGTTCCGTAGTCGGACCTTGAGTGTAATCTGAATGATGGATGTTTATTTATGTATTGTGTGAAGTGACGACTGTAAGCCAACTATGTATCTCTTTCCCTTATGTATTACATGGGTTGTGTGAAGATTACCTCACTTGCGACATTGCTTTCAATGCGGTTATGCCTCTAAGTCGTGCTTCGACACGTGGGAGATATAGCCGCATCGAGGGCGTTACAATTGAATGATGGATGTTTATTTATGTATTGTGTGAAGTGGCGACTGTAAGCCAACTATGTATCTCTTTCCCTTATGTATTACATGGGTTGTGTGAAGATTACCTCACTTGCAACATTGCTTTCAATGCGGTTATGCCTCTAAGTCGTGCTTCGACACGTGGGAGATATAGCCGCATCGAGGTCATTACAAGTTGGTAATCAGAGCCTTCCCCGACTTAGGAGCCCCCTGCTTGATTGTTTGCTGGCGTTGTTGAGTCTAGAACAAAAATGTTTTGAGTCTTAGGATTATATATATCGGAGAGTAGGATTCTTTTACTCCCAGTCCTTCGTCGCTCTGGTGAGGTCTCTGACGTGAAGTTTTGACTCTCCTCTCCTCAAATTTCACAAAAAAATTTTAGGATCACGGGTATCTTGGAATCGTTCCGATGGATTTGTGGCGAGAACATTGTTCTTGGTGCCTCGACATTTAGGGGTTGTGGCGGTGTCCGGGAGTTGAGCTCCGAGGTGTTGTCGTCACTATTTTATCGTTGCAGTTCGGAATACCTGAGTTTTGCCGACATCGAAATCTTTTTGTACAGTTGTTGGTGAGATAACCCGATAACCCGATCTTCGGGCGAGCTCGGGAGTATTGCCATGACTCATATAACGGATGCTTTTGAAGGTCGAGGTACACGATTTCGAAGGTTTCTTGGTTATGTGTTGACGGATGGATACAATTGGATCTAGGTATTGTTAGTTTGGGTGATATATTTTGTGTCCCCTGTATCCCCAACACCAGATTGCATAACCTGAAAGTTTCGGGAGTTTATAGGTGGGATTCAAGTAGCTCCTAGCACTTCTTCCCGCAGATATTTGGTTTGTGATTGGGTAATCCTTACCACTTATTTGTTCCAGTCATACCTTGTTATTTTTTTTCATCAACCCTTAATCAAGTGGCTTCTCACCTTAATGGACGTGTGATGTTAACTTTGGAATTCATTCGTTCATCCTTGTTCGAATGTTTATTGTGAAGACTATATGTTGCAATTTCTATCCGTTGATTCAACTTGTCTATCTGTCTATCAAGTGCTAACGGATGTCACCCTCTTCAGGATGGCTCCGCCAACGTCGAATCCGGATCGCGATGATGGGAATCGATCGAACCCTCCACCTCCACCTCCGCCTCCGGAGGCATGGCAAGCTATCATGGCAGCCACCAATGCCAATGCTCAGATGATTTTGCAGCTCTTGCAAGAGCGTACCCAAGGGCAAGGAAATCAAGGAAATCATGGTCAAGGCAACAACCAGCCGCACTTTGCTACCCTCAATCAGTTCCTCGCTAATCAGCCGAAGTATTTCAGTTTCTGTGTCGAGGCCACAGACGCCGACGATTGGCTTGTGGACATCTGCAAACATTTTGAATGTAGCAATGTCGGACCTGAGGACTTTGTCAAGTTTGCTTCGTTTCAACTCAAGGACCAAGCTGCTTTGAGTGGTACCAGAAATACAAAGATTCGGAGGAGGTCGTGTCATTACAGGATGAGTTCCGCCGAGACTTGAGCTCACCACATTCGAAAAGTGTTGTTGAGAGCAAGTGTGAGGAGTTCCGCAATCTCAAGCAAGGCAACATGTCTGTGTACCAATACAATATCCAGTTCGAGCTTCGCTCGCTTCGCTAAGCAAGGCGTCCACGATGAAAAGAGTATGATCTATCAATTCAGAGGTGGTGCGAGAGAAGATCTGCAATTAGCTCTTGTGATTTTTGAGCGAGAAAAGTATGATGAATTCTACAACATGGCATTTGAAGCAAGAAGCTGCCCAGCTCAAATGTGAGGCTTCTAAGAAGAGAATCGGGGATGCAGTTTAGTCTTCTTCTTCCTCTCAAGTGGCAGCTAAGCGGCGAAGTTCTACCTTCCTCCTCCTCCGTTCCGTCGGCCTTATCGCCAGAAGAACTCAGGTGGTCGTGGATCTTCCCACCCACCCAACCCAGGCTATCGAGAACAAGTCTAATTCTCAAGCTCCAAGGTCAAATGCTCCTTATCACCGTCCGCTCTCGGAGGTGACTTGCAACAAGTGTCGTGAAAAGGTCACTATGCGAACAAGTGCTTCAACCAAAGGCGCCTTCCGCCTCCTCCTCTGTGAGATCTTCCAGCAATGCAAAGGTCAAGCATAATCCCAAGTCTGCAAAGGTGAACATGATGAATGCAGCTCAAGCGGAGGAATCTCTTGATGTGATAATGGGTAATCTCTCGATTAATGATATTCCTGCAAAAGTCTTATTTGATCTTGGTGCATCGCATTGTTTCATGTCAAGACCGTTTTTGCCAAGCATGATTTCACTTGAATTTTGGATAGACCTCTAGCAATTGTTTCCCGGCAAGCACATGAGTTCTAGTTTGTTGGTTCCAATGTCGGTATCAAGATGGGCGACTATAGATTTCTGCTAAACCAATTGTCCTTGGTGACTCGGATATTGATCTTATTCTCGGAATGGATGGCTTTCTCAGCACAAAGCTCAGCTTGATTGTGCTGCCGGGAAATTCAATTGACTCACTCTTCTAATGATGTGATCATCTATGCCGCTCGTGATGAAACCATTGGTTGTTTTCTCTCAATGAGAAGGGCGAATTGGATGCTATCTCTCGATTCGATCGTTTGTGAGTACCAAGATGTCTTTCGGAAGAGCTTCCAGAATGCCTCCTCACCGGCCGATTGAGTTCGTTATCGATCTTGAGCACAGCATCGAACCCGTTGCAAGCGTCCATACAAGCTTGGACCTAATGAGCTGAAGGAATTGAAGAAGCAGCTCGATGAACAAGAGCGTCTGGGTTTGATCGGACCGAGTTCATCTCCTTGGGGTTGTGGTGTTCTTTTATCCGAAGAAGGATGGCGCGGACCGACTTTGCGTCGATTACCGTCCATTGAATAAGAAGACAATCAAGAACAAGTATCCACTTCCCAACATCAATGAGCTTTTCGAGCAACTCAAAGGTGCTAAAGTGTTCTCAAGCTTGACCTTCGTATGGGTTATCATCAGATTCGCATTCGTGAACAAGATATTCCCAAGACAGCATTCGAACAAGCTTTGGTTCTTATGAATATCTTGTCATGTCTTTCGGCCTTGTCAATGCTCCTCCAACATTCTCTCGGATGATGAACTTCATCTTCAACCCTACACCAATGAATTCGTCTTGGTCTATCTGGATGATATTTTGGTCTTCTCCAAGAATAAGAAGGATCATACCAAACATTTGCGATTGGTGCTAGACAAGCTCAGAGAGCATCAATTCTATGCAAAGTTTTCCAAATGTGAATTTTGGCTTGATGAAGTGCTTTATCTTGGTCACATCATCTCCGCCAAGGGCATTGCTGTTAATCCCGAGAAGGTGTCCGCAGTGGTGAATTGGGAACCTCCTCAGAATGTCAAGCAGCTCCATGATTTTCTTGGTCTTGCAAGCTATTGCGAAGATTCGTTGAGAACTTCTCTAAGATTGCAAAGCCTCTTTCCAACCTCCTCCGTAAGCATGTGAAGTATGTCGGTCTCCCGAGTGTGATGTTTCTTTCAATACTCTCAAAGAGAAACTCGTCACAGCTCTGTCTTGACTCCTCTGATGAATCCAAGCCATTCAAGTTTTCTGTGATGCTTCTCTTCAAGGTCTCGGTCTGTGTTAATGCAAGAGAAGAGAGTTGTGGCCTATACCTCTTGTCAACTGAAGCCCAACGAAAAGAACTACCCCACTCACGATCTTGAGTTGGCGGCGTTGTCCATGCATTGATAACATGGAGACATCTCTTGTTGGGAAGGAAAGTGGACATATTCACCGATCACAAGAGCCTCAAGTATATCTTCACTCAACCCAACCTCAACCTCGAGCAAACTCGATGGGTGAAATGATTCAAGAGTACAACCCAAGTATTGAATATACTCCGGGCAAGGCCAATGTGATTGCAGATGCTTTGAGCAGGAAGGCTTATCGCAATGTTTAATCCTCAAGCCCTTCCAACCGGATCTTTGTGAAGCTTTCCATAAGCTGAATCTTCAAGTTGTTCCTCAAGGCTTTCTTGCCAACCTCATAGTCTCTCCAACTTTGGAAGATCAGATTCGTGAGGCTCAACTCCTGGATACCATGGTGAAAAAGGTGAAGCGTGGTATCGACAAGGGCATTTCAAGTACAAGTGCTTCCACATTGATGACAAAGATACTCTTTTCTTGAGGACGGATTGTGGTTCCTAAGGGTGATCTCGTAAAGTCATTATGAGCGAGGCACACAATTCGCTTCTATCCATTCATCCCGGAAATACGAAGATGTACCATGACCTCAAGCAGTCATATTGGTGGACTCGAATGAAGCGAGAAATTGCTCAATTCGTGATTGAGTGTGATGTCTGCGAGAAGAGTGAAAGCGAGAACACCAACGACCAGCTGGTCTCCTCCAACCTCTTGCTATTCCGAATGGAAGTTTGATCATATTGAAATGGACTTGTGGACTGGATTTCCAAAGTCCAAGCGTGGAAATGATGCTATCTTCGTTGTCATTGACAAGCTTACTAAAGTGGCTCATTTTCTTCCTATCAAAGAATCTATCACAGCAGCTCAGTTGGCAGAGCTATACACATCCAGAATTGTCTCCTTGCACGGCATTCCACAAGTGATCTCTTCAGACCGTGGCAGCATCTTTACCTCCAAGTTTTGGGATTCTTTTCAGAAGGCCATGGGCACCAACATTCGTTTCAACACAGCTTTCCATCCTCAAACAAGTGGCCAAGTTGAGCGAGTCAATCAAATCCTTGAAGATATGCTCAGGGCTTGTGTCATTTCCTTCGGTATGAAATGGGAAGATTGTCTTCCATATGTCGAGTTCTCCTACAACAACAGCTTCCAAGCTAGTTCGGGCAAGGCCCCATTCGAAATTCTCTATGGCAGAAAGTGTCGTACTCCTCTCAATTGGTCCGAGACAGGTGAACTCCAACTTCTTGGCAACGACTTGATCACAGAAGCCAAATAAATGTGCAAAGTCATTCGTGAGAATCTCAAAGCCGCGCAATCACGCCAGAAGAGCTATTATGATGACAAGCACCGTGATGTGGCTTTTGAAATCGGAGACCATGTCTACCTCCGCGTCTCTCCAATGAAAGGCACTCGTCGCTTCGGTATCAAAGGGAAGCTTGCCCCTAGATATGTGGGTCCTTTCAAGATCATTGGCAAAAGAGGCTATCTCGCCTATCAACTTGAGCTTCCCTCCAACTTCGCAAATGTGCACGATGTGTTTCACGTGTCACAGCTTCGCAAGTGCTTCAAGACTCCTGAACGCACTATCGACTTCGAAGATATTGACCTCCAAGAAGATCTCTCTTATCATGAGCACCCCGTTGCTATTCTTGAAGAAACCGAGCGCAAGACTCGCAACAAGTCAATCAAATTCCTGAAAGTGAAGTGGTCACACCATTCCGACCGAGAAGCCACACAGGGCGCGAGGATCACCTCCGTTCCGAATATCCGGAGTTCTTTCAGTCCTAGATCTCGGGACGAGATCCTCTTGTAGTGGTGGAGTGTTGTAACACCCCGGATGTAACTTTCCATATTTGTAACTCCAACTCTTGCCATTTTCGGCATTGTGATATGATATTCCCTCCATGGTTGGGTTTTTCTTATTTTTGCATTTTGTCCATGTCATGCATTTCATATCATGTCATCATGTGCATCGCATTTGCATACGTGTTCGTCTCATGATTCCGAGCATTTTCCCGTTGTCCGTTTTGCAATCCGGCACTCCTATGTCCCCCGGCGTCCCCTTTTACGTTTTTCCGTGAGCGGGTACTAAACTTTCTCGGAATGGACGAGGTTTGTCAAGTGGCCTCGGTACACCACCGTAGACCACCTGTCAAGTTTCGGTCATTTGGAGCTCGTTTGGTACTCAGCAGTTAACCGCACTCGCAAAGGCCTCTTTTAAGTTGCAGCCCAACACCCCTCCAAAATAGTCTAATAACCCATCTAACTCACTTCCATGCTCTCCGTCGTCGGATTACGATCGTGTGGGCGAAAACCGCACCTCATTTGGAGCTTCCTAGCTCCTTCTACCTATAAATATGCATCTCCCCATCCAAATCTGGATCCCGAAACCCTAGCCCCGCTCCCTCCGCGAGACGGACACGTCTGGTCCGCGCCGGACGAAACCCGCCGCCGCGCCCGGCCAATCAGGCCGCTCCACACGTCAGCCTCCGCCCAGCCAGCCCGCCGCCCGCCCACGAGGCCCGCCATGGCCCTCCAGCGCCCGTTCGGCCGCGCCCGCCTCCCGTCCGCCGCCGCCTCCGCCACGGGTCGCCGCCGCCCGGCCGCCCATCCGGCCGCCGCCGTCGCCGTCGTCGGCCGCCGCCGCCGCCTCCGCCAGCGCCCGCGTCCGCCGGCCCGTCGCCGTCCCGCCGCCGCGCCGCCAGCGCCCGCGCCGCCCTCTCCGGCGCCTCCGCGGCCGCCCGGCCTCGTCCCGTCTCCGGCGAGCCGCCGCCGCCGTCCTCGATCCGCGCACCCGTCGGATCTGAGATCCAAACGGGAGGTTGACTTCTTCTCCCCCCGAATTCCCTCTTAAGTTATATTCCTGGCAGATTTTTGTTGCATCTTCCTCATGCCATAACTCTGCACTCGTGGCTCCGTTTAGGGCGTGTAGCATACAGAAATGTTCGTCTGGAAGAGTAGATCATTTAATCTCATTGAATAATTTTCATTTGAGCTCATCTTGATGCCCAAATGCTGTTAGAAGAGGGCTATGTGATGTTAGTTTCATTTCTTAACGTAACATGCACTTTGTCATTTTGCCATGATTGATGTGTGCACCCTATGAATTTGAGTCCTACATGTGTTTTGTAATATGCCATGCCATCTTTACAGGGGTGTATGCCATGTATTTTTGTGATCTCTGTGGTGACTAGCACAAGCATGCGAACTAGGCTTCCTGATGTTGCTGATTTCAGCCCCTGTTTTGCTGATATTTTTATGCCATGTTAACTTGATGCTACCGAGAGATCCATGCATATTTTGAGATACTTCAGTAAGGATGTTTTGAACATATGGTTATGCTCTATCCATCCATGCCCTTGTTTGCAATTATGGAGTGCCATAGCTTGAGTCAATCGAGCTCTACTTTTGCTATAAAATGTTTCCTGGCAGATTGTTTACATGTTATTCAATTTTGCCAAGGGTGTTGTAGTTGATCCGTGTATGCTATGATGTTGTTCTTGCCATTTATATCTTCTATGCCATGTCTTCTTGATATATGTATGCTTAGTTTATCATGTAATGCTCTGTAGTGAGTGCATCGAGCTCTTAAACATGCCTACTTGTTATCTGTTTTGTCATGCCACATTCTTGAATCATTAACTAAACTTGCTATTTTGACATGGGTGCTATCATATTTTCTGATCCTTTTTGGCTTATGGTCAGTAAGGGACTTTTGTTCTATGCTTTGATTAGATTCATGCCATGCCTTGTTTTGCTATTATAAGTTCCTGTAGCATGTTGTTTGCTTGCTCAACATTGCTTCCTCGATGCTGATTTTGCCATGTTCAGATTTTCACTAAGTCTGTGAAGTGATATATTTTGCACTTTTGCCATGCTTGTTTGGACCTGTAATGATGTGATTTAGCCGTAGCTCAGTGTTCATCTTTTGTCAAGAATCTTGAGTAGATCACTGCCATATGCTTTTTGGCACGTTTGGGTGCAGTAGCTTATTTTCTTGTTGCTTGCTAAGTGGTATCATCTTTGTTAATGGCAGATTTGTGCCATTCTTGTTTTGCTTGTCATTTGCAAACCGTGCATCCGATTCGGTGATCTTTATATCGATTTCAACGAAATCATCTCATCTTTCAGCGGCATACTTGGTTTGCCAAGTTGATGCCTGGTTCATCATTTTCCTTCCGGAGCGCGCATACGCATTGCATATCACATCTCGCATATCATGCCATGTTTTGCATCATGTTGCTTGTGCATTGCACCGTGATTTATTGTGGTTCCTTTGTTTGTGTTCTTGCTTTGGGTAGAGCCAGGAGACGAGTACGTGAACGAGGAACCTGTTGAGAACGCTTACGAGGATCAAGCTTTCGACAACTCTGAGAACTTTGCAGGCAAGATGACCATACCCTCGAAATCACTTCTATCTTTGCTTGCTAGATGATCGCTCTTTTGCTATGCCTATGCTACGATGCCTATCACTTGCTATATCATGCCACCCATATTTCCATGTCAGCCCCTAACCATCCTTTCCTAGCAAACCGTTGATTGGCTATGTTACCGCTTTGCTCAGCCCCTCTTATAGCGTTGCTAGTTGCAGGTGAAGATAAAGTTTGTTCCTTGTTGGAACATGGAGATGTTGTTCCTTGTTGGAACATGTTTACTTGTTGGGGATATCACAATATATCTGCTCTAATTAATGCATCTATATGCTTGGTAAAGGGTGGAAGGCTCGGCCTTATGCATGGTGTTTTGTTCCACTCTTGCCACCCTAGTTTCCGTCATACCGGTGTTATGTTCCTTGATTTCGCGTTCCTTACGGTTGGGTGATTTATGGGACCCCTTGACAGTTCGCTTTGGATAAGACTCCTCCAAAGGGCCCAACATTGGTTTTACCATTTGCCACCTAAGCCTTTTCCCCGGGTTTTCGCGAGCCCGAGGGTCATCTTTATTTTAACCCCGGACCAGTGCTCCTTCGAGTCTTGGCCCGAACCGGCAGATCAGGGGCCACCACGGGCAACTCGAGGGCTGGTTTTACTCAGAGGCTGACCTATCCGGATGTGCCACGAGAACGAGATATGTGCAGCTCCTATCGGGATTTGTCGGCAATCGGGCGGCTTTGCTGGTCTTGTTTTATTGCTATCGAAATGTCTTGTAGTCCGGGATTTCGAGATCGATCGGGTCTTCGGTAGAAGGAATATCCTTCGTTGACCGTGAGAGCTTATAATGGGCTAAGTTGGGACACCCTGCAGGTATTATCTTTCAAAGCCGTTCCCGCGTTATGAGGCAGATGGGAATTTGTTAATGTCGGTTGTAGAAAACCGAAGTTGACCTTAATTAAAATACACATCAACGCGTGTGTAACCGTGATGGTCTCTTCGGCGGAGTCCGGGAAGTGAACACGGTGTTGGAGTTATGTTTGACGTAAGTAGTTCAGGATCACTTCTTGATCACTACTAGCTTCACGACCGTGCCTTGCTTCTCTTCTCGCTCTCTTTTGCGAATGTAGCCACCATATATGCTAGTCGCTTGCTGCAGCTCCACCTCACAACTCTATCCTTCCTATAAGCTTAAATAGTCTTGATCTCGTGGGTGTGAGATTGCTGAGTCCCCGTGACTCACAGATTCTACCAAAACAGTTGCAAGTGCCGACGATGCCAGTGCAGGTGACGCAACCGAGCTCAAGTGGGAGTTCGACGAGGAACGTGGTCGTTACTATGTGTCTTTTCACGATGATCGTAGTGGAGCCAGTTGGGACGATCGGGGATCTATGTAGCATTTGGGGTATCTTCTTTTATTTTGGTTCCGTAGTCGGACCTTGAGTGTAATCTGAATGATGGATGTTTATTTATGTATTGTGTGAAGTGGCGACTGTAAGCCAACTATGTATCTCTTTCCCTTATGTATTACATGGGTTGTGTAAAGATTACCTCACTTGCGACATTGCTTTCAATGCGGTTATGCCTCTAAGTCGTGCTTCAACACGTGGGAGATATAGCCGCATCGAGGGCGTTACAGATGCCTCATCCCGTCTTTAAAGACTGGACTGTTGCTAAAGAAGCTTTGGCTGTCGGCCAAACTCTCCGGCTAGGCGGTTTTCTTATGACCGCCTGTTCGGCCGCCGCGCCGATGATGACTTCTCGGGTCATCGAAAGCAATCTTCACGTTAACTCGGAGCTCGCCGAGCAATTAGATCCGATGGAGATCTCTTCCTTAAACGAGCTCTTGGATCGCATCGCCGCCCTGGGAGTCGCCACAGACTATGATTAGATTGGGCCTAAACCCGATCTGAGAGAGATTAACTCTCCCCAGGTTACCCACCACGTCGCTGTGGTGGAGGAACAATTCGGCGACCCATCTTCTATCTTAAGGGCTAGCTACGTCTGGATACCCAATCCCTCCATGCCGGATTCCCGCGGAGGAGAGGATGTTACTCAAGCCCTGAACCTAAAGTCAGGCAGCGGGCTAGATTCATTGGACAACATCCAAGAATCCAAGCTTCCAAGTTCGGAAGCTCCTTGGCCCTTAAGTCTGAGATTGGGCACGGTTCAGGATTTAATTCCACCCGCCCACCCAAACATAAGCGACTATCTCAAATTCGGCAAGAGCCCGCAGAAACAATACACCATTACTGGGCCAGATTCCTCCTGGTTATGGACAGGATAAATGACTGCCGCGAGGAGGACGCAATCTCATTATTCTGCAACAATTGCACGGACAACGGGATCCTAAATGCTATAAGTCGCCGTGACATTACACGATTTGCCGACTTGGCGTCCATAGTACGAAAATCTTGTGCGATGGAAAGCGCTGAAAACCGAATCAAGATTTTGGGACAATCCGCCTTGAATAGAACCCGATCCGAAATAAAAGGGTGCATCATCGCCGCACCTGGTTAAATACAAAAAGCAAAACCCTCCATAGGGCATGGAACCGTCTTCGAGGGATGGCTCGATGGACCTGTAAAATTCATATCTGAGAGGGCGCCACTCCAACTCATAGCCTCAGAGCATGTTGGATACTACGGCAGGTGGCCAAAAGTGGCGAAGAGCTTCTAGCTCTAGAGCACCAACCCAAGGATACCAGTACGGTATTAACAGTCTCCGAGACTTTCGCATCAAATAATATGCGGAAACGAACACTCCGTAGCCTTGCCGAAGTCTACCAAGTAGCAACAATAAACCCATGGAGTGACACGGCTATTACCTTTAATGCCAGTGATGAACCTAAATTCCGAACAGCCCGAGCACCACCGCCTTTGCTCCTCGGTTCGATAGTGGATTGCTTCGCCTTACCAAGGTACTCATGGACGGTGGCAGCGGATTGAACCTCATTTACGAGGAAACCCTCCAAAAATGGAGATAGATCGAGCCGCATTGAGCGAAGCAGCACAACCTTTAGAGGAATAATCCCGACCGGGAAGCACGCAGTCAGGAAAAATCACACTAGATGTGGTGTTCGCACGCCGGATAATTACAGGTCCGAGGAGGTCACGTTCCAAGTGGCCCCTGTTCAGCAGCGGATACCACGCCTATTAGGGCGAGAGGCATTCACAATTTTCCAAGCTATACCCCATTATGGGTACATGAAGCTCGAAATGCCCGGGCCCAACGGAATCATCACTCTTGCTAGTGACCCGGACATAGCACTCCGCGCCGAAAATAAGACAGCCGCACTGGCCCTTGAGGCACTATCCGAAGCCCTAGCGGCCGAGGAACTCACTGAGCTGCGCTCCATGGTGAATAGGGACGATGTGACACTCGATAAGAGATCCAAATCCACTTCCTTCGAACCAGCGGACGAAATAGTCAAATTCCAAGTCCATCCAACGGACCCTACAAAAACGGCCTCCATCAGGGCACAATTAAATCCTGATGTAGATGCCGCACTAAGAGAATTCCTACGTGAAAATTGGGACATTTTTGCCTGGCACCCTTCAGACATGCCAGGAATCCCATGCCGGCTGGCCGAGCACAGCCTAAATATCCTAAAAGGATTCAAGCCAGTCAAATAGGCTCTTCGGCGTTTCTCCGAACCCAAGAGACAGGCCATGGGAGAGGAGCTAGCCAAGCTATTGGAGGCCGGATTCATCAGAGATATAAAACATCCGGACTGGCTAGCAAACCTGGTGATGGTACCAAAGAAGGATAAATCCTGGCGCCTGTGCGTCGATTTCAAGGACCTCAACAAGGCCTGCCTAAAGGATCCCTTCCCCTCCCCGCATCGATCAAATCATCGACGCTATCGCAGGACACGATTCATTGTGTTTCTCGACGCATACTCGGCTACCACCAAATTAAGATGGCAGAGCTCGACCAAGCCGCAACGGCATTCAGCACTCCATACGCCCATTCGCTTCAACACAATGCCCTTCGGGCTCAAAAACGCCGGCGCAACATATCAGCGCATGATTCGTATATGTCCGCAAACCAGATCGGCAAAACAGTGGAGGCATATGTAGACGATGTGGTCGTCAAAAGCAAGCACGTCGAAACTCTAGTAGATGACTTGAGGCTCACATTCGATAATCTCCAAAATATGACATTAAGCTCAACCCGAAAAATGCTTTTGGCGCATCGCCGGAAAGCTCTTGGGCTTCATTGTATCCGTAGAGGAATTGAAGCAAACCCAGCCAAGATCCGAGCTCTGTCACAATTGGATATCCCAAAAGACCTCAAACAAATACAAAATTGATCGGATGCGTGGCGGCTCTAAGCCGCTTTATCTCCGCTTGGGAGAAAAGGCATTACCCTTTATCGCCTCCTCCGACGCACCAACACTTGAGTGGATTTGACGCCGCCACGGCCGGACTCGAAGAAATAAAAGCCATATTGGCAACAAACCCGGTCCTGGCCGCGCCCAACATGGGCGAACCAATGCTATTATACATCGCGGCAACTCATCAAGTTGTAAGCGTGGTGCTCGTTGTCGAACGAGAAACGAACGGACACAAGTTCCCTCTTCAAAAACCAGTTTACTACGTGGCCACTGTCCTAACTCCATGCAAGTTACGGTACCCACATTATCAAAAGATAGCGTACGCGGTGTTTATGGCATCCCGGAAGCTGCGACACTACTTTCAAGAGCGTTCAATAACAGTAGCCTCCGAAGTACCCCTGAATGACATTATAAACAACCGCGACGCGACGGGCCGGATTGCCAAATGGGCCATTGAGCTCCTCCCGTTCGACATAACCTATAAGCCACGGAGAGCTATTAAGTCTCAAGTTTTGGCCAACTTCGTCGCCGAATGGACCGAAGCCGAACACCCTAAAGAGTACGACGCATATTCCAACTGGATAATGCACTTCGGCGGCTCTAAAATGTTGGCTGGCCTGGGAGCTGGCGTCGTTCTGACGTCCCGAACTGGAGATATAGTTCAATACGTACTCCAGATAATGTATACGGACTCCAACAACGCAGCCGAATACGAGGCCCTTCTACATGGTCTCCGGATGGCAGTCTCCATGGGCATTCAACGCCTAGAGGTGCATGGGGATTCGAACCTCGCGATATCACAAATAAATGGAGACTTTGATGCCAAGGATCCGAAAATGGCAGCCTATCGCAATGCCGTCCTAAAATGTCACCGGTTTGAGGGGCTCGAATTTCACCATATAGCCCGGACAACAACCAGCAGCGGACGTGTTGGCACGCATCGACGGCATAAGCGCGCTGCTGTCCCTCCCCAACATCTTCCTAGAGAGGCTGTTCAAGCCATCCGTATTATGGGAGGGAGAGTCCGGAAATAACAATCCGGACCCAACCGCACCGCCCCACACCGAACATTCTGACACAGTTGGTGGTTCTACCAACGAAATAACATCCTCAGCCCACGCAATAATGGCAGTCATTGCCCCGTGGACAGAACCATTCCTAGCCTACCTAACCAGGCAGGAACTCCCCGAGGACCAAAACGAGGCCCGCTGCATAGTGCGGCGATCTAAAGCCTACAAAGTCCATGAGGGAGAGCTTTATAAGAAAAGCACAACCAGAGTCCTTCAAAGGTGTATCTCCGAAGAACAAGGGCGGAATCTTCTGGCTGAAATACATGCCGGACTCGGCGGGCACCACGCCGCAGCCCGGTCCCTTGTAGGCAAGGCCTTCCGTACAAGATTTTATTGGCCGACGGCCCGGGCAGATGCTCAGGACTTAGTCCAACGATGCGTCGGATGCCAGCTCTTTGCTAATCAGAGCCACATGCCACCCACCGCCCTCAAAACTATACCCATCACCGGCCCTTGGCATGCAGGGGCTTGACATGGTCGGACCCTTAAATGGGAACCCACAAGCAAAAATACCTACTGGTCATGGTGGATAAATTCACCAAATGGATAGAGGCCAAGCCTGTCAAGACGGCCGAATCCGGACCGGTGATAGACTTCATATCAGGGGTCATGCACCATTATGGTGTCCTCCACAGCATCATCCTGATAACGGCACGAACTTTACGGCCGACGAGGTCAAACTCTGGTACAAAAACATGGGCACTAAGCTCGACTACGCCTCAGTCTATCACCCTCAAACTAACGATCAAGTTGAGCGAGCAAATGGTCTAATTATGAGCGGCATCAAACCCAGATTAGTGCGGTCCCTCAAGGAATCTAACACGCACTGGGTAGAGGAGCTCGACTCCGTACTCTGGGGGCTGCGGACCACTCTGAATCGCACGACCGGATTCACACCATTCTTTATGGTATACGGCGCAGAGGCAGTTCTGCCCTGCGACATAATTCATGACTCACCTCGCATGCGCATGTACGAAGAAAGAGAAGCCGAGCTCGATCGGCAGGACAATTTGGACGCCTTGGAGGAGGAGCGTGACGTAGCAAAAGCCCGTTCCGCATTCTATCAATAGCAGGCTCGAAGATATCAAAGCAGAGAAGTACGGGCCAAAACTTACAATGTTGGCAAGCTAGTTCTAGGCCTGCCGGACAAGAAAAAGGAAAAACTAAAGCCCAAATGGGAAGGTCCCTTTATCATCGACCAAGTCCTGACCGGTGGAGCGTACCGTCTGCGAGATGCATCGGATAACCGACTCGAGCCAAACCCATGGAACGCAGCACGTCTCCAAAGATTCTACGCCTAGCGCCGGATTCTGAGTTCGTCTCCTTCCTCTGTCCATATTTTACATTTTAGCTGTCTTCTATTTTCTCCGTCTCCCTCCTTTTTTCTTTCAAGCCTTGGAAGGCTCGTTAGCGCATTGTGCGCACACCCTTGACGCGCTATCCGCGCTCATTGTACCTGGGGGCTTCTTTCACAGAAGCTTAATTATAAGGGCTTCATGCCCAATACATGTGTCACACTTCCGCATGTACCTTTTATTCACCATTATATGCATCGATATGACTTAAGTTTTGGCCAAGCTGGGTTGCCTGGCTCCTGTGCTTACCCCTACGTTCCCGATTGTTCGGCTAGGTGGTAAAGGTAGCACCTCTGCGATTATTACTTGCGGGTCAGCGGATGTGTACCTCGGTGGGTGAAGCCGAAGCTAGCGTTCTTAAGAGAATATTCGGTCGGTGAACTAAAAGAAGATTTCTTACCTATTTATTTATCTGCCCCAGATGTTTTTCTGCTTTTTTGCAGTCCGACATGCACTTTAGGGCATGCCTCCCGAGGAAAGGAACCCCTAACGGAACTATTCTCCTGGAAGATGTTTCTTACTAACCATATAATATAACATAACTAGTTGGGCACTTGTGCGATAAAGCACTAATGACCCCTACGCCTGGTCTCCACGCATGCCCGGTTTTTATATAACCGCGAGGGTATTCGACACACCTCGCACTATCGGGTCCAGAGGTTGAAGCGAAAAGGTCCGCTAAGACAAACGATCTACAATCCGGCTAGAAGGCATTTTACACGTCACTTTAAATTACATAGTCAATTTGACTGATTGTATTCCTCTTCTATACCATCTATCAGGCTGTCTAGTTTACAGTCCTGCTGGGAATACTTTGCGGCCAATTCCACCTGGCCGTACACTGAGCTCACAGGGATCTCCTTCCCATCTGGCCCCACAGGTCCGACCTTGGCCATGTGGTTTGGGTCAGCCTTCGTGTACCGCGTCTTCACCATGGCCCAGGCCTCCCTGGCGCCTTGATGGCAGGCCGATGTCTTCCATAACCGGAAGCGCCGCCACGCTCCCTGGAGCCTCTCTGCAAGCTCCCCAAGGCCTTTGGGGCAGGGAGACAGATGGCCACAAGGCCTGGGCGACGCCTTTCATCACCTGCCGAACTCATTCGTGCAGTTGTAAGAGCTCGGGAAGAAGGTCACCCGTAGAACCGGGCATTTCCTCTGCAGGACGGCCTGTGAGCATACCTACAGACATAACTCTGTTAGTCGACTTCCTCGCCGAACTCTTTTTTCAAAGTTCGTTTAAGCACTTACTAAAAATGTCGCGTCGAAGCCGTCGATTCTCCTTAACAGAGTCAGACAGCTGGGCACGAACATCCTTTAGCTCCTCACCCAGCTGGGTGTTCGCATCTTGGAGATTATTTTTCTCCTGCCTCACCCTCGTAAGCACATTCTCGCCGGCCTTTAACCGGTGCAAGAGTTGTTGCTTGTCCGGATCTACCCCGGTGCCATCTGCAATGTCATTGTCAGATCTATACACACGCCGCACTTTGTAACATACTTATCTTTTAAAAGCGTATGTTATCAGAGGGGGTCTCCTTGGCTTCCCCTGTCACGGCTTGTGCGGCCTCAAGTTCGGCTTTGCACTCTTCAAGCTCCTGGGAAAATCGGGTATTCTTTTCTGTAAGATCCTGCACAATAAGTGATCCTTAAATCAGTTATTCTAACTATTTTAAGTCTCAGGGGCTACTGGTATATATAACCATCAAATTTTCTCACCCTTATGTCTTTCACATACTGCTCCGTGGCTCTAGCTAGACCATTTTGAGCGGCACGAAGGTGCGCATCTCCCGAATTGAAGGCATCCAATGCCTCTTGGGAGAAACATGCGTCACGAAGAATTGTCCAGTGGCGCCTGTGATTCATGGCACTCTCCACCTCGGAGTTGGTGGTGGACAATCTGTCGGCATCCTTTGTCGGAGGAGCGTCCGACGCATGCCTAGTGTTCGCCTCCGCTTCTGGGCCTGGCTTTGAAGCCTGGCTGGCGGAGGCTCGATTGGCAACCTCTCCGGATATAGTCCGGCGAGCGCTCTTTTTCCTGAAAGAGCGCGAGCGTTAGCATGCCTTCCGAAATAAAACCTGGGAATAAGGCGACACGCCATACCGCTGCGTCGGCGCTTTAGTCCGGACCGCACTTCTTTTTAGCCTGCTGGGCCGTGCTACCCCTTGTTGGCTAGCCACCGCAGGCTCGGCCTTCCGCCTCAAGGGCTCCCCCTGCAGAACACCATTGATATACGATGGTCAAAGATAAGCACGGAGGGATCATTTCTAAAAAGTATTGGGACTTCGGTCTCAATTACCTGTGAGGCTGGAAATATTTCGGGGTAATCGGCCGTAATGGCAACCAAGGCATTGTCGATGCTCAGTTGGTAAAATACCCCATCAATCACCTCCACAGATATGTCCGGATCCTCTTGGGAGGCCGGATCGAGGGACCGTTCCGGATCCTCGGGTTGTGGAGGTGGGCTGTTTATATCCTTTACGGCCCGGCGCAATTCCTGCGTCAAAATCACAAGATAAGGTACTTAACTGTGGGAATATGGAACGGATGTGCATAAAGAAATGTCCGCTTACCCAGCTTGGAGGATTGTTCATAGAAAACCCGTCCTGAGGATTGACACGAAGAAATTCTTCCTCTTCTCCCTTGTACAATGCGGACAAGATCTTCATCAGATCGGCAACCGATCCCGGCCCCTTACGGCCATGACGGGTGGCATCATCCTCCCCGTTGAAATCCCACATGGGGTGGCCCCTATACTGGAGCGGCTGCACTCCCCGCATAATGCATGTGGCCATGACCCCGATCATGGTCAATCCGGAATGAGCCAACAACCTTATTCGGCTCATCAGGTAAAGGACGTCCCTGTGATTCTCCCTCTGGGGGCTCCGAGGATGCCAGCTTAGGCGTTTCTTCAGAGGAGCATTACTAAACTCCAGGAGGCCGATCCGAACAGGGTCCGGCAGGGGGATGTCTTCTATATAAAACCATTCCGAAGGCCAGTCTTCGGACGCCTTTTTCGGGGTTCCGGATAGATATCCGGTCCCGGTGATGCGCCATAGTTCGGCTCCGCCCACTTGATATATCGACCCCACCTGAGAACGGGGTACGAGGCAGAACAGCCTCTTCCACAGTGCGAAATGAGCCTCGATGCCCAAAAACAGCTCGCAAAGGGCCACGAAGCCCGCAATATGCAGAATGGAGGCAGGCGTAAGGTTGTGCAACTGGAGGCCATAGAACTCCAGGAGCCCCCGGAGAAACGAATGAATCAGAAGTCCGAGCCCTCTTATCAAATAAGGGACAAGGCATACCCGCTCTCCTCGGGAGGGACTGGGTACGCTCTCCGCTTGTTTTCCGCCCTTATAGGTGGCGAGTCCGGCTCGAACCGGAACCATGAAGGCTGGGGGAAGAAACCCCTTGGTTTGGAGCGTCACTAACTTTCTGTGCGGGACGGAGCATCTCTCCCATTCTCCAGGCTGAGGACTAGGAGGGCGAGAGGAGGAGCCGCGTCGGGTGTCCATGATGGAATGGGTTTCTTTCAGATGCGCTCCGATGAAAGCTCGCGAAGGGAAGGTGGTGTGATTTGGATCTAGATCCTCGTCCCTTATATAGGCAGCTCACTTGCGCAGCTAGGGGGATAAATGTAAAAATACCCTGGCTTTTTGCATTCATTCAACCCGTGGAAGATAGCCATTATTGGGCGTGGAAGCCAAGGAGCGCGATCTTTACAAGAAGCCGGACACTATTCAAACAGGGACACATGATTTGGAGAAGAACCAGCCTTGCAATGCCGAAGATAATCTATGCGCCAGACTCATTGTCATTGAAGCCTGGTTCAGGGGCTACTGAGGGAGTCCCGGATTAGGGGGTGTCCGGATAGCCGGATTATGACCTTTGGCCGGACTCCTGGGCTATGAAGATACAAGATTGAAGACTTCGTCCCGTGTCCGGATGGGACTTTCCTTGGCGTGGAAGGCAAGCTTGGCGATACAGATATGTAGATCTCCTACCATGGTAACCGACTCTGTGTAACCCTAACCCTATTCGGTGCCTATATAAACCGGAGGGTTTTAGTCCGTAGGACAAACAACAATCATACCATAGGCTAGCTTCTAGGGTTTAGCCTCTCTGATCTCGTGGTAGATCTACTCTTGTACTACCCACATCATTAATATTAATCAAGCAGGAGTAGGGTTTTACCTCCATCGAGAGGGCCTGGACCTGGGTAAAAACATCGTGTCCCTTGTCTCCTGTTACCATCCGCCTAGACGCACAGTTCGGGACCCCCTACCCGAGATCCGCCGGTTTTGACACCGACACCATACTCAAAAGATATAAGTGAAGTGCAAAGAGCATTCTATAAATTAAACAAGGACCATCTAATACCAGCATGGTGCATAAAAGAAAAATAAAAACTAAATGCAAAAGACGCTCCAAGATTTGCACATATCACATGAATGAAACGAATCCGAAAACATACTGATATTTGTTGAAGAAAGAGGGGATGCCTTCCTGGGCATCCCCAAGCTTAGACGCTTGAGTCTCCTTGAATATTTACTTGGGGTGCCTCGGGCATCCCCAAGCTTGAGCTCTTTCCTCTCTTCCTTCTTCTCACATCGAAACCTTCTCGATCATCGAACACTTCATCCACACAAAACTTCAACAGAAAACTCGGTAAGATCCGTTAGTATAATAAAGTAAATCACTACTCTAAGTACTGTTGCAAACCAATTCATATTTTGTTTTTGAATTGTGTCTACTTGAATATAACTTTTTCATGGCTTAATCCACTGATATAAATTTATAGTTTCATCAAAACAAGCAAACTATGCATCAAAAACAGAATCTGTGTAAAACAGAACAGTCTGTAATAATCTGAACATTCACCATACTTATGATACTTGAAACATTCTTCTGAAATTAGGAAAAATAAACAATTTTTATAGAAATACAGTGCAAAAAGAATCAGAACCATTTTAGGTTCCAGTAAAAAATTAAAAATCGCGCACTACAGCCAAAGTTTCTGTCCTGCACCGTACAAACCAACCAGTATTGTAAACATCCTAAAGGCAAACCTTGGCACATTATTTTCATAATACAATGGAATTGTACAAGGGGATAATTATTTTTGTTGAAAATTTTCTGTAATCAAGATTCACAAAGTTTCTGTGAGCATGAACAAAGTTCAAGGAGCTCTCCCACTTCAACAATGCTTGTCTTTCTCACTTTCACTATCCTTTTTGAAAAGTTTTGGGTTCCCCTCTTTATTTTTGTTGTTTTTAAACTATATGAAAGCACTCAACAGAAATAAATGACTCTCTAAAACTTCCGGGTTGTCTCCCTAGCAGCGCTTTCTTTAAAGCCATTAAGCTAGGCATATAGCGCTCAAGTAGTGAATCCACCTGGATCCCAAGGTATATCAAAGCCAATTTTAATTAGTAATGATTTGTAATTTAGTAGTGAGCACAAAGTAACATATATCATGTAATGACGAAGTCTAACTCTCTTCCTATGCATCGGCATGTCATAAAAGAACAATTCATGCACACAAAGTAAAGGCCAATGTGTAGTATAAACAATTTCTTGCAATTTTATCGTGTTGGAACCATAGAGAGGTGGAGATATAGTTCCTCTCTCATAATAATTGCAAGTAGGAGCAGCAAGCACATGCATATTATATTCATCAAAATCATCATGTGCAACGGTAAAAGGCAACCCATCAATGTAATCCTTAATAAGTGCAAACTTCTCCGATATAGTGTAGTCGGGAGAATTCAAAAAGATAATAGGACTATCATGTGTGGGTGCAATAGCAACAATTTCATGTTTAACATAAGGAACTATAGCAAGTTCATCTCCATAAGCATAATTCATATTGGCATCTTGGCCACAAGCATCATCAAAAAGGGATATTTCAAGAGAATCAATGGGATCATAGCAATCATCCTTCGGTAAGCACGAAGGGAAATTAAACAATGTATGAGTTGAAGAGTTACTCTCATTAGAAGGTGGGTACGGGTAGCTAATCCGCTCTTCCTCCATTTGTTATTCGCTCTCCTCCTCATCTTTTTCATCCAATAAGCTCACAGTTTCATCAATTTCTTCTTCCATAGATTCCTGCAAAATATTAGTCTCTTATTGGACAGCGGAGACTTTCTCAATAAGTGCATTAATATAGGAATTATATTCATAATTATCATAGCAATATTTCAATCTAGCAAAATTTTCAATCCTATAAACATCATCATCAAAAGCTTCATACTTTTCAAACGAAGATTCAATTTCATAAGCACCCTTAAAAGCACAAATTCTTCTATTTGTTCCACATCATAGTAATCATATATACCATTAGCATAATAAGCTAAGGTTTCATTATCATTAAATTTGCATGAAAAGGGAAGGTGTGGAGCCTTCATCCTAGAGCAACAAGTATAATCATAACTCAAGCATACTTGCCGAGCATACCACTTCAATATATAAATTTGATCCCATAATAGTTTCCCTTTTTGTGTCAAGCGATAATCCTTAAAGTATTCAAGTTAATCCAACGTTACTCCCATTACCAAATTGAATGAGGTTTTCTCAGGATTATCAAAGTAGTACATAATATCTGTCACATAACGAGCATCGAGGGTTTTAGGAGGTTCCTCATCTCCATGAGCAGCAAGTACACCTAATTTTTTTGGTATTTCGTGTTCCATATCCATAACTAAAGATAAAGAACAAATAAGAACAACAAATAAAAATTACTTAGTGATAAAGCAAACAAGCACACACGAGAATATTCACCCCACGCTATGACTCCCCGGCAACGGCGCCAAAAAAGGTCTTGATAACCTACAAGTATAGGGGATCAATTGTAGCCTCTTTCGGTAAGAAAGAGTGTCGAACCAAATGAGGAGCTAAAGGTAGAACAAATATTCCATCAAGTTCTATCGACCACCGATACAACTCTACGCACGCTTAGCGTTCACTTTACCTAGAACAAGTATGAAACTAGAAGTACTTTGTAGGTGTTTTTGGATAGGTTTGCAAGAAGATAAAGAGCGCGTAAATAAAAGCTAGGGGCTGTTTAGATGAAGACACAACTAAATTAGTTTTAGTAAAGAGCTTTTTGTCACGAGAAAGTTATTTGTCCCTAGGCAATCGATAACTAGACCGGTAATCACTATTGAAATTTTATTTGAGGGAGAGGCATAAGCTAACATACTTTCTCTACTTGGATCATATGCACTTATGATTGGAACTCTAGCAAGCATCCGCAACTACTAAAGATCATTAAGGTAAAACCCAGCCATAGCATTAAAGCATCAAGTCCCCTTTATCCCATACGCAAACAACCTACTTACTCGGGTCTGTGCTTCTGTCACTCACGCCACCCACCATAACCAAATCATGAACATATTGCAAACCCTACAGCGGGAATCCCTCACACTTGCGCGACACGGAGAGAACCATAGGACAACACCGATAATAAAACATGCAACTCAAACCAATCTTGATCATCAAATAACCCATAGGACAAAACAGATCAACTCAAACATCATAGGATAGCCATACATCGTTGGGAAATAATATATAGCGTTGAGCACCATGTTTAAGTAGAGATTACAGCGGGTAAGAGAGAGGTTACACCGCTGCATAGAGGGGGGAAGAGTTGGTGATGATGGCGGTGAAGTTGTTGGTGAAGATTGTGGTGATGATGATGGCCCCCGGTGGCACTCCGGTGCCACCGGAAGCGAGGGGGAGAGAGCCCCCCCTCCTTCTTCTTCTTTCTTGACCTTCTCCCTAGATGGGAGAAGGGTTTCCCCTCTGGTCCTTGGCCTCCATGGCGTGGGAGGGGCGAGAGCCCCTCCGAGATTGGATTTGTCTCTCTGTCTCTCTCTGTTTCTGCGTTCTCTTCTGTTGCCCTTTCACCATTTCGTATATATATGGAGATCCGTAACTCCGACTGGGCTGAAACCTTCGCCGTGATTTTTTTACCAAAAAATAGCTTCCTTGCAGCGAAAGAAGGGCGTCAACCGCCTTACGGGTGGCCCACGAGGGTCAGGGGCGCGCCCCCTGCCTCGTGGCCACCTCAGGCACCGTCTCGAGTGGATTTTTCTTCCGGAATTTTCCAAATATTCCAAAATAAGCTTCGTCTTTTTTTATCCCGTTTGGATTCCGTTTGATATGGATATTCTGCGAAACATAAAACATGCAACAAACAGGAATTGGCATTGGGCACTGGATCAATATGTTAGTCCCAAAAATAGTATAAAAAGTTGCCAAAAGTATATGAAAGTTGAATAATATTGGCATGTAACAATCAAAAATTATAAATACGACGGAGACGCATCCGATATCGTTTCGTCCCCAAAGGTGGGACGTTCCCTACTGATGTCTACTACGCAACCTTCTTCTTGTAGACGTTGTTGGGCCTCCAAGTGCAGAGGTTTGTAGGACAGTAGCAAATTTCCCTCTAGTGGATGACCTAAGATTTATCAATCCATGGGAGGCGTAGGATGAAGATGGTCTCTCTCAAGCAACCCTTCAACCAAATAACAAAAAGTCTCCTGTGTCCCCAACACACCAAATACAATGGTAAATTGTATAGGTGCACTAGTTCGGTGAAGAGATGGTGATACAAGTGCAATATGTATGGTAGATATGTGTATTTGTAATCTGAAAATATAAAAATACCAAGGTAGAAAGCGATAAAAGTGAGCGTAAACAGTATTGCAATGCTAGGAAACAAGGCCTAGGGTTCATACTTTCACTAGTGCAAGTTCTCTCAACAATAATAACATAATTGGATCATATAACTATCCCTCAACATGCAACAAAGAGTCACTCCAAAGTCACTAATAGCGGAGAAAAAACGAAGAGATTATTGTGGGGTACGAAACCACCTCAAAGTTATCCTTTCTAATCGATCTATTCAAGAGTCTGTAGTAAAATAACACGAAGCTATTCTTTTCGTTCGATCTATCATAGAGTTCGTACTAGAATAACACCTTAAGACAGAAATCAACCAAACCCCTAATGTCACCTAGATACTCCAATGTCACCTCAAGTGTCCGTGGGTATGATTATACGATATGCATCACACAATCTCAGATTCATCTATTCAACCAACACAAAGAACCTTCAAAGAGTGCCCCAAAGTTCCTACCGGAGAGTCAAGACAAAAACGTGTGCCAACCTCTATGCATAAGTTCACAATGTAACAGAACCCGCAAGTTGATCACCAAAACATACATCAAGTAGATCACGTGAATATCCCATTGTCACCACAGATAAGCACATGCAAGACATACATCAAGTGTTCTCAAATCCTTAAAGAATCAATCCAATAAGATAAATTCAAAGGGAAAACCCAATCCATTACAAGAGAGCAGAGGGGGAGAAGCATCATAAGATCCAACTATAATAGAAAAGCTCGTGATACATCAAGATCGTACCACCTCAAAACACGAGAGAGAGAGAGAGAGAGAGAGAGAGAGAGAGAGAGAGATCAAACACATAGCTACTGGTACATACCCTCAGCCCCGAGGGTGAACTACTCCTCCTCGTCATGGAGAGCGCCGGGATGATGAAGATGGCCACGGTGAGGATCCCCCCTCCGCAGGTGCCGAACAGGTCTAGATTGGGTTTCGGTGGCTACAGAGGCTTGCGGCGGCGGAACTCCCGATCTAGGTTATGTTCTGGGGGTTTCTGTATATATAAGAGGTTTTGGCGTCGAGAACAAGTTAGGGGGATCTCCTAGACGACCAGGAGGTAGGGGGCGCGCCCCACCCTCGTGGGTTCCTCGGGACTCTTCTAGTCCATCTTCGATGCTCCGTGGGCTTCTTCGGGTCCAAAAATAATCTCCGTCAAATTTCAGGTCAATTGGACTCTGTTTGGTTTTCCTTTTCTGCAATACTCAAAAACAAGGAAAAACAGAAACTAGCACTGGGCTCTAGGTTAATAGGTTTGTCCCAAAAATCATATAAAATAACATATAAATGCATATAAAACATCCTAAATGGATAATATGATAGCATGGAACAATAAAAAATTATAGATACGTTGGAGACGTATCAAGCATCCCCAAGCTTAATTCCTGCTCGTCCTCAAGTAGGTAAATGATAAAAACAGAATTTTTGATGTTGAATGCTACCTAACATATTTATCTATGTAATCTTCTTTATTGTGGCATGAATATTCAGATCCATAAGATTCAAGACAAAAGTTTAATATTGACATAAAAATAATAATACTTCAATCATACTAACTAAGCAATCATGTCTTCTCAAAATAACATGGCCAAAGAAAGTTCATCCCTACAAAATCATATAGTTTGGTCATGCTCCATTTTCGCCACACAAGAATGCGCTCATCATGCACAACCCCGATGACAAGCCAAGCAATTGTTTCATACTTTAGTATTTCTCAAACTTTTTGAACTTTCACGCAATACATGAGCGTGAGCCATGGACATAGCACTATGGGTGGAATAGAATATGATAATGGGGGTTGTGTGGAGAAGACAAAAAAAGGAGAAAGTATCACATCAACGCGACTAATCAACTAGCTATGGAGATGCCCATCAATTGATGCCAATGCGAGGAGTAGGGATTGCCATGCAACAGATGCACTAGATCTATAAATATATGAAAGCTCAACAAAAGAAACTAAGTGGGTGTGCATCCAACTTGCTTTCTCATGAAGACCTAGGGCATTTGAGGAAGCCCATTGTTGGAATATAGAAGCCAAGTTCTATAATGAAAAATTCCCACTAGTATATGAAAGTGACAAAATAAGAGACTCTCTATCATAAAGATCATGGTGCTACTTTGAAGCACAAGTGTGGAAAAAGGATAGTAGCATTGTCCCTTCTTTTCTTTTTTTCTCTTTTTTTGGGCCTTCCTTTTTTTATTTGGCTTTTTTTATTTGGCTTTTTTTATTTTATTTGGCCTTTCTATTTTTTTCATGGGACAATGCTCTATTATTGATGATCATCACACTTCTATTTATTTACAACTCAATGATTACAACTCGATACTAGAACAAAATATGACTCTATATGAGTGCCTACGGCGGTGTACCGGGATGAGCAATGAATCAAGAGTGACATGTATGAGAAATTATGCATGGTGGCCTTGCCACAAATACGATGTCAACTACATGATCATGCAAGGCAATATGACAATGATGAAGCGTGTCATAATAAACGGAACGGTGGAAAGTTGCATAGCAATATATCTCGGAATGGCTATGGAAATGCCATAATAGGTAGGTATGGTGGCTGTTTTGAGGAAGATATAAGGGGATTTATGTCGGTGTACTAGAGTAGGGGTACCCTAGTACCCCGAACTCATGCACGGACAGTTGCAGCGCCCCACGGCAGGGCTGGCCTGATGATCGCCAAGGTCCTCAGCGGCTCCTTTGGAGCCATACAGGAACAAAGTAGTCAAGACCCGGCAAGAGGAGCTTGCCGGAAGGCCACTCAGTATGCCGAAGGAAACAAGGCCCCGGCAAGAGGAACTTGCCGGGAAGGCTTGGCGGCGCCGAGCTCCCAAGCGCGACAAGGTTCTGCCATGGCAAGGCGCTTCTTTGGGCGGGCGACCTCTCCATCTCCGCTCCAGCTCACCCGCCAACGTGTCACCACGGGCTCTCCCAAGCACTGGCGTGTCGACGGGCTGTGCAGCCAGCGGGAGTAGCGACAAGCAAGCGCGACAAGCCACCATCGTGGCAAACGCAGCGCCTTGACGGTCCCTGTTACCTTTTTCGGGCGATCGAGACGGGCATTGATGACTCTTGTCCCTTGCCGTCAGAGTTAGGTATAGATTACTGTACACTGTACAAAGCGGTGTACCAACCTATGTTTTTACCATTATAACCTTGTCTACTTGCCACATGTGGTGACCCCTTGCGCCTATAAAAGGAGGCCCAAGTGCAACGTAGAAAGGGTTCGCGCGGGGCTCGGTTGTAACATCCCAAAATTCTAAATTTTGGAATGTTATAATAAATAAATAACTATGGCTGCTGTCTGATTGGTTGACTGATTGATTGAATGGAATTGAGTAGAAATTGAAACTTTTGAAAGTTGAATGAGAGGGAATGAAATGACTTTCCCAAAACTTTCCCCTTTGCATTTTTGGATCCCAATTGAACTCAAGTTCATTGCAACCCCAAAACCTAGAGTGAAGATGACATGACTTCTTCCATGTTGAAATGAAAAGGGTTTTGGGAAATTTGAATTTCATTTGGGGATATTTCAGATTCAAAACTTTATGCAACTCAATGATTTTCATGAGGGAAGATAAAATGACTTCTTCAATTATATGAAATAGGAGTTGGAAGTTATAATGAATCAAGTTGAAAATCATTTGAAAGTGCTTTGAAACCCTCTTTCAAATTTTGAGTTGGAATTTGAATTTCCAAACTTTGGCATGTGGGAAACAATTCAAAAACTAAGCCTGATAAATACTTGATCAAAAGTATGAGAGGAGCAAACATGACACTCCAAAAATATCAGAGGAAACATTGCCAAAAGAATTGGAATTCAAATCTGAGTTTTATTTGAATTTGAAAAAAATGGATTTTCATAAAGTTTGGATTTTGCCTTTGGAAAAATGTTCAAATGAAAGGGAATATTCCCCTGATCATTTTGGTATATATATACCCTATATAAAATATTTATAGTTTAGGTTTTATTTTTGGTTTTGTTTTAATTAAAAAAATAAAGGAAAAACTTTTGAGGCCACCAAACCACCCAGCCCAGCCAGCGCCACCTCGCCCCTCGGCCACTCCGCACCTGGCCCAGCCAAGCCAGCCCACCAGGGCCAGCCCAGCCGAGAGCCAGCCCAGCGCTGCACTCCCCGCGCCCCCTCGCCCGAAACCCCCAGGGACCGGCCACCCGACCGAACCCTCCCTCTCTCCCTCTCACTGACCCGTGGCCCCCACCCCGTCGTCTTCCCCCTCGCCCACGCTTCGAGCCTCGCCGGAGATCCACCGGATCCCGAAGGATCCGGGATCCCCGACGCCTCGATCCCTTCCAAGAGGAGCCGAGGCCCTGCTATAAGCCAAGCCCCCGCACCCCATTCCCACCCCGAGAGCTCGCCACCCCTCACCTCCTGTTCGACGTCACCGAGCACCGAGCTCACCTCCGCCAAAACCCTCGCCGTCGCCGCCTGGTGCACCCCGACCCCCCAACACCACCGAACCTCCCCGAGCTCCCGCATCTCCCGACGTCTCGCTGGCTCGCCGACGCCGAGCCCCGAGCACTCTCGCCGCCGCCGCCGCCGCCGGAGTCCGGTAAGCCCCGGCATCCCCCTCCACCGTTAGATCCTAAACCTAGGGTTAGGATTAGAAGCCCCCGAAGGGGTAAGTTTTAGTTAGAAAACCGGACGGCCGAGCGGTTTATTTTTTTAAGTTAGGTTTATTTTGTTTAGACCGGTTCGTTGTTAGTTAACCCTAGGCCGTTTAGACTAAACTCGCCTAGTGCATGATAGGCCCATTAGGCCCTTTTCTTTTATTTTGATTTTTCTGTTTTAGCAGAATAGTTTCTGTTTTCAAAATTCATATCTTTTATTCTGTTTAATATTTTGAGTGATTCTTTTTTATTGGATTGCAAATTTTATGTAGTTTCTGAAAAACATATATTTAGCTATGTTAAAAATAATTAAAATGCTTTAATATTGTTTTGGTCAGAATAGCAAATCTGTTATAACTTTAGCTAGAAAAATTATTTTTGCATGGTTCTTTTGTCATCACTTTATTTTGACATTGCCAAACCCTAGAAATTAATTTGGGTATTTTAGGATTAGTAAATAATTAATTCTAGACAGAATCCTATTAATCCTAATTAATTGATTAGTTCCTGTTTTCCTAATTAAATAATTAGTAAATTAATTTATTTTTAACTTGTGATTAGTTATTCTAGGTTAGTTTCTGTCATTCCATTAGATGAACTTTTATTTATAATTAATAAGAGTTTTAAATTAATTTTCTTAATAGAAATTGGATTAGGCCTAAAATGAGTTTTATAATAGCTTTTAATTAATTCTTTTTGCTCCCAATTGCTTAGTGAATCCTTTTCTGTTAAGTTAACCTAAAACCATGATTAGGTTATTTTAAGGAATTTTGTTATATAAAAACTATTTTTGCTATTGTTTGGAGTAGGAAAAAAAAACTTTGAATTGGACTTTCTTTGAGTTTTTTCTTTTGATTTGGTTTTGATTGTTTTGTTGTGCTATGTTACTTTTGTTATGTTGTGTTTTGTGATCCTATTGCTATGAGCTTATTATAGTTATTGTTTGCCTCGGTAGAATTTCCGAGTGCGAAGATTACTACTCTGAAACCCTAGTTCTTTGAAGATCGCCAACCGTGCAAGTTCACTTTGATCGTTGCTTTCATACCTATGTTTTTATTGCATTTAGTGGCACCTTTGCAACCACCCCTCAAGAGTGTTATTGAATCCTTGTAGTTGAGTAGTATGCATGAGGTAGGAACCCATCACCCTGTTACCAAGCCGGGACGTTATTTCTTTTAATGCTACGCTATAGTAGACGGGTTTGGTATGAGTGCACGGAGTGGTGTGAGAATGGAGGATTCTCGTCAATGACAACATCTCCATGATGGAATCTGCAAGGACTGCATCTTCAAGACCTCAAGACTTCAAGACTCGAGACAGATTTCAATACACACTCTTGGGTGAAGGACGGTTGACGGGCAGCCTGGAGAAACCAGTGGTTGGCGGGATGCATGGAGAAGCGCCATGACATCTCGCGAAAGCTTCACCCAGACTCAAAGAGACGGAAGAATACTTCACGCTCGAAGCTTACCTGCAACCGCAAGTCATTATGGGCTCGCTTGGTTGACCTTAGTGGTGACTCTGGCTGGGGCGGTACTAGCGAGATGTAGACGAACGGTAGGATTGGATGGGTGCGGACAAAGGGTCGAGGAACTCTTTGGAAGACCATGTTTGGTCATCTTGTTCTCAAACACTCAAAGTGCGAGAACGTAAAGAGAGAGATCGAATCTTGCGGGTAAAGTGTACAAACCTCTGCAGAGGGTTATAACCTAATCGATTAGCCGTGTCCCCGGTTACGGACAATTTGAGCCTCTGGACTTGGATCTATTTCGGAACTCTCAACACCAGACTGATAACTTAATTGTGGGCAACTTATGATGACTTGGGCTAAGAGACATCGGTTGGCGGAACCATGTCATGATAGGAAACTCTATAGTATAGACTTCATTTATTCTTTTGATGTAGGTAAAATAAAACCAGCTTTTACGCAAACAAAACTCAGATTCAGAGCCACAAAGCCATATTGCATATAGTATAGTTTATCATCTGTTTTCTCTTATTGTGATCTTGCCGGTACATTCAATGTACTGACCTACACGGCTGCAACGTATCATGTTGCAGATATTTCCTCGACGAGTAAGAGTTACGATCTGAGGTTACGGTCTACACTCAACCTGCCGATGGCGTTGATGGGACTCCACACCCGTTTGATTGTTTCCGCTGATTATTATGAGGTATATATCATTTTACGTTATTTATACATGTGATTGCACTTTGATATATACATTGATGTACTGTGTGTGCCAAACATACTTGATCCGAGGATGGCACAAAGAACACGTAGGCTTGACCGTCTGAGGTCGGGTCGCTACAGAGATGGTATCAGAGCACATGTTGACTGTAGGACGTGACCCTAGAAATCGGAAAGCCCCTAGGACAGGAAATCTCTAAAAACTTTATTTTCAAAAGGATCCTTTACTTCTCGTCTTTTCTGATTTTATCAGATAGACCCTCTTACCTCAAATAGTTAGAATATACCCCTTATCCTTTGATCACCCGGAGGATCAACTGAAGACGCTCAAGAAGGATTTGATATCGAGAACTGATGACCCCTTCAGTAAAGAGGATTTCTCCATTAGAATCTACAACAGTTGAAGACTCAAGACTTGAAGGATCTGAAGAATTATTTGACCTTTAGAAGACCAAACCCTGCTATACACCTCGTTAGATGCGATGATTTGTGAGCTGTCATTTGTTTGATGTTTTCCGACAGCCCCAAAATAAAACTTGTTTCTTCAAAAACTATTGGTTGTATTGTGTGTATATCCCTCCCCACCTCTCTCATCTCACCCTAAAACCTTTGAACCCCATAGATGATGAATGAAGTTGGACTGATATTCTCTGGACCGAAGACTCAGCCGGAGGCAGAGCTATGGATGCAGAACATGGAGAATCACTTCGGGAACAATTTGGTTTCAAGGAAGTATGAGGTCCAATACGCTCTTCAGTACTTTAAGAAAGTGCTGCAACCTGGTGGGGAATGCATCAAGCCATACAAGGATTTAAAGGAGCAAGAACTTGGGAGGAATTCAAGAAGACCCTGATGAGATCACATCTTATCCAGAAGCACCATGATAACCCGAAGAAGAAACCTTGTGCCTGCAGGATTTGCGGAGAAATAGGACACACCGAGGAGGAACACAAGGATGGATGCCCTCATTGTGAGGAGAAACACCCACCGAGGAATGCCCAACTAGTCGGGTGACTTGCTTCTGTGTGAAGGAACCACCCACTACCCGGTGCAAAGTCACATTTACTCCACGGTGCAACGAACTATTCCGAAGCAGGAAGATGGAATGAAAGAAGCCCTCAAGGAAGACCTAGAAGAACCAGTAATGAATGAAAGTGTTGAAGACCTGGATGGAGAAGGTCTCAACAGATATTACTCCAATGCCTGCTATTCATGTGGAGAAGAAGGACATTTTTCACAGTATTGCACCAAGGAAAGAAAAGAGTATCCGGGATACTTCCCGACGGAAGCAATAGAGTTTGATCCACAGGGAATAGAAGGATTGATCGTAACGAGAAACCCGGAAGAGAAAACAAAGACACCCTCGTAACAACCCAATTTCTGCAAATAGGGACAAGAGTCATATTACCTGTTTTGAATGTAAGGACGTCGGGCATTATGCCAATCATTGTCCCGAAGGAAGCAAGGAACTCAAGGAGCAGGCACCATCTCCAAGAAGCCCAAAGACTTATCGAAAGTCATCTGTTTTCCTGTAAGGAAGCAGGACATTATGCTACTAAATGTTCCGACAAGACGAAAGTGGAGCTGAGTAGTTGGAATTTTGATATGGATAATAAGAGTAGTAGAAAGCAATTTCCTTTTCATGAGCTCAATGAGTTGAGTTATGTAATAGATTTCTCAGAGATTGTAATGACTCAATAAAGTTGTAATGTCACATGCTGAAAAGCTTTAAGGAGTTGTCATATTTTATCTTGGAAATTAATATTCTGGATGAACATGGAAGAAAGTGAGTTGTGATGCATAAACAGGAAATTGGAATTGAGTTTGAAGTTTTGTTTGGATGATATGAATGTGTGCCAGGAGATAAGTACCTTAATTCTGAGCATCATTTCTGTTCCACAACTGCAGATGACGACCCTTTACGAGTCCTTCCTTAAAGGTCCGGAAACCCTCATGACCCTGACAAGTGATCATGATTACCCGAAGATCCTGAAGGACATGAAGAAGCATATTCACCTTGAAGGAGATGCAGTCTACAAAGGCTACCCCTTCATGCATAAGGGAGTGGAACTTTGGTATGTGGAGGTACACCTCCACCGTGTGAAAGGAGTTTGCCCAAAGAGGATGGGGCATTACTTCTTCATTTCACGTGTGCCACAAGCAACTTTCTTCGATGCTGTTCGTGAAGCAGCCATGGAAGCCATACGTCAGATCGGAGAGATACTTGAAGCAAGACTCCGTCATACTCAGGAATACCTAAGTGAAGTGCATACGGAGATGATGGAGGTGAAGCTCAAGGCCACCACAATGAACCAGAAGATCGAAGAATTCAAGACACATGTCGCACAATTCCAGTGGGATTGAAGAATCCTCGAGGAGGATAAATAAATAAAGTTGGAAGTAATGTCTGACCATACCGAACCATGTGGGTGGCAGCATTTGTAACAAAGTACTTATTGGAATTTGGATTCATGAAAAATGATTAAGGATGTAATGAAAGATTGATATGAAAATAATGAGATGTTATGGAAAAACTTGTGCATTTATTTTGGTCATAGTACTCTGTAAAGCCACAAAATCAATGAAGAAATAAATGTGATATTCATGACGGTCCATAGAAGGGAGCTGGACAAAATAAGTTGGAGTTTTGTTTTGATATGATGGTACGAAGAAACAGAGTACTACTGGATTTAAGGAGGTGTAACAAGAGAGTTACTCCTAGGATGAGTTAAAGCTGCACCAGTGTTGAAGTGGGCCATAACCCACAGGCCCAGGATTTTGAAAAGAACAGATGTAACCTTGATAAAGGAGTATATTTGGAAGAATCAGTGACCCAATCAGCATACGTTTCGTAGGAGATTACGCAAAAACCTAAGAGTGGTGAAGTAACGATAGATGTTTTGTTTGGCTAGCAGAACCCATGGATTTACTCAAACCCCGTTCGAGAACAAGAGAAATTCTGCAATGCCTGTGAGTATGACCGAGTGTTAGAATACGAGATTCGCTAAACCTTATACAGGGTAATGATATGGGTGCGGAATGGATTGATCACCATACCGACTTACTCGTATCTTTCGCTCCTGCTATTTGGAATGGTAAATCTGAGAGACTTACCCATAGTAAAGTGACGACGCTCGTTGAAGCCTTGCTTAAGCCTTAGAGTGGTATGATGATAAACCCATATACATGGTAGTTGTTGCCAAACGTAGGTTATACGGTGAGGTTCAACTGACCCGTTTTACGCAAGAGAAACCATAAATTGTAGACCACCATGAGTATTTCGATAGCTGTCTAGAATGGACACGGACCTATCAGCTAAGAGGATCCAGTCTCTGACGGACCACAACTTTGAAGAACCGACCCAAGGTTTCGAGGAAAACTTTACGCTCCTAATGTAAGAGCGTTAATGAAGGAGTTATTGTAAGATATGTGAAGATACATACATTGTCGGCACTCGGAGGAAGTATCTGAGTTTATTGGAACCGTAACCTTGATTTTAAGTGTGGTAGCCCACGACCTTCGACTGAACATTTGCTAGAAGACCCCAACCCTAACCTTTTCTTGTTAGCCTCTTGAATCTCGAGGACGAGATTCATTTTAAGTGTAGGTTTGTAACATCCCAAAATTCTAAATTTTGGAATGTTATAATAAATAAATAACTATGGATCTTTGTCGATTGGTTGGTGATTGATTGAATGGAATTGAGTAGAAATTGAAACTTTTGAAAGTTGAATGAGAGGGAATGAAATGGCTTTCCCAAAACTTTCCCCTTTGCATTTTTGGATCCCAATTGAACTCAAGTTCATTGCAACCCCAAAACCTAGAGTGAAGATGACATGACTTCTTCCATGTTGAAATGAAAAGGGTTTTGGGAAATTTGAATTTCATTTGGGGATATTTCAGATTCAAAACTTTATGCAACTCAATGATTTTCATGAGGGAAGATAAAATGACTTCTTCAATTATATGAAATAGGAGTTGGAAGTTATAATGAATCAAGTTGAAAATCATTTGAAAGTGCTTTGAAACCCTCTTTCAAATTTTGAGTTGAATTTGAATTTCAAACTTTGGCATGTGGAAACAATTCAAAAACTAAGCCTGATAAATACTTGATCAAAAGTATGAGAGGAGCAAACATGACACTCCAAAAATATCAGAGGAAACATTGCCAAAAGAATTGGAATTCAAATCTGAGTTTTATTTGAATTTGAAAAAATGGATTTTCATAAAGTTTGGATTTTGCCTTTGGAAAAATGTTCAAATGAAAGGGAATATTCCCCTGATCATTTTGGTATATATATACCCTATATAAAATATTTATAGTTTAGGTTTTATTTTTGGTTTTGTTTTAATTAAAAAAATAAAGGAAAAACTTTTCGGCGCCACCAAAGCCACCCAGCCCAGCCAGCGCCACCTCGCCCCTCACCAAGACTTTGCCCAGCCAAGCCAGCCCACTGGGCCAGCCAGTGAGAGCCAGCCCAGTGCCTGCACTCCCGCGCCTCGCCCGAAACCCCGTGGACCGGCCACCCGACCGAACCTCCTCTCTCCTCTCAGCGACCGTGGCCCCCACCCCGTCGTCTTTCCCTCGCCCACGCTGAGCCTCATGGGAGATCCACGGATCCCAAGGATCCGGATCCCGACGCCTCGATCCCTTCCGAAGAGGAGCCGAGGCCCTGCTATAAGCCAAGCCCCCGCACCCCATTCCCCGAGCTCGCGCACCCTCACCTCCTGTTCGACGTCACCGAGCACCGAGCTCACCTCCGCCGCCAAAACCCTCGCCGTCGCCGCTCTGGTGCACCCCACCCCCAACACCACCGAACCTCCCGAGCTCCCAAGATCTCCCGACGTCTCGCCAAGCTCGCTGCCGCCGAGCCCCGAGCACTCTCGCCGCCGCCGCCGCCGTCGCCGGAGTCCGGTAAGCCCCGGCATCCCCCCTCCACCGTTAGATCCTAAACCTAGGGTTAGGATTAGAAGCCCCCGAAGGGGTAAGTTTTAGTTAGAAAACCGGACGGCCGAGCGGTTTATTTTTTTTAAGTTAGGTTTATTTTGTTTAGACCGGTTCGTTGTTAGTTAACCCTAGGCCCGTTTAGACTAAACTACGCCTAGTGCACAGTATAGGCCCATTAGGCCCTTTTCTTTTATTTTGATTTTTCTGTTTTAGCAGAATAGTTTCTGTTTTCAAAAATTCATATCTTTTATTCTGTTTAATATTTTTGAGTGATTCTTTTTTTGTTGGATTGCAAATTTTATGTAGTTTCTGAAAAACATATATTTAGCTATGTTAAAAATAATTAAAAATGCTTTAATATTGTTTTGGTCAGAATAGCAAATCTGTTATAACTTTAGCTAGAAAAATTATTTTTGCATGGTTCTTTTTGTCATCACTTTATTTTGACATTGCCAAACCCTAGAAATTAATTTGGGTATTTTAGGATTAATAAATAATTAATTCTAGACAGAATCCTATTAATCCTAATTAATTGATTAGTTCTGTTTTCCTAATTAAATAATTAGTAAATTAATTTATTTTTAACTTGTGATTAGTTATTCTAGGTTAGTTTCTGTCATTCCATTAGATGAACTTTTATTTATAATTAATAAGAGTTTTAAATTAATTTTCTTAATAGAAATTGGATTAGGCCTAAAATGAGTTTTATAATAGCTTTTTAATTAATTCTTTTTGCTCCCAATTGCTTAGTGAATCCTTTTCTGTTAAGTTAACCTAAAACCATGATTAGGTTATTTTAAGGAATTTTTGTTATATAAAAACTATTTTTGCTATTGTTTGGAGTAGGAAAAAAAAACTTTGAATTGGACTTTCTTTGAGTTTTTTCTTTTGATTTGGTTTTGATTGTTTTGTTGTGCTATGTTACTTTTGTTATGTTGTGTTTTGTGATCCTATTGCTATGAGCTTATTATAGTTATTGTTTGCCTCGGTAGAATTTCCGGAGTGCGAAGATTACTACTACGAAACCCTAGTTCTTTCGAAGATCGCCAACCAGGCAAGTTCACTTTGATCATTGCTTTCATACCTATGTTTTTATTGCATTTAGTGGCACCTTTGCAACCACCCCTCAGTAGTGTTATTGAATCCTTGTAGTTGAGTAGTATGCATGAGGTAGGAACCCATCACCCTGTTACCAAGCCCGGGACGTTATTTCTTTTAATGCTACGCTATAGTAGACGGGGTTTGGTATGAGTGCACGGGAGTGGTGTGAGAATGGAGGATTCTACGTCAATGACAACATCTCCATGATGGAATCTGCAAGGACTGCATCTTCAAGACCTCAAGACTTCAAGACTCGAGACAGGATTTCAATACACACTACTGGGTGAAGGACGGTTGACGGGCAGCCCGGAGAAACCAAAGGTTGGCGGGATGCATGGAGAAGCGCCATGACATCTCATGAAAGCTTCACCCAGACTCAAAGAGACGGAAGAATACTTCACGCCCGAAGCTTACCTGCAACCGCAAGTCATTATGGGCTCGCTTGGTTGACCTTAGTGGTGACTCTGGCTGGGGCGGTACTAGCAGATGTAGACGAACGGTAGGATTGGATGGGTACGGACGGTGGTCGAGGAACTCTTTGGAAGACCATGTTTGGTCATCTTGTTCTCAAACACTCAAGTGCGAGAACGTAAAGAGAGAGATCGAATCTTGCGGGTAAAGTGTACAAACCTCTGCAGAGGGTTATAACCTAATCGATTAGCCGTGTCCCGATTACGGACAATTTGAGCCTCGGACTTGGATCTATTTCGAACTCTCAACACGGATCGATAACTTAATTGTGGGCAACTTATGATGACTTGGGCTAAGAGACATCGGTTGGCGGAACCATGTCATGATAGGAAACTCTATAGTATAGACTTCATTTATTCTTTTGATGTAGGTAAAATAAAACCAGCTTTTACATAAACAAAACTCAGATTCAGAGCCACAAAGCCATATTGCATATAGTATAGTTTATCATCTGTTTTCTCTTATTGTGATCTTGCGGTACATTCAATGTAATGACCTACACGGCTGCAATGTATCATGTTGCAGATATTTCCTCGACAGTAAGAGTTACGATACGAGGTTACGGTCTACACTCAACCCGCCGATGGCGTTGATGGGACTCCACACCCGCTTGATTGTTTCCGCTGATTATTATGAGGTATATATCATTTTACGTTATTTATACATGTGATTGCACTTTGATATATACATTGATGTACTGTGTGTGCCGACATACTTGATCCGAGGATGGCACAAAGAACACGAGGCTTGACCGTCTGAGGTCGGGTCGCTACATCGGTTCGGTCCAGCTCCGGTTTAGTTCATCACGTTCATACGAAGCCACACTCAGGCTAGGTCTTGTAGCTCCCATTGCTCCCTATCAAGAACACAAGATAATCCACAAAGCAGCAGTAGGAGTATTATCTCCCCGGAGAGCTCCGAAGCTGGGTAAATCCGCTCGTGTGCATCGCCTCGATCCGCTCTTTGTGCAATCTCCGCCCCCCTCCGAACCACAAGGGACCCAGGTCCCGTAGGTGCTCGTGGGACACGATCGGTTCTCCCCCGACATCTTTGGCGCGCCAGGTAGGGGACATCAAGCTCCGGCAGACCCGCAGGTTCTTGCCGTAGAAGCTGATGTTCCCGCAGTGATAGAAGAGCCTTTTGTCCTTGTTGTCGAGCCACAGGCTCCAACATGGGCACAGCAAATCATCCATTTCCTTCAGACAGGAGAACTTCCCGAAGAGCAAGAAGAAGCGGAAAAAGTAGCCCGGCAGTCAAGTATGTACCAGTTTGTTGACAACATTCATGCATGAAGAAGACTCAACGGAGTGAAATTGAAGTGTATTTGCCGGAAGATGGATGAAGCTGTTGGCGAGAGATACATGGAGGCATATGTGGTCACCACATTGGCGCAGAGCACTTGCCGGCAAGGCTTTCCGGCAAGGTTTCTTCTGGCCAGAAGCCCTCCAGGATGCAACTGCACAAGTAACCAAGTGTGAAGCATGCCAGTTCCATTCCAAACAGACACACCAACCAGCTCAAGCTCTCCAGACAATCCCTTTATCCTGGCCCTTCTCGGTCTGGGGGCTCGACATCCTCGGCCCCTTCCCCCGAGCTGTCGGAGGCTTTGAATACTTGTACGTAACAATCGACAAGTTCACAAAGTGGCCGGAAGTGGAACCAGTGAGGAAGGTGACAACACAGTCAGCCGTCAAGTTCTTCAGGTTAATTGTTTGCCGTTTCGGGATTCCTAACAGAATCATCACCGACAACGGCACACAGTTCACGAGCCGCACCTTCATGCAGTACGCCCAAGATCTTGGCGCCAAGATCTGCTTTGCTTCCGTTGCTCATCCGAGAAGCAACGGTCAAGCAGAGAGAGCAAACGCTGAAGTGCTGTGAGGACTCAAGACCAGAACTTTCGACAGGCTGCGCAAGTGCGGAAGGAACTGGATCAAGGAGCTGCCGGTGGTTCTTTGGTCGATCAGGACGACGCCAAATCGAGCCACTGGCCAGACACCCTTTGCTCTAGTCTATGGAGCAGAGGCAGTTCTCCCCACGGAACTCGTATACGGGTCACCTCGAGTGCTCGCTTATGATGAGCTTGAGCAAGAGCAGCTGCGACAAGATGACGCGCTGCTCCTCGAGGAAGATCGTCTTCAGCTCTTTGTATGAGCTGCTCGTTACCAGCAAGCTTTGCGTCGCTACCATAGCCGCAGTTAATGCCGAAGCTTCGAGGAAGGCGACCTTGTTCTTGGCGCGCTCAATCCGCCAAGAATTCCAACAAGTTGACGCCGAAGTGGGAAGGCCCTTATCGGGTGAAACGAGTCACGAGGCCCGGCGCTGTCCGCCTTGAGACCGAAGATGGCGTTCCGGTGAGCAATTCCTGGAATATAGAGCATCTTCGCAAGTTTTACCCATGAGGCGCGGTTGCCGGAACCCGTTCCGGCAACCACCTTTTGTACAAGTCTTGCCGCAGTTGCATGTAAACCTTTGTACAAAGCCGGGCGCAGACCCCGTGCATCAGTAAAGCCTATGTGCTGCGCACATTATGTCAATACATGCTTTCATAGTCATATATGCATGTGTTTACTAACATTTTGTGCAGCACCCACACCCGGTAAGCGATAATGAGCCATTAGGCTCCATAACTTTATTTTCTCTTCTTTCTTCTCAAAAAAAAAGGAGAAGGTTCATCCACCCACAAGTTAACCGGGGGGGAGGAGAAGATAATGGTGTGGGCCGCCAAGCGTCGCTCGAGGAACTGTCGCCTCGCCGGAAAATGGACAACAGAAAAGCTAAGTTGCTAAGTTTAGGCGACCAGTTTTAAGTTTAAGTTATCTTCCTCGAACGATAGTACTTTGTATGGAAAACATGTGCGCGGAGGAACCGACTCGCGACTAGCTTGCGCCCTTACTTTGTTTCGAGTCCGCTCAACAACTTAAGTGAGCTGCGGCTAGTCCGCGACAAGGTTGCTTGTCGATGCGACCCCCAACGAGGCTGCTGAAGTTCCAGACTCGGCGCCATGGCAAGGGTGCCTGCACCGGCAAGTTTCCCTGAAGGCGTAGGGTATAAACATACAAGGGAAGAAATCGAGTAAAGGAAATAACATTGCATTCGATTGCCTAAGATAGTGTATATTACATAATAACTTATCGCAGATCTAATAGATTTTTCACCTAAGCATGATCTACAGCGACAAGAGAAAGATAGACTTGGCGGCCTAGTCCACGCGGTCGCCCTCGAGCCTCTTAACTCCGCTCACCCTGTCCACAATGGGCGCGACAAGGGCCTTGAGCGCTTCAACATCAGCGGATGGAGGCAGGGACTTGAGGGCTTTGGAGAAGTCGACGCCTGGGTTGCGGAAGGCCACCTTCATCAACACCTTCTGGAGAGCCTCGGCGCAGACTTGGCGTGATTCCTCCGCCAGTTGCTTCGGAACCTCTTCCCGGAGTCGCTGGATGCCCGCCAACACACCCTTGAAGAATAGGCTGAGCTTGACGCTGGGTTGGAGTTTCTCGTCAGTGGAATATCCAAGATCCGTCATCCCCAACTCCATCAGCTCCTTATGGATGCCAGCGGCGGTGTCCACAAGACCTTCTGTCCAATGCATTATGCTGTCTCGAAGATTATTCTGGGCGGTCACAGCATTCGACAGCAACTCCTCGGTGGCCTTGATCTTTTCCAACAGGCCCGTTTCCCGCTCCTTGGCGCCGTTCAACGTCTCCGTCAAGGTGATCAATTTCAGCTCCAGATCCGCCTTGGAGTCTTTGGCGGCATCGAGCTCTTTGATCTTTTCAGCAAAACGACCTTGTAGCTCGCCGAGGGTGTAAGCGTCCTTCTCACGCTCGCGCTTTAACCCGGCGACCTCCTCGGCACTCTTCTGGAGGGTGGACTCCAGCTGAGCCACCCTCGTCTCCAATTCCCTCTTGGCGGCCTCGGCAGCCGCAGCAGCATCCTTTGCCTCCTGAAGTGGCCCGCCGATCGTTTGCTCGCGCACGACGAGATCTTCCTCAAAGCTGTCGAGGTTGATCTTCCGCTGCGCCAGCTCACCCTCTCGAGCGGAGAGCTTCTCGCCGGCGAGCCTCTGCTGCTCTTCGATCTCGCCCTTCTCCAAGATGAAGGCCGTGCGCTCCTCCGCAAGCTGCTCCCGTGCCTCTGCTATGTCCCGGAGAGTCTCTTTGTTGACACGTCGGAGCTCTTCCGCACGTTTCTCCAAATCAGCTCCCGCCCTCGCGACGAGCGCCTCCCTGGACTCCAGCTTGGCTTGTCGGGCGCGGTAGAGCGACAGCAACCTCCTTAGCAGCTGCTCCTCCTCGGGCTCACCACTGCTGCTGCTCGGGGCATCAACCAGCGACAGCCCGGCGGAGGCAAGCAGTTCTGCATCGAAGGTCTCCCCTTCGGCCGGTGCCCTGGAGCTTGATGCCCATGGGAGCTTGATGAAGACACCCTCGCCGGCTTTCAGGTAGGCACGGGTTGGGGCTCCTCGGAGTCTGGTGCGGCATCGGTGGCGGGGGGATCGGCGGTCGGTGCAGCGCCCGGCGCCTCCGACCTCCGGGCCGTCGGTCGATCGCCGTGTTCCTCCCAGCCTCTGCGCCATCGGCCTCGGCAGCCTCCTCGCGGCCGGGCTGTCGGCCCAGCCTCCTCCTCCTCCATGTTGGCGGCGTCGACATTGTCGCCATGAAGCGTCTTCTCGCCGGCGGCCTCGGTCTCCATCGGATCTTGGCAGATGAATCTGATGGTCAAGAAGAAAGCACAAATCAAGCAGATATTCAAAGAGAAAACGGAAGAAAAGAACCCAAGGAAACTATCAAACAAGAAGATTACATGGTGGGGTCTGTGGCGCGGTCTCCACCACCGGAGGGTCGCCGGCGCCAGCCCTTGTCGGGAAGCTCCTTGTCGGAGAAGCCTCCCTTGCCGGAGAGCGCTCCCTTGGCGGAGAATTCTCCCTTGGTGGCGTAGTTGAAGCAAGCAGAATTTCGGGAGTGACCTCCGGGGCCTCCTGATGAGGCTGGACCTCAGGGGTAGCCTCCGGTGCTCCATGATGTGGCTGCTCTGCTCCTACGAAATCCAACAAACCAGATATCAGTAACGGAAAAGCACCCAAGCGCGCCTAACCACGAGAAGCATACCAGATACTTACGCTGGGGGCTGTGCTGGGGGCTGCTCTGTTGAAGGGTTGCCGGATCCGGCAAGGGAGTCCCGGACGTGCCCCCTGTTGCTACAGGGGAGTCATCTGAGACGACAACCACCGGCGTCTTGGCCCTCTTCGGCGCTCTCTGAGCCAACGTCCTGAAGAAGAAAGTTCAGAGTGGAACCAGTCAGATATAAGATAAAGCAATAAATTGGGAGATTACAAATAGCAGCGACAAGATCTTACTCTTCCTCTTCTTCCTCGGAGCTGAGGGCGGAGAGATCAAACTCTGCTCCGGCGCGACGGATTGGGGGAGAAGACTCCCTCTGACGCTTGGCGGGTGCAGGGGCCGCAACTCCGGAAGGCCCTGCGCCCGTCGCCGTGGCGGAATGAGGCGCCCCCGCGGCAACAGTACTTGCCGCGGTGGAGCGTATCGGGCGGCGAGGCGGCTGTTGGACCGTATGCTCCCCCGCCACTTCTCCGGTCTTCCGGAGACGTCTCCTTGGCGGGGCAGCGAGCTCCTCCTGCGGCAAGCTACTTGACGGCGGAGGAGAGGCGCCCCCGGCAGGCTCACTCGGGTCGTTGTCGGGCTCGGTCTGCTCCTCCTCACCGACGGACTCTTCCTGGTCGGCAAGGCTTGCCGCCTCGGCCTTCTCTGCCTCCTCGACAGTGAACCCACACACGCCGGCGGCAGCGGCCTCTGCAGCCTCCTCCAACCTTGTGGCGATGCGTGCCATCTCCTGAGCAGTGGTGTCGCGGGTGAGCCGCCTCTTCTCGTCGGCGCGGATCGGCACTTCAACCAAGTTGTCGAAGAACTGCTGCACTATGTCATCGGCGGGCTCCTGCCACGTTGGAACGATCCTATGGGAATCGCACAACGGCATTATCGCGCGGATGCTATCAAGCGACGAGTTGTTGCACAAGGGCACAACTCCCTCGCACCATGCACCATCCAGGTTATCCGCTTGAGCTTGAACAGCTCCCGCAGCATGCCGTCAAGCTCGTGGTAGTGAAATTCCAATTCAGACCTAGGCGCAACCTCATGATGTCCGCCGCGTTCTGGAATTCCCAAGCAGGCCTCCCTTTCTCCTGCAAGGGCGCAATACGGCGGCGAAGGAAGTCCGCGCCAACTGCTCCTACGGTAAGCCCTGCTTGCCGGAGACGCAAAATCCTAGTCGTGGCAATCTTCAACTTGTCGTCCTCCGGCGCCAAGTTGCTCCAGTCGTTGCCGCGAACTATGGGGGTCTTGCGCAGGGCGGTAAAGGCTGTGGCTCCTCCTCTAAGATCCAGCACCAGTCAGCCCTCCACTCCTCCCACTTGCTGCGCAACTCTACGTCAAGATACACTTCCTTCTTGCCGATCCTGGAGGTCCATGCAATTCCCCCGGCAAGCGGCTCTCCTCTCTCTACGCGGGGTGAGAAGTAGTGGAGGAAGAGTCGACGTTTGGGTGGACCCGACAAAGTTCTCGCAGAGATGTGCAAAACGCCATGGTAAGAATGGCATTGGGGTGAAGTCAAGGAGGCGGAGGCCGATGTGTTCATGACATCACAAAAGAATTAGAAAAGTGGGCGAGCCCGCACTGTAAGAAAATCGCGAAGAAGGGGTACCCGATGGAGACCTTAGCAGATGTGGCGGCGGAGATGACCCTCGTGCGCGGATGCGCCCGGGTCATCGTCGACCAGAACAGGTAGTACAGCTCCCGCAACTCCTTCCTGTTGAGCAGGGGATCAAAGAGGGCCCACTCCTTCCGCAGCGCCGCGAGCCACTGCGCCTCGGCAGATTTCACGCCTTTTCCCTTATCGGCCTTCGGAGCCATAGGGAGTCGTGGTGGAGGAAGCCGACGGCGTTGGTGGCACCGGTGGCAATGGAGGGGGCGGAGCGTCGCTCTCTTTGGGCTCGAGAAGAAAGGGGAAAGCGACGGGGGTTTCCGATGTGACAGCAAGGGCAAGTGGGCGTCCTGCCCCGGTTCCCCCGCTTATAAAGAGGAGAGGGGACGGTCGTTCCGATTTTGCCCATTAAAGAAAGTCCCACGATCTCCCCCACGACGCCACGTCCGGTGCGTGTCGTTCGTGGGAGACGTGGTGGGTCCAAGGCAAATAACGGCGTAATCAAAACCACGCGTGCCCGTGCACTGTTTTGGGCCTGGCCCAACAGAGCTTGGCGCCGTGTGTAGCCCAGGCCCGGGGGCTCCTGTCGGTGTACTAGAGTAGGGGTACCCTAGTACCCCGAACTCGTGCACGGACAGTTGCAGCGCCCCACGGCAGGGCTGGCCTGATGATCACCAAGGTCCTCAGCGGCTCCTTTGGAGCCATACAGGAACAAAGTAGTCAAGACCCCGGCAAGAGGAGCTTGCCGGGAAGGCCACTCAGGGCGCGAAGGAAACAAGGCCCCGGCAAGAGGAGCTTGCCGGGAAGGCTTGGCGGGCGCCGAGCCCCCAAGCGCGACAAGGTTCCTGCCGCGGCAAGGCGCTTGCCGGGGCGGGCGACCTCTCCATCTCCGCTCCAGCTCACCCGCCAACGTGTCACCACGGGGCTCTCCCAAGTACGCGTATCGACGGGCTGTGCAGCCAGCGGGGAGTAGCGACAAGCAGCGCTGACAAGCCACCATCGTGGCAAACGGAGGCGCACTTGACGGTCCTGTTACCTAATGTTTCGGGCGATCGAGACGGGCATTGATGACTCTTGTCCCTTGCCGTCAGAGTTAGGTATAGATTACTGTACACTGTACAAAGCGGTGTACCAACCTATGTTTTAACCATTATAACCTTGTCTACTTGCCACATGTGGTGACCCCTTGTGCCTATAAAAGGAGGCCCAAGTGCAACGTAGAAAGGGTTCGCGCGGGGCTCGGTTCGGTCCAGCTCCGGTTTAGTTCATCACGTTCATACGAAGCCACACTCAGGCTAGGTCTTGTAGCTCCCATTGCTCCCTAGCAAGAACACAAGATAATCCACAAAGCAGCAGTAGGAGTATTATCTCCCCGGAGAGCTCCGAAGCTGGGTAAATCCGCTCGTGTGCATCGCCTCGATCCGCTGTTTGTGCAATCTCCGCCCCCCTCCGAACCACAAGGGAGCCAGGTCCCGTAGGTGCTCGTGGGACACGATCGGTTCTCCCCCGACAATTTATGTGTGATAGAGCGTACCATATCACGGGGTTTGGATGCACCAGTGAAGTTTGCACCAACCTCGAGGTGAGAAAGGGCAATGCATGGTACCAAAGAGGCTAGCAATGATGGAAGGTGAGAGTGCGTATAATCCATGGACTCAACATTGGTCATAAAGAACTCACATACTTATTGCAAAAATCTACAAGTCATCAAAAACCAAGCACTACAAGCATGCTCCTAGGGGGGTATATTGGTAGGAAAAGACCATCACTTGTCCCCGACCGCCACTCATAAGGAGGACAATCAAAGAAACACCTCATGCTTCAAATTTGTTACACAACGGTTACCATACGTGCATGCTACGGGACTTGCAAACTTCAACACAAGTATTTCTCAATTTCACAATTACTCAACTAGCACGACTCTAATATCACCATCTTTATATCTCAAAACAATTATCAAGTATCAAACTTCTCATAGTATTCAATGCACTTTATATGAAAGTTTTTTATTATATCCCTCTTGGATGCCCATCATATTAGGACTAAATTCATAACCCAAGCAAATTACCATGATGTTCTAAAGACCCTCAAAATAATATAAGTGAAGCATGGGAGTTCATCTATTTCTTCAAAATAAAACCACCGCCGTGCTCTAAAAGGATATAAGTGAAGCACTAGAGAAAATGACAAACTACTCCGAAAGATATAAGTGAAGATCAATGAGTAGTCCAATAATTATGTAACTATGTGAAGACTCTATAACATTTAATAATTTCAGATCTTGGTATTTTATTCAAACAGCAAACAAAACAAAATAAAATAAAATGACGCTCCAATAAAAGCACATACCATGTGGTGAATAAAAATATAGCCCCAAGTAAAGTTACCGATGAACGAAGACGAAAGAGGGGATGCCTTCCGGGCATCCCCAAGCTTAGGCTCTTGGTTGTCCTTGAATATTACCTTGGGGTTCCTTGGGCATCCCCAAGCTTAGGCTCTTGCCACTTCTTATTCCATAGTCCATCGAATCTTTACCCAAAACTTGAAAACTTCACAACACAAAACTTAACAGAAAACTCGTAAGCTCCGTTAGTATAAGAAAATAAATCACCACTTAGGTACTGTTATGAACTCATTCTTAATTAATATTGGTGTAATATATACTGTATTCCAACTTATCTGTGGTTCATACCCTCCGATACTACTCATAGATTCATCAAAATAAGCAAAGAACACATAGAAAACAGAGTCTGTCAAAAACAGAACAGTCTGTAGTTATCTGTATCAAACGCAAACTTCTGGAACTCAGAAAAATATGAAAAAAAATAGGAAGACCTAGATAATTTGATTTTTTATCTGATGCAACTGGAATCAGTATTTTATCTCTTTCTGGTGATTTTTAACAATTGTTTTCGTGAGCAGAAAGTTTCTGTCTTTTTCAGCAAGATCAAATAATTATCATCCAAGAAGATCCTATAGGTCTTACTTGGCACAAACACTAATTAAAACATAAAACCACATCTAACCAGAGGCTATATGATTTATTATTGTACTAAACAGGAACAAAAATAAAATTGGGTTGCCTCCCAACAAGCGCTAACGTTTAACGCCCCTAGCTAGGCATGATGGTTTCAATGATGCTCACATAAAAGATAAGAATTGAAACATAAAGAGAGCATCATGAAGAATATGACTAGCACATTTAAGTCTAACCCACTTACTATGCATAGGGACTTTGTGAGCAAACAACTTATGGGAGCAATAATCAACTAGCATAGGAAGGCAAAGAAAGCATAACTTCAAGATTTTAAGAACATAGAGAGGAAACTTGATATTATTGCAATTCCTACAAGCATATATTCCTCCCTCATAATAATTTTCAGTAGAATCATGAATAAATTCAAGAATATAACCATCACATAAAGCATTCTTTTCATGATCTACAAGCATAGAAAATTTACTACTCTCTACATAAGCAAAATTCTTCTCAATCAGAATAGTGGGAGTATCATAAGAAACTCGAATACTATAAATTTTTTCCACATTAAAAGAGTAATGTTCAGAAAAACGGTAATCATAATCATAAAAAGTTTTATAAGTATAATCATCACTACTTTTTATAGCATAAGTATCATCACAATAATCATCATAGGTAGCAACTTTGTTCTCATCATAATCAATTGAAACCTCTTCCAAGATAGTGGAATCATTACTAGATAAAGTCATGACCTCTCCAAATCCACTTTCATAATTATCACAATAAGATTCAACATCCTCAAAAATAGTGGGATCATTACTTCCTAAAGTTGACACTCTTCCAAACCCACTTTCATCAATATAATCATCATAAGTAGGAGGCATGCTATCATCATAACAAATTTGCATATCAAAACTTGGGAGGCTAAAAATATCATCTTCATTAAACATAGCATACCCAAGTTTGGAACAAACATTAATAGCAGCAAATAAATTCTCAAACTTGTCATTCTCATCAAACATAGCATCTCCAAGCTTGGGCCTTTCCATATCATAAGCATAATCACTTTCATCATTAATATTATGGATAGCACCAATAGTATAGCAGTTATCATCATCACAATGAGTAATAGGAGCAACATCATTTAGGAGGGATACTTTTTTACCTTTGCTTCTCCGTCTTTTCTTTTTCTTCTTCACATCATGTGTGGATTTAATCCTCTTTTTGGAGCTCCTTATTAATGAGATTGGTTGAATAGAAGGCTACTCCTCGTTACCTGATTCATCATAAGAAATAATAGGAGAATATTGGGAAGTCTCTTCCCTTTCATTAGTATTCTCTTCATCTTCTATTTGTTTTCTTGTCTTTATGTAATTGGCAATATAAGGATTTTCAATGCAATTCACCGCACAATACATAAAAATTTCTTCTAGATCAAAATCAAGAAATCTATCAAGATTAAATTTTGGAATACCCTTAGTTATATGTTTCATTTCTTCATATCCCAAAAGAATACTAAGCTCTTTTTGATGCTCAAGGGTAATCAAGTTGTCACAATTTTTGGACAAGATTTGATCATGAAACAAATAGCATTGGATCTTTAAATGACCATGTTCATTGCAAAGTTCACAAGGATGGCGATAAATATTGAATGTTTCAGCACAATCATCTAGCCTTTCTTGCAACCATTTAGTTTCCAAATACTTATGCCTCTTGCAAAATCTATCTTCCCTATTTGGTGTGTACTTGCAAGCTCAATGTATTCCCCAAAAGTTGACATGCTTATAAGAGACATTTTCATCATGACTAGTGCAATCATCATTAGTATTATAGATATTTAAAGAATTCATACTAACAACATTGAAATCATGCTCATCATTAATATTTAGTGCCAAACATTCTAATGCATTCTTCTTCTAACATTTTGGCACAATTACCGGAATACTTATTTTCATGAAAGATATTAAAAAGATGAAGCATATGAGGTACCCTCAATTCCATTTTTTTGTAGTTTTCTTTTATAAACTAAACTAGTGATAAAACAAGAAACAAAAAGATCCGATTGCAAGATCTAAAGATATACCTTCAAGCACTCACCTCCCCGGCAACGGCGCCAGAAATTGCTTGATGTCTACTACGCAACCTTCTTCTTGTAGACGTTGTTGGGCCTCCAAGTGCAGAGGTTTGTAGGACAGTAGCAAATTTCCCTCAAGTGGATGACTTAAGGTTTATCAATCTGTGGGAGGCGTAGGATGAAGATGTTCTCTCTCAAGCAACCCTGCAACCAAATAAAAAAAGTCTCTTGTGTCCCCAACACACCCAATACAATGGTAAATTGTATAGGTGCACTAGTTCGGCGAAGAGATGGTGATACAAGTGCAATATGTATGGCAGATATGGGTATTTGTAATCTGAAAAATATAAAAACAGCAAGGTAGCAAGCGATAAAAGTGAGCGTAAACAGTATTGCAATGCTAGGAAACAAGGCATAGGGTTCATACTTCACTAGTGCAAGTTCTCTCAACAACAATAACATAATTGGATCATATAACTATCCCTCAACATGCAACAAAGAGTCACTCCAAAGTCACTAATAGCAGAGAACAAACAAAGAGATTATTGTAGGGTACGGAACCACCTCAAAGTTATTCTTTCTGATCAATCTATTCAAGAGTCCATAGTAAAATAACACGAAGCTATTCTTTCGGTTCGATCTATCATAGAGTTCGTAATAGAATAACACCTTAAGACACAAATCAACCAAAACCCTAATGTCACCTAGATACTCCAATGTCACCTCAAGTATCCGTGGGTATGATTATACGATATGCATCACACAATCTCAGATTCATCTATTCAACCAACACAAAGAACTTAAAAGAGTGCCCCAAAGTTTCTACCGGAGAGTCAAGACAAAAACGTGTGCCAACCTCCAAGTTCTTTGTGTTCTTTGATATAAAGATAAATTCAAAGGGAAAACCCAATCCATTACAAGAGAGCAGAGGGGGAGAAGCATCATAAGATCCAACTATAATAGAAAAGCTCGCGATACATCAAGATCGTACCACCTCAAAACACGAGAGAGAGAGAGAGAGAGAGAGAGAGAGAGAGAGAGAGATCAAACACGTAGCTACTGGTACATACCCTCAGCCCCGAGGGTGAACTACTCCCTCCTCGTCATGGAGAGTGCTGCGATGATAAAGATGGCCATCGGTGAGGGATCCCCCCTCCGGCAGGGTGCCGAAACGGGTCTAGATTGGTTTTCGGTGGCTACAGAGGCTTGCGGCGGCGGAACTCCCGATCTAGGTTATGTTCTGGGGGTTTCTGTATATATAAGAGGTTTTGGCGTCGGGAACAAGTCAGGGGGGTCTCCGAGGCGGCCACGAGGTAGGGAGCGCGCCCAGGGGGTAGGGCACGCCCCCACCCTCGTGGGTGCCTTAGGACTCTTCTGGTCCATCTTCGATGCTCCGTTGGCTTCTTCGGGTCCAAAAATAATCTCCGTCAAATTTCAGGTCAATTGGACTCCGTTTGGTTTTCCTTTTCTGCAATACTCAAAAACAAGGAAAAACAGAAACTGACACTGGGCTCTAGGTTAATAGGTTAGTCCCAAAAATCATATTAAATAGCATATAAATGCATATAAAACATCCTAGATGGATAATATAATAGCATGGAACAATCAAAAATTATATATACGTTGGAGACGTATCACCTACCCAAACCATCATGCTTGTTGTGAGAAGCTCTGGTGTGTGAGAAGCATATACCCAAACCTGCCCCAAATGGGATAATTTTTTTACCACGGCATGTTGATGCCGCTCCATGATAGCATGCCAAGTTTCATGAATTTCAGACGAGTTTTGGATTTACTATAATTTAAAAACCAGGTATCTCAATGTTTGCGGCCGAGTGATGGTGGCAGGTTGTTTTACATTCATTCCCATTTCTAGCTTGGGACCTAAGCAGGCAACCAAGGTCATAGATTTGAATTTTCAACTAATTTATAAGCATTAGAGCATGTGCGTGTAGTTCAAATTTGAATTATGCACATGAATGCATAGAAAACTCAGTTAATGTATAAAAATGTCCAAGCGAACCCCAGAAAATCCCAAAAATTGACAAACACTCCTGTTTTTCTATGTTGACACTTGGAAAAAATTTTGAAATCGAGAAGACGCAAAAGATATCGTTTCGTCCAGAAAGGTGAAACGTTCCCTACCGAAACCATCACACTTGTTATGAGAAGCTCTAGTTTATGAGAAGCTTATACCGAAACCTGCCCTAAACGGGACAAATTTTTTACCACGGCATGTTGATGCCGCTACATGATAGCATGCCAAGTTTCACGAATTTCAGACGAATTTTGGATTTACTAGAATTACAAACGCAAGTACGTCGATGTTTGCCGGAGAGCCACGGTGCCGTGGTGTTCGAATTTCATCCCCATTTCTTGCATGGGACATAAGCATAAACCCATGGACACATATATGATTTTAAAACCCATGTTGGTGCACCGGAGCATGTGCATGTAGTTTAATTTTGAATCGTGCACCTGAAATGGCTAGAAAACCAATGTATAAAATGTTCAAATGAACCGTGAATAATTCCAATTCTTTTACGACACACATATAGTTGCATGTTCACTGCAGATAAAAGATCTAGCAATTCAGACACCGCCCATTGCCGCTGTGACCCCATTATGTAATTCAAATCAAGATGAAAAATCAAGTAGATCGCACATAGTTTATTATCACCAACCGTGTGAGATGCAACACAAAATATCCTGGAGCACTGTCGGTGTATATATAGTATGCCTATGTCTTACACGATAAGGTGCATCGGCTACAGTCCACAGCCGGTGTCTCAAGCACTCTAGCTCGCTCCCCAAATTAATATCATTTCATTGTTAAATCGCTGCCGATGAAAGATGGGCACGTGGACCCGCGTAGTGAGGGCAACTTTGGTGGCCCACTCCGGCAAGAGCACGGTCGCAGCCGCCATGCACGTGCTAACAAGGTGCATGAGCGTGGCCGCAAACTACGACCGGGCGGCCAAGGCAGCCCAAACGACTGTTGTTGCTTCTCAGGTGGCGGCAGCAACATCTGCCTCGGGGATAGCAACTGGCGAGAGCGGCATAGTAGCTGTCCGTTCCGCAGCGGCGGCCTTAGCCTTGATGGAGGCCGCCCACGCCCATCTCGTGGCGGTCACCGCACAAATCGAATGAAGCTTCTCCGACAACGGTCGGCAACCCACGACCGTAGAGTTGGTAATCGTCGAGAGCGTTTGAGCAGCCGTCCGTTCCTTCACCGCATACCTTGCGACGACAGAGCCCGTCCAAGCCCAGATCGCAGCCGCCCACGCCCAGCTCGTGGCGGCCTTTTCAAAAGAGATGGCAGACGCAGATGGCGAGATGCTTGCCGAGTATGGTGCGATGGATGCCATGGAGCCCCTTCCCCAGGAGACCGTCGGGCGCGAGCTGGACATGGAGGCGGTAGCAGAGATCGACGAGCACCAGCCGTAGTACTAGTACTCTTTGTTTTTTTAATTAAGAGCACCGGTCTTTAATTTGTTAGAGTAATGTTTAGGTCAGCTAGCTCTGTTTAATTGCTGAACTTGCTAGATTAAGAAGTGTGGGTGTGCTGTAGTCTCCTTTGTGTACCCTAATTATGCAATGACGTGGATGACCACTGTAACCATGGAAATTCGAACCAAATTTTTTGACGTTCAAACTCATCACACATGGGTTAAGCTATCTGAATCGTTTGTGATGTTCACATATCGTACACAGTTCTGAATAAGGGACCACGTATGATGACACTTCGCGCGCCAGTTTTTGGCTGAAGCGATTTCAAATTTTCGGCTTCCGCAGAAATATCTACCTCCCTGCCCGCTCCCCCTTACCAAAAGCCACATTTCCCCTGTTTCTGCCTTCCTTTCAAAGTTGAAACCTTCACTCCTTGCTTGCAGTGCCGCCTCCTCGCCTGCGACCCTCCTTCACGCTGCTCGGCCTCGTCTATCCAGGCAGGTAATCCACACCCGACCGCCATCCCAACCCACATGCCCCGACCATCGGCGCAAGCGCGACACCTTCCACCCAAATCACCAACCCCTCCACCAAATAAGCGCCGCCCTAATCCATGGTGCACGCGGTTTAGCTAGGATCTCAAGGAGCATTTGGTAGCGGAGAAGCAAATCGCGTCCGCACATGCGGATGAGGTCACGATGGCTGCCATTCGTGCCGACCCCCAGATCTTGGAGGAGCACCTTGCCATTTGCTAGCTATGCCAGTTAAGCATGCTCGGTTTACCCGTAGCGTGTACTGCTCCTGCCTTTCCTTCACAAATTCTAGTGAATTGTGCTATCTAATTTTACCATGCAATCTGTTGCTCTAGTGTATATGTTCTATATGTCGTGCAGTGTGGTGATCACTTATTAACTGTTTTGTTAATTAGTTGTCGTCTTCAGTTAACTGTTTGGTTCAATTTTGCAAATGTGATGTTCAATTCTTCAGGCTGCAATTTTGTATTGTCTTCCATGTGAGAAATAAATCGAATTTATCTTTACAAAATACATGAGAAACGAATACAATTGCTATATTTCCAGGTTGTCAAGCATGCTTGGTTTGGTTATACATTGTGCAATGTGGTGCTCAGTTAACGTTTGGTTCATTTGTGTTGTGGTTTTTAGTTAACTATTTGGTTCAATTTTGTAGTGCGATGTTCAATAGTGGTGGGTGCATTCCGTTATTGTACACCATGTGAGGAATAAATTGAATTTGGCTGTAGTAAATACATGAGAAACAAATACAATTGCTATATTTCCAAGTTATTAAGCATAATTGGTTTGGTTAACTGTCTTATCTTCTATTAGGAGTATGTTATATTGTGCAATGTGGTGCTCAGTTAATATTTGGTTCATTTTTTGTGGTGTTTACTTACCTGCATGGTTCAGTTCTGCAATGCGATGTCCAATTGTTGTGGCTGCATTCTGTTATTGTATACCATGTGAGAAATAAATCGACTTTGGCTGTACTAAATACATGAGAAACTAATACAATGGCTATATTTCCAAGTTATTAAGCATGCTTGGTTTGGTTAACTGTCTGATCTTGTATTAGGAGTATGTTATATTGTGAAATGTGGTGCTCAGTTCATTTTTGTTTCATTTGTTGTGGTGTTTAGTTAACTGCTTGGTTCAATTTTGCATGTGAGGAATAAATCGAATTTGGCTGCACTTAATACATGAGAAACATATACAAGTGCTACATTTCCTAGTTATTAATCATGCTTGGTTTGGATAAATGGGTTTTCCATGTGGCTTGAATTAATCTGATGAATCTGCAATGTGCTTATATTTTATCAACATATTTTACTGATAGCATGAGAACCCTTACTTAACCTGATGACTAACTACCGTATATGTGTTGCAGGGAAACAATGGGAAGCACTGAGGTTTACAATCGAGGTTAGCACGTGCATGGTCCATTGTCTAATAGCACATTATTGTGCAATTGTAGGAACCATTCTAATATTTAGGTTTTTAACAATTTGGTCTTGCACATGTAGGTACTGCTATAAGAGGTTTTGACCCACTGTTCGACCCTTTTTGCATTTGGGGAAATGAGTTGTCCATGAATATCAATCAAATCAAGAAACTCAGAAATATTGTTAGGATAAAGAAATTAGCAACAAAAAACAACAAGATCTTTGTCTGCACAATGAAGAAGACATCAGTTCACTAGAAGATGGTACTAACTATTATACCTTGCCTTTTTTATTCCTTTGCCCTATTTCCAATATGGAGAAGATATTTATGCACATCCATGTTTTCAGGCCTTTCCAAAGCAGTTCACAGCTAATTACCTCTCAAACCACCTCTATGGTCAGGAGGCGAGGAAGGTTTTCATACAACACCCACGGTTCAATATTGGGACGGACGGTCAATCATCCATAGGCACTGGCCTAAAGTTGCAAAGACCTTCAAAATGAATAAGGATCAATATTTGCCTTCCGCTTCAGCAGTTTTCCAGATGAGATGCATCTGTCTATATACCGTCTATGATGCTAATTTCGAAAGGTTCTACATGTTGCATGTGAAACTTGGTGCTGGTGCAGTTGTGTAATGGGGTAGCTGAGTGCTGAAGCTATATCATGTTGTACTCTGATGTATTTCAATTATGAAATTCTGCTTCCTTAATATGGAAATGAAATATATTATGTGCTTAATATGAATGTCAATTAGATTAATAAATGGATTATTAATAATAGGGAAATTAGCCTACTAATGGCGAATTAGCCTGCTAATTGGGTTTTGCTATTGCAAACGGTTATTAAAAAAATACCGTGGGCAATGAGCTCAGTCAACGCACACAATTTCTAGTAATAAACCGTGTTGGATCAATGAACAATCATACACGACTTCCTCTTGAAAACTGTTTGGGTTAGGCCACCTTGTGCAAACGTTTACCACATAAAAACTATGTGTGATGGACAGCCTTTGCCACACAGTTTCTTCTACAGAGAGTGTGTGATGCATTGAATAATGCAACCGATTTAACGGGAAAAATTGTGTATGATGTACGTGTGAACGGAAACATTTTCCTTGGAGCGACTGTGTGGGATGTACATACAAACATAAACGTTTAGCGGGGATTGACTGTGTGGGATGTACTTGCGACTGAAACAATTTCGCCTGTATAATTGCATCCTTTTAGCTCTACTATACGTATTTTCGTATTTGAGCGCTCGCCGGTCGCACACGACCTCATTTTGCTGAGCGTGTGTGCCAGAAGGGCATATCCCCGATGGTTTCTGGGTCGTGTAGGAAGGACCCCCCTATCGCCCACACTCACTAGGCGACGGTTCGAAATGTCATCGCGGAAAGGGGTTAAAATTCATTTGTATAACACCAATGCGTACCAGTGTGCCCAAGGCCACGGCTGGGTGCACGTAACCAAAGAGGCCAGTGGCGCCGGCCAGCGTGCGGGGGAAGCTGGGTGTGGCCCTGGCGAGCGCGGGCGATAGTGGCGGCAGGCTGAGCACGCAGTAGAGAGCAACGGAAGCGTGCGGGAGGGTGGCGAGTGGATGAGGGGTAGCAGCAGGGGCGATAGCAGAAGTAGAGGCAATAACGCAGGGCCGCGGTGAAGCGTAGGCGCACACGATGCACGCGCGCGAGGGCATAGGCAGGGGCGTGCAAGCGCAACCAAGGCGCGTCCTAGGAGAGGAAGGGTGTGGGCGTGCATGTGCGCGCGGAGCGGAGCTCCAGTCATGGCGGCCGAACATGGGGGGAGGCCAAACAACGACAAATCAGGAGGAGCTCACCATGGGGCGGAAGGCATTCTCAAGGAGGCCGGGTACGGGCCGGAGAGGCAGTGGTGATGGTGAGACAGCGATGATGTGCGGCGGGCGGACGAAGAATATGAAGATGGCGTCGGCTCGAGGACGTCTCGTCTTGAGCTAGTCCTCGGGACAGACGAAACCGACCACGATGGACCCTTTGGACGTGTTCCCACACGCCGAAGTTGGTTGTGGCCCCGACGATGATGGCGAGGCAGCGGTGACCGTGACTGGTTCAACCTCGATTCCGAGAAGAACAAGAAGGGGGCTAAGGGGGAATGAGCGAGAGGGATGCTAGGGTTTTGGTGGATGCCTTTGTAGGTCGAGGGGGGCACGTGGAGGCCATACATGGCCATGGTGCCATGGATGCATGCCACGCCCAGGCCTCTGCCTCCTGATAACCCACAAGCATAGGGGATCGCAACCGTTTTTGAGTGTAGAGTATTCAACCCAAATTTATATATTTGACACAACGGGAGCCAAAGAACATTTGTAAGTGTTAGCAGTTGAGTTGTCAATTCAACCACACCTGGAGATTAATTACCTGCAGCAAAGTGATAAGTAGCAAAGTAGTATGATAGTTTTGATAATAGTAGCAGCAGCAATAGTGACGGTAATAGTGATAGCAGTAATTTTGTAGCAAGTGGAACAGTAACGATAGCAGTAGTAACTTAGAAAGAACAATATAAGAGAAATTCGTAGGCATTGGATTGATGATTTGTTGGATGATATTCATCATGTGATAGTAATAACCTAGGGCGATACGGCACTAGCTCCAGTTCAGAAATATAATGTAGGCATGTATTCCATAAATAGTCATACATGCTTATGGAAAGAACTTGCATGACATCTTTTGTCCTACCCTCCAGTGGCAGCGGGGTCCTATTGGAAACTAAGGGATATTAAGGTCTCATTTAAATAGAGAACCGGAACAAAGCATTAACACATAGTGAATACATGAACTCCTCAAACTACGGACATCACCGAGAGTGGTCCCGACTATTGTCACTCCGCGGTTGCTGGATCATAACATGTAGTAGGTGACTATAACTTCCAAGATCGGTTCTAGAACATGGATATAATGGTGATAACATAAACGGTTCAGATCTGAAATCATGGCACCCGGGCCCAAAGTGATAAGCATTAAGCATGGCAAAGTCATAGCAACATCAATCTCAGAACATAGTGGATACTAGGGATCAAGCCCTAACAAAACTAACTAGATTACATGATGAATCTTATCCAACTCCTCACCGACCAGTGAGCCTACGAAGGAATTACTCACTCCCCGTGGGGAGCATCATGGAATTGGCGATGGAGAAGGGTTGGTGATGATGAAGATCGAAGATCCCCCTCTCCGGAGCCCCAAACGGACTCCAAATCCGGCCTCCCGATGAAGAACAGGAGGTGACGACGGCTCCATCTCGTGAAACGTGATAATTCTTTCTCCCTGATTTTTTTTCTGGAAAAAAATGATTTTATAGCGTCGGTTTCAGGGTCCGCGGGGCCACCAGGTGGGGACAACCCACTTGGGCGCGCCTAGAGGGGGGCGCGCCTTGGTGGGTTGTGCCCACCCAGGTGCCCCCCTCCGGTGGTTCTTGGCTCCAGAAATTCTCTCTTATTATGTAAAAAATCCTCGCAAAGTTTCGTTCCATTCCGAGAACTTTTATTTCTGCACAAAAACAACACCATGGTAGTTCTGCTGAAAACAGCGCCAATCCGGGGTTAGTTTCATTCAAATCATGCAAATTAGAGTCCAAAACAAGAGGAAAAGCATTAGGAAAAGTAGATACATTGGAGACGTATCAACTCCCCCAAGCTTTAACCTTTGCTTGTCCTCAAGCAATTCAGTTGATAAACTGAAAGTGAGAAAGAAAAACTTCTATGAACTCTTTGCTCTTGTTTGCATAAATTAGCTTAAACAACACCCAGGTTTTAAGCCAATATTATAACTAACCATGTCGACAATAACTCTTAAAAATTATATTAACTCATATCAATGACGTAATCAGCTAGCGAGCAATAATAAGATATCTCAAACAGCAACACGTTATCAAAACAACCATGATATAATATGACAATAGTGGTATCTCGCTAGCCCTTTCTGAGACCACAAAACATAAATGTAGAGCACCTCCAAAGTCGAAGCAGCGACTAAACATTGTAATTCATGGTAGAAAAGATCCAGTCATGATGCACCCAATGTTAGCTACACTCAATGCATAAGCATGACAACAGTGCTCTCAGGTTTTGGCGCTTATTTTAGAAGGTGATGACACAACATAAAGTAAATAGATAGTCCCTTCACAGAGGGAAGCAGTGATTTCCAGAGGTGCTAGAGCTCAAGTTCTTTTAAAAACAGAGGTAAATGAAATTTTGAGACATGCACCCTTCTTGTTTACTACTCGACCATCAGTTATCTATATCTTCCATGTTAAACATGCTAGTGGCGGTTCCCAAGCGATGAAGTAAAGGTTATGACTCCGTAGGAGTTTTTGTTTGATTATTTGAAAGACCAATTATTTTTTCAGTTTGGGACTGCGCATCCCTATTACCGCCCGATTCTCGTGCGATGGTGAGTGAATAAACACTCATCCTGAGAATAACCCGCTTAGCATGGAAGATACCGACTACCTCCTGTCACTCCATGAATGATCCAGGCACACAAAAAGGATATTTATTTGGAGATTTTAGAGATGGCACATGCAAATTTACTTAGTACGGCAGGGTAATACCGCATATAGGTAGGTATGGTGGACTCATCTGGAATAACTTGGGTTCAAGGTTTTTGATGTACAAGCAAAATTCCCACTTAGTACAGGCGAAGGCTAGCAAATAGGTTGAGAAGCGGCCAGCTAGAGAGCAACAACGGCCATCAACCTGCATTATGCATAAGAAACATTGGACACTAGCAGGAGTAGGATATGAACACCATGAACATAAATATCATAGAGGCTATGTTGGTTTTGCTTCAACTACATGCATGAACATGTGACAAGTCAAGCCACTCGAACATTCAGAGCAGGATACCATATTGTCATACTACATCACAATCATTTTAGTGCAATGCTGACATCCAAGATAAATCATTATCCACTTCTAGCTACTTATGCATGGCATGAGAAACTATAGTCTCTAATTGTCATTGCAAACATGTTTAATCATAATGGGCTAAATTATGGATTCTAGGTTAAACATATTTACAAAAACAGAACAAGTCGAGTTCATACCCGTTTCTCTCTGCCACGGCCAGTTCATCAAATATCGTCATTATTGCCTTTCACTTGCACGACCGAACGATATGAAAATAATAATAGTGCAAGAGTGCGGTGGCTTAAGATGGAATCTGCAAACATTTTATTCAACAGGAGAAGACAAGGTAAAATGGGCTCTTTGTTAGATCAACAATAATGAATATGAGAGCCACTCAACATTTTCATCGTGGTCTTCTCCTCGGTACGACTCAATGAAAAGAAAAGAAATTGAGAGAAACACACTAAAATATTTTTGGAGTTTTTGGTTTTCTTGAACAAGCAAATAAAAGGGAAAGCAAAAACGAGAAAAACTATTTACACGGGAAAACTCCCAACAAACAAAAGAAGAACAAGGAAATCTTTTGGGGTTTTCTTTTTAGTGGTACAGCTAGCTACTCTAGGAAGAAAAATCAAAAGGAAGAAGGAAATATTTTTGGATTTTCTCAAAGTTTTTTCAAACACACAAGAAAGCGAGAAAATAAGTTTAACATGGATAGTACAATGAAAAAGTGTGGACACCAGCAAATGAAATGTGTGAACATGAATATACAGTCGGTGGAAATACATACTCCCCCAAGCTTAGGCTTTTGGCCTAACTTGGTAATCAGTCAGTAGCCTGCATAGTAGTTAGGGTGGTAGCTCACGGAGGCTCTCGGTGCGGATGCCTTAGCCTGCTGTGCGGCCACAACCGCCACGTTATGAGCTTGGGCCTTGCTTTCAGGAACAAAATATCTTCCCCTGCCACTACTGCAGGATGGCCCAAACACGACACTACGATCAGAGACCCTTCGAGGAAACTGTGTGTGATGCCATAATCGCAAATGATGGTGTAAAAAAACCATCAAAAAGGTGCAAAACGTTTGCGATGACGTATGCATCAAACACGGTTCAGATTTTAGTTGTGTGTGCGATGGAGGGCATACGGTTTAGCTAAATTGACTGTTTGGGATGAGGAGGAACAAAAGAAACGGGCAGCCAGATGAAGGCGTGTGCGATATACAGCATACGATTCACTAGGATGAACTGTGTGTGATTAGGCAACACAATGGAAACGGTTCAACTGAACAAGATGTGTGTGATACGCGGCAAATAGGTGCGTAATCAGAAATGTGTGCGAAGACCAATAATAACACAAATGGTTGCTGCTAATAAGCCGTGTGATTTGCTCTGCCTACAGTAGAATAACATGTATATATAATTGAAATAAATATCCAATTACATAAGTGACTATACAGATCATTCGCGCACACCTCAATAAAAAAATTGCATGCATTCTAAAGTAGGAGAAACGATCTTCTAGTCATCTACTTCTTGTGACGCTCCTGCCACTGCTATGTGGCTCGATCCCTCGTCTGGGTTAGGAAGAAGACAGTTCCTCATGTCAATGATCCGCCTGTACATCTCGTAGCTTGTGTACGCGTCCATGGCCGCGTACTTGACATGTTGTTCATCCAGTTCTCATGCCACACACTGTGCCAGGGGTTCTTGTCCTTATTGATCTCTTCCTTCATCTTCGCGTAGTAGGGGTCGATGATGGCCGAGGTGAGGTCAACCAGGGAGTTCAGTTTGTTTTTGTCGCTGCCCCAGAGCTTGTAGTGGCGCCGGATGTTGACAAGATTCGGGCATTTCAAGCCCGAAACCTCGGGCGCTTTTAGATCATTTGTGGTGTCCACCGCAGCGAAACTGTAGTCGGAGCTGTTGATAAACCTGGAGAAACGCTCACAAGGCGTTGTGGCCAGGTGGTAGTGGTAGACGAGGACGTCATGTCGCACACACAACTGGGTGATGGCAACCTTCTGATCGTGCCTGGCACGACCCATGGTGTACTCGACGTCAAAGCCGAACACTTGGTACTTGTCCTCGGCAAGGAACTGCTCCATAGTTTGGATGGAGATCCCCACTGAGGGAGTCCCGGATTAGGGGGTGTCCGGGTAGCCGAACTATCACCGTTGGCCGGACTCCTGGACTATGAAGATACAAGATTGAAGACTTCGTCCCGTGTCCGGATGGGACTTTCCTTGGCGTGGAAGGAAAGCTTGGCGATACGGATATGTAGATCTCCTACGATTGTAACCGACTCTGTGTAACCCTAACCTATCCGGTGTCTATATAAACCGGAGGGTTTTAGTCCGTAGGACACAACAACAATCATACCATAGGCTAGCTTCTAGGGTTTAGCCTCCTTGATCTCGTGGTAGATCTACTCTTGTACTACCCATATCATCAATATTAATCAAGAAGGAGTAGGGTATTACCTCCATCGAGATGGCCCGAACCTGGGTAAAAACATCGTGTCCCTTGTCTCCTGTTACCATCCGCCTAGACGCACAGTTCGGGACCCCCTACCCGAGATCCGCCGGTTTTGACACCGACATTGGTGCTTTCATTGAGAGTTCCTCTGTGCCGTCGCCATCAGGTAGGATGCCTCATCTCGTCTTTAAAGATGATACCATCGCCAAAGAAGCCTTGGCCACTGGTCAGACTCTTCGGCTAGGCGGTTTTCTCATGACCGCTAGTTCGCCATCACACGACGATGACCTCTCGAGTCATCGAAACCAATCTCCATGTTAGTTCGGAACTTGCCGAACAGTTAGATCCGATCGAGCTCTCCTCCATAAACGAGTTCTTGGATCGCATCGCCGCCCTGGGAGTCGCCACAGACTACGACCGGATCGGGCCTAAAACCGATCTGAGAGAGATCAACTCTCCCCAGGCTACCCATCATGTTGCCGTGATAGAGGAACAATGCGGTGATTCTTCTTCTACCTTAAGGACTAGCTACGTCCGGATTCCCGATCCCTCCATGCCGGATTCCCGCAGAGGGACGGATGTCGATCAAGCCCTGAATTTAAAGTCAGGTGGCGGGTTGGACTCATTGGATTACACTCAAAAATCCAAACTTCTGAGTTCGGAAACTTCTCGGCCCCCCGAGTCCTAAGCTGGACGGGGTTCTGGATCTAGTTCCACCCGCCCACCTAAACATTAGCGATCTCTCTCGAATTCGGCAAGAGCCCGCTGAAACAGTACATCATTACTGGGCCAGGTTCCTCCTGGTTATGAACATGATAAAGGACTGCCGAGAGGAGGACGCAATCCCAATTTTCTGCAATAATTGCACGGACAAGGGAATCCTAAACGCCATAAGTCGTCGCGAAATTACACGCTTTGCTGACTTGGTGACCATAGTACAAAAGTACTGCGCGATGGAGAGCGCCTGGAAAACCGAAAGTAAATTTTGGGATAATCCGGCCCCGAATACATCCCTAGTCCGAAACAAAAGGGTGCATCATTATCAAGCACCTGGGTCAAATACCAAAAAACCAAAAACCCCTAAAGGGTACGGAACCGTACTGGAGGGTTGGCTAAACGGACCCTGCAAAATTCATAGCACAGAGGGCGCCACTCCAACTCATAGCCTTCGAGCATGTTGGATACTGCGGCAGGTGGCCAAAAGTGGCGAAGAGCTTCTAGCTTCAGAATCCCAGCCCAGCAACACCAGTATGGTGTTAACAGTCTTCGAGACTTTCGCATCAAATAACATGCGAAAACGAACACTCCGCAACCTTGCCGAAGTCTACCAAGTAGCTACAATAAATCCATGGAATGACACGGCTATTACCTTTAATGCCAAGGATTTAACCTAAATTCGAACAGCCCGAGCACCAGCCGCATTGGTTCTCGGTCCGATAGTGGATTTGCGCCTTACTCAGTACTCATGGATGGCGGTAGCGACTAAACCTCATCTATGAGGAAACCCTCCAAAAATGGAAATAGATCGAACCGCATTGAGCGAAGAAGCACAACCTTTAGAGGAATAATCCCTAGCCGGAAGCATGCTGCACAGGAAAAATCACATCGGGCGTGGTGTTCGCTCGCGGACAATTACAGGTCCGAGGAGGTCACATTTCAAGTGGCCCTGCTCAACAGCGGATATCATGCTTTATTAGGACGAGAGGCATTCACAATTTTCAAGCTATACCCCATTATGGGTACATGAAGCTTAAAATGCCCGGACCTAACGGAATCATCACTCTTGCTAGTGATCCGAACATAGCACTCAGCGGAAAACAAGACAGCCGCACTAGCCCTCGAGGCACTATCCAAGCCCTAGCAGCCGAGGAACTCACCGCGATCGCTCCACGGTGAACAGTGACGATGTGATACTTGATAAAAGATCCAAGTCCACTTCTTTTAAACCAGCGGATGAAATAGTCAAATTCCAAGTCCACCCAACGGACCTCGCAAAGACGGCCTCCATTGGGGCACAATTAAACCCTGATGTAGACGCCGCACTACGAGAATTTCTACAAGAAAGCTGGGACATCTTTGCCTGGCACCCTTCAGACATGCCAGGAATCCCACGTCGGCTGGCCGAGCACAGCCTAAATATCCTCAAAGGATTCAAGCCAGTCAAACATGCTCTTCGGCGCTTTTCCGAACCCAAGAGACATGCCATGGGAGAGGAGCTAGCCAAACTTTTGGAAGCCGGATTCATTAGAGATATAAAACATCCAGACTGGCTAGCAAACCTGGTGATGGTACCAAAGAAGGATAAATCCTGGCGCCTATGTGTTGATTTTAAAGACCTTAATAAGGCTTGCCCAAAGGATCCCTTCCCCTCCCGAATTGATCAAATTATTGACGCTTCAGCAGGACACGACTCATTGTGCTTCCTCGACGATACTCGCTACCACCAAATCAAGATGGCGGAGCTGCACAAGCTGCAACAGCATTCATCACTCCATACGGCCCGCTCTGCTTCAACACAATGCCCTTTGGGCTCAAAAACGCCAAGCGCAACATATCAGCGATGATTCGTATATGTCCGCAAACCAGATCAAGCAAAACAAAGGATGCATATGTAGATGACGTGTTCGTCAAAACCAAGCACGTCGAAACTTTAGTAGACGACCTGAGGCTCACATTCGACAATCTTCGAAAATATGACATCAAGCTCAATCCGGAAAAATGCGTCTTCGGCGTTCCAGCCGGAAAGCTCCTGGGCTTCATTGTGTCCGGTAGAGGAATTGAAGCAAATCCATCCAAGATCCGAGCTCTGTCACAATTGGATATTCCAAAAGACCTCAAACAAATACAAAAATTGACGGGATGCGTAGCGGCTCTAAGCCGCTTTATTTCCCGTTTGGGAGAAAAGGCGTTACCTCTTTACCGCCTCCTCCGGCGCACCGAACACTTCGAGTGGACGGAGGCCGCCACAGCCGGACTCGAAGAAATAAAGGCCATTTTGGCAACAAATCCGGTCCTGGCCGCGCCCAACGTGGGCGAACCAATGCTATTATATATCGCCGCAACACATCAAGTTGTCAGCGCGGTGCTCGTTGTCGAACGAGAAACGGACGGACACCGGTTCCCTCTTCAAAAACCGGTTTACTATGTGTCCACTGTCCTAACTCCATGCAAGTCCCGGTACCCACACTATCAAAAGATAGCATACGCGGTGTTCATGGCATCCCGGAAGCTACGACACTACTTTCAAGAGTGTTCGATAACGGTAGCCTCCGAAGTACCTCTTAATGACATTATAAACAACCGCGACACGACGGGCCGGATTGCTAAATGGTCCATAGAGCTCCTTCCATTCGACATAACCTACAAGCCACGACGAGCTATCAAATCGCAGGTTTTGGCCGACTTCGTGGCCGAATGGACCAAAGACGAACTCCCTAAAGAGTACGGCGCATACTCCAATTGGATCATGCACTTTGACGGCTCCAAAATGTTGGCCGGCCTGGGGGCTGGCGTCGTCCTGACGTCCCCAACCGGGGACACAGTCCAATACGTCCTTCAGATAATGTATACGAACTCCAACAACGCAGCCGAATATGAGGCCCTTCTGCACGGCCTCCGGATGGCAGTCTCCATGGGCATTCAACGCCTAGAGGTGCGCGGGGATTCGAACCTCGCAATATCTCAAATAAACGGAGACTTTGACGCCAAAGACCCGAAAATGGCAGCATACCGCAATGCGGTCCTACAAATGTCAGCACGGTTCGAAGGGCTCGAATTTCATCATATAGCCCGGGATAATAACCAGGCGGCGGATATATTGGCACGCATCAGTGCAAAACGCGATGCTGTCCCACCCAATATCTTTCTGGAACGGCTGTTCAAGCCATCCGTACTACGGGAAGGGGAGTCTGGCAATAACAATCCGGACCCAACCGCACTGCCTGACGCCGAACACTCTGACACAATCGGAGGCTCTGCCCTTGAGATAACACCCTCTGCTCACGAAGTAATGGCGGTTATCGCCCCGTGGACGGAACCATTCCTAGCCTACCTAACCAGGCAGGAACTCCCCGAAGACCAAAATGAGGCTCGCTGCATAGTACGGCGATCTAAAGCCTATAAAGTCTACGAGGGAGAGCTTTATAAGAAAAGCACTACCGGAGTCCTTCAAAGGTGTATCTCCGAAGAGGAAGGGCGCAACCTCCTGGCTGAAATTCATGCCGGACTGGGTGGGCACCACGCCGCAGCCCGGGCCCTTGTAGGCAAGGCCTTCCGTACAGGATTTTATTGGCCGACGGCCCGGGCAGATGCACATGATTTAGTCCAACGATGCGTCGGTTGCCAGCTTTTTGCTAACCAAAGCCACATGCCACCCACCGCCCTCAAAATTATACCTATCACCTGGTCGTTCGCGGTCTGGGGGCTTGACATGGTTGGACCCTGAGGGAGTTCCGGACTAGGGGGTGTCCGGATAGCCGAACTATCATCATCGGCCGGACTCCAAGACTATGAAGATACAAGATTGAAGACTTCGTCCCGTGTCCAGATGGGACTTTCCTTGGCGTGGAAGGCAAGCTTGGCGATACAGATATGTAGATCTCCTACCATTGTAACCAACTCTGTCTAACCCTAACCCTATCCGGTGTCTATATAAACCGGAGGGTTTTAGTTCGTAGGACGAACAACAATCATACCATAGGCTAGCCTCTAGGGTTTATCCTCTTTGATCTCATGGTAGATCCACTCTTGTAACACATATCATCAATATTAATCTAGCAGGACGTAGGGTTTTACCTCCATCAAGAGGGCCCGAACTGGGTAAAACATCGTGTCCCTTGTCTCCTGTTACCGTCCGCCTAGACGCACAGCCTGGGACCCCTACCGAGATCCGCGGTTTTGATACCGACATTGGTGCTTTCATTGAGAGTTCCTCATGTCATCACCGATAGGCTCGATGGCGCCTTCGATCATCAACAACGACGCGTCCAGGTGAGAATTTTCTCCCGGACAGATCTTCGTGTTCGGCGGCTTTTGCATCGGGCCAATTCGCTGGCCATCCGGAGCAGATCGAAGCTACGCCCCTGGCCGTCAGGTCAGATTTGGAAGTTTAAACTATACGGCCGATATCCGCGGAGACTTGATCTTCAACGGATTCGAGCCGCAGCCAAGCGCGCCGCACTGTCTCGATGGGCATGATCTAGCTCGCGCCGAACAAAGGCCACGAGGTCGCGACCAATCCGCTCCGACCCTTAATACGGAGCCAGATTCTAATCGAGGGCGAGTGGTTGGACACCGCCTCGGGGCTTTAATCTCTACTGCGATCGAGCGAACTCCATCCCTGTCCTTGCGAAGACTCGACTCGGTGCGGACTCCTCTCCGGACTCAACCTCCGCGCTCTTACCAATCGAATCCGATTGGGTGCCCGCATGGAGTTCACGGTCATGACATCTTTCAAGACTCGCTTTTGGTGACATCCTGAATTCACTAAAGTCTCTCTCTTTATATCAGAGAGCCTGGCGGATTACGGCCAGAAGGTTGGGATGCGGACGACGAAGAAATTCAACGCCCACCCACCACCCACTTGGTAGCCACTGCCGACGATCTAACCGACATGTTAGACTACGACTCAAGACATCGACGGTATGGACGACGATGCCGGAGATTTAACAAGAGCCAGCGCCTACAGGGCACCGAAGGCCACCTCGTCATCGACATATACATGGTGGACATCCCAAAAGATGGGAACGGCGATGGAACAACGGAGGATGACCCTCCAAGAAGCAGCCCAAGCGCCCGGCGTCGTGGCGCCGCTCTAAATCCCGCCACAGAAGAATGAAGATTCCGCACGGAGATAACAATACACCGGACACTACCAAGACAATCCACTCCAGCAAGATCCAGCGCAGAGGATGGAGATGCCAGCCCTCACGAGAGAGCGGCGTAAGAAGAGGTAGAGGATTATATGCCTCCTCCGAAGACGGCAAGCCTCGACGACAATGAATTAAATGCGCTCGAGGATCCTGTCGAACAAGAGCGTTCTAGACGCAGGCTTATGGCCACGGCGAACGGCCTCAAGAAAAAGCAGCAACAACTTAGAGCTGATCAGATCTGCTAGCCGACGATGGATGAAGTCCTCGCGGCAAGAGCATGAGCTCGAACGCCTCCAAAAGCTACCCTAAACGCAAGCTGCTCCCGATTAGAGGAGGAGGCTTACGAACCCGCATCACCAGGAGACAATACGGCTGACCGACCACCCGTGGTCGCGACGAGAGGCCTCTAGGCCCTTCACTAAAACCGAACCCGTCATCGCTCAAAAGCACACGCCAAAGGGGAACGCCCGACCTGCGAGATATATTTGGAGGACAAGGCAAGACAATCAAGATCGATCTATGGATCGCGTGGGCCCCACACGCACGTGATTTACAACCGTCGTGCGGACACGATAAGTCGGTCGGGCTGAACAAAATGCATAAAAGCTCTTTTGAGCTCCGTCGAGATATCGCCAAAGACAGAGGCGCCAAGACACCCACTATGCTTCACGAGGCGAAGTAATGGATCATCAAATCTCAAGGGTTTAAACCCGCCAATATTGAATCCTATGATGGCACAATGACCCCCCGCGGTTTGGATCAATACTATCTCCTTCACATCCACATGGCCCGCGGTGACGATCTTCACGCCATCAAATACCTCCCCTCAAGCTTAAAGGACCAGCCCGCATTGGCTCAACAGCTTGCCGCCAGAGTCAATTGGGAGCTGGGAGGACCTCGAAGCCGATTCCTCGATAACTTCCAGGGGCACTTATGTGTGACCACCAGACGCTAATGACCTAAGCCACATAATTCAGCAGCCAGACGAATCGGCGCACAATTCTGACACGGTTCTTAACCAAGAAAACCAAATCGTTGACTGTCCGGATATGGAGGCCTCATGGCCTTCAAGCATAACATCCGTGATGAGTGGCTTGCCCGCACCTAGGACAGGAAAAGCCAAATCCATGGCAGCCCTCACATCACTCATGACCCGCTTTTGCTGGTGAGGACAGCTGGCTAGCACGCAGCAACAACCTCAGCAAAAATTCCGCAGTCCGGACTTCAAGGACCGAAATGGCCGGCAGCGTCGTAATAAAAAAACAAACGCCACATTAACGGCGATAATATTGAGGATACGGCAATCAATGCCGGATTCAGAGGCTCTAAACCCGTCAAAAAAAGCCATTCAAAAGAACTACTCCGGTCCGTCCAATTTGGACCGAATACTCGACCGCTTGCGCGGACACGGTATTTCAAAAGCCAGCTAATCACACCAACAGGACTGTTGGGTATTCAACAGCAGGCAAGTTAATTGCGAAAACAACGACACGGGCTGCATAGCGATGACGAGGACGAGACCCAACCGCCAAACAATAGAGGATGAAGGGTTTCCCCCACAAAGCGGATGGTGAACATGATATACGCAACGCACATACCCAAAAGGGAGCGAAGTGCACTCGTGGATGTCTTGGCGATGGAGCCAGTTGCCCTGAAGTTCAATCCATGGTCCCCCGCCCGATCACTTTTGACCGAAGGACCACCCCACCAAAGATCCGCCATGGTGGATTCGCGACTGGTCTTAGACCCAATCATCGATGGATTTCACCTAACCGAGTCCCGATGGATGGCGACGGCAGCCTGAACCTGCTTTACCAGATACAAAGGCGCAAAATGGGCATAGACCCTCAAGGATTAAACCTACCAAAACGACCTTTAAAGGCGCCATACCAGTGTAGAAGCCAATTGTACATTTGGAAGTGGTCTTCGGATCCCGGATAACTTCGAGCGAGAGTTAATCTTGACATAGTCCCGCTCCACAGCGGCTATCATGCCTTGCTCGGACGTACCGCGTTTGCAAAGTTCAACGCGGTGCCGCACTACGCATACCTCAAGCTCAAGATGCCAGGCCCTCGAGGAGTCATCAGGTCAACGGAAACACTGAACATTCTCTCCGCACGGAGGAACACACAGCGGCTCTCGCGGCAGAAGTGCAATGCAGCCTCTTAAGGCAATTCTCGAGTCCGGCCGTTAAGCGGCCGGACACAGCCAAGCGCGCCCGGAGTAACTTACAACAAGACCACTGCACGCTTCGAGCACGCAGAGTGCGGCCCCAACCCCAGCTCCTGCAAAACGTCAAAGCAGGTTCTTTGCGTACACCATTACGCTCTGAAGATACCATGGGCATGGGGAGAGGGGCACGACCACGATAAACCCAGATCGCGGCTCAACCACACCAGGGCTCTCTCAAGTGTGTCGTTCCTTTTTCTTTTCTTTTTACCTTTTACTTTTTACCCACAGGACTCCGCTTGTCGAAGCCCTGTCGTCAGCGCGACCTACCAACTCACAATGCAACAGTCGTGGAAGGATAAAGGCTACAACGAATATACAGGTGGTCTCCATTACGAGCATTTTTATACACCAATCTGCAGCCTACCCCTGGAGGGGGACATGTTTAACAGTTCCATACCTTGCTTATCGCACTATTTGTATCGTTCTGCATTCGTAGCAGCACTTATTGAATAAAACAATGCATCACCTTTTTGCTTATAATTGCATTTCTCTTTCATACATATGTTCATTCACGGCATGTGGCATCCGTACACTTTGGTACGGCTAATATACACCAGGGGCTTATGCTCCCCGCATTATGGTGTGATAAGTCCGAACACTTTCACAAGTGCGGCACCCCGAACTTATATCACTATATGCATCAGCTTTGAATCATGTCTTGGGTCAATAGTTGGGTTTGCCCGGCTCCCGTGTTTTGGTACCTTACGTTCCGTTATATCGGCTAAGGTAGCACCGGGAGAACCACTGCGATTCCGCCCCAGTTCGGCTGGGTTAACGCCTCAGTGGAGAAAGCTAAAACTGACCCTCATGATGAGGCGAGAGCTGGTCGCTGTTCGAGAGGTTTTTTGCGAGTCCTTAAAGACTTATGCCGCTTAGAGCGAGGAGCCGGATACTATCCGGCAAAGGCGTGGATAGCGCCCCAAATTCGGCCTTCCGAAGACTAGGGGCTTCGCCGAAATTTAAAATTATAGAATTCTATGGCTAAGTGAGAGTGTTCAAGCATTATAAGTCCGGTTGCCTTGTTCGCTGTGTTGAGCGCCTCCTAGATGGACCCAAAATGGGAACAAGAGCGCTCAAGTTTATCCCGAACACCCCAAAGACTTTCGTGGCATGGGGGCTGAAGCCGACGACTTGCCATCTCTCGATTTGATAAACAGCAGCACGAAGGTAATATTTTAAATTAACAAGCGTTGCTTAGCGATATGAACTAAGTTTTCAGCGCGCAGGATAACAAAATGCGAGTCTACTCAAATATAACATCTTTGGAGCACTCACCCGCAATAGTGCGGCGCCCTCAAAGACACTCTTATAATACATCTCGGCGCGATGCTCCTTGCCCTCCGTGGCGCGTCCGTCACAAGCTTGGGCATCCATCTTGCCCCAAAGGCACCTTTGCGGGCAAGGCCCGACAGGCACCCTCAATACAAGCGGAATGCTTGATCACTTCAACCCACGGGCACACATCCATCAGCCGCCGCACCAGGCCGAAGTAGCTCCTGGCATGGCCTCCTTAGGCCACAAATGAACTATGAGGCCCTTCATGGCCTGTTCGGCCGCCTTGTGAGCTCGACCAGCTGCTTCACTGGTCGCTAAGGGCACCGGATGTCCGGCCTCAACATCTTGAGACCAGAAGACCTTCTCCGTCGAGCTCCCTCCTCGGCGCGTAGAAATGCGGCAGCATCGGACACGCTCATGAGGAAGATCTCGGCATACGCCTCGAGAGCTCAGATTCGGGTAAGCAACAGGTAATTAACACTCACATGCTTACTCTGCATGAAAAATGCCTTACCCGCTGCTATTTTCTTCACCGCCTCAATCTCTGGAAGGCCTTGTAGGCTTCGCCTTAGCGGCTTTGGCACTCTCGAGAGCGTTGCAAGCTCAGACTCTCGAGTCTTGAGTCACGCTCAAGCTCTCATGTTTTTCACGAGATCCTAGAGCTCTTGTTGTACCTCCGCCACCCGCGCCTCCTGCTTCTCTCGCTCGGTGCGCCCCTGGCCGCATTATGTTCGGCATGCCACCGCCTCCTTCTGGGTCGCCACCTTGTTAGTGGCCCCTACAATACCCACGTTATCCTTGTCATTTTTCTTGCACCCCCAAATCCTTTTCTGTAAGGTACAATTTTCATAAGGTATTACTCACCTTCTTTTTCCTCGAGATGCTTCTTGGCATGGCCAAGCTCATTCTTGGACCGCATGAGGTTTTCCTTCAAAGTATTGACCTCCATGATCGGTCTTGGCGGGGGCAAGAAGACACCGCAATCCCATATTGACATATTTTTATATGACTCCTGCGTTTATCTTTCTAAAGATCCTCATCCGGCTTTTCTTTCCGAACACGAACCTAGCATCGAGGCTACTGCCTATGCGGTACCATTTTACATATATTGCAATTCTTACCTCAAAGCCTATTAGAAGGCTCTGCAGGCTTGGTCAGCCCACTCTTGGCGAAGCTGAACCTTACAATCACCGCACTCATAACAGTGTGGTGTTCCTCTTCGATGGAGCGCCGTGAGCGCCTCCAGCAAATATCCGCACCTCCGGTTGGGCGGAGGCAGCCGGCGTCTCGTCTTGCCCTTCTTACGAAGGGGTCGCCCGTCGGACTCCGGAGCCACTGTGGCCTCCGGGGCTGAGTCCGGTGCACAGTCCGGGAGGGTGTCCTGTGACACCTGCGGGGCCTCCTCCTCCCGGTGGGTCCTTTTCTGGGATCCCACCTCTGCATCGTCCGCGGCATGGGGGGTGGAGGCGTCGGAAGGAATCCATATCCGACGCACCCGAGGACCCGCCGGCAAGCGGGAAGATCATCCTTGGGCGGACTGCGGGGGTTGTATGCGGCATTAGAAAGACATTATGTGGCGAAAATAAAAACCTTGAAGTTATTCGGGAGTCCGGATACTTACGATCTCGCCAGGGGCTTGGCCCTTGGATGCCAGTCTTCGTCGTCGTCACTGGCGTTGGCGGAGCAGTCCGGAGGAAGAGTTTTCCCCTTCTTGGACCCTTCGGCCTCCCTTGTTGGGGAGGCCTTCCTTTTCTTTCCTCCCCCCGCTGGGGGAGAGGCTTTCTTCTTCTCCTCCTCACCTTGGTGGGAGGAGTCGGCCTCGGATTCATCATCCGATAACGCCTGAAAACAGGAACTCTTCCGAGTCACCGTGGCCGTCTTCTTGGCCTTCTTCTCCGACACCACGTGGGGTGCCGGAGCCAGCAACCCCGTTAGGCGGGCATCCGCTGGGTCCTCTGGCAATGGGGCCGGACAGGCAATCCGTTCAGCCTTCGCCAGCCATTCCTGTCAAAGGTAAAGGGAGTTTAGATCCCGCATAGAGCCAAACTTTTGAAAACAAGTGGTGAAATCACTTACCTCGTCAGCTGGACGCTGCGAGCAGAATCCGCGATCTTCGATAGCGGATGCGGGAGCTTCGGCGCCCTTGAACAGCACCTTCCGGACATCTTCGTGCGTAGTGTCGAAGAGCCCGCTCAGGTGCAGGTGCTGCGCGGATCAAACTCCCACATATTAAAGCCCGTCGCCGGGCGGGAGAATCCAGCGGATGAGCATGACCTGGACTACGTTGACAAGCTTGAGCTTCTTGTCCACCACTTGGATACAGGCTTGGAGTCGGTCGGCTCCTCGAATCCCCCAAATTCGGCCACTTTCTTTCCAGGAGGTGAGCCATGTGGGGATGCCAGATCTGAATTCGGGGGCCGCTGCCCAATCAGGGTCACGCGGCTCGGTGATGTAGAACCACCCTGATTGCTACCCCTTGATGGTTTCTACGATAGTGCCCTCCAGCCACGTAACGTGGGACATCCTGCCCACCATGGCGCCTCCGCACTCCGCTTGGCTGCCCTTCACAACCTTGGCTTGACCTTTGAAGGTCTTGAGCCTGTCGAAGTGGGGCTGGATCTTGAGAGAATGCCTCGCCTACGACGATAAGCGCCGAGATGTTGAGGATGAAATTGGGGCCAGATCATGGAAATCAAGGCCGTAGTAGAACATGAGCCCCCGGACAAAGGGATGAAGCGGGAAGCCCAGTCTGCGGAGGAAACGGGGAAGAAATACTACCCTCTCATGGGGCCTGGGGTTGGGGACGAGCTCTCCCTCGTCGGGGAGCCGATGCGCGATGTTGCTGGACAGATATCCGGTGTCGCGCAGCTTCTGGATCTGCCCCTCCGTGACGGAGGAGGCCATCCACTTGCCTCCCGCTCCGAACATAGTTGGAGAAGGTTGAGGTGAGAAGTGCGAACTTGGGCGCTGGAGCTCGAGTTCGCGGAGATGGATAAGCCAAGGAGGAAGAAGGCGCATGTTAAAGGGTTGGATCTTTATCCCCTTATATGGGCGGACAAAACATGTGTCCCCACCGGCCTGGTAAAACTCGCTTATCTCCCAAACGCCACAATCAATGGCGCGGTTGGGTTACCCACGTCCGTATTGATGGGAATCCCGGAATAAGGGGAACACGATCTCTGCTGCGACAAGACGTGCCAAGGAAACCGCTTCGCTAAACGCGTTGAGGTGGAACAATAAAAACAATTTGAATAAAGGCTTGGTAGTGGTGCGACGTCACGCCACAAAATACGTCAGCAGATTGATCCTATGTAATATTATTCTCTCTCACGGTGGTATGTGGAATTTATTTTTGCAGAGCGGACACTATCACAGGTGTTCACAATCTTCTATAAATTATTGGAGGAAGAACCCGCCTTGCAATGCGAAGACAACATGCGCTGGACTCATCGTCATTGAAGCCTGGTTCGAGGGAGCTCTTGAGGAGTTCCGGACTAGGGGTGTCAGGATAGCGAACTATCATCATCGGCGGACTCCAAGACTATGAAGATACAAGATTGAAGACTTACGTCCCGTGTCCGGATGGGAATTTCCTTGGCGTGGAAGGCAAGCTTGGCGTCTGGATATGTAGATCTCCTACCATTGTAACCGACTACTGTAACCCTAACCCTATCCGGTGTCTATATAAACGGAGGGTTTTAGTTCAATGGGGCGAACAACAATCATACCATAGGCTAGCCTCTAGGGTTTAGCCTCTTTGATCTCGTGGTAGATCCACTCTTGTAACACATATCATCAATATTAATCTAGCAGGGCGTGAGGTTTTACCTCCATCAAGAGGGCCCGAACTGGGTAAAACATCGTGTCCCTTGTCTCCTGTTACCATCCGCCTAGGCGCACAGTTCGGGACCCCCTACCCGAGATCCGCGGTTTGACACCAGAGACCCCTTAAGGGAGGAACCCACAAGCAAAAATACCTATTGGTAATGGTGGATAAATTCACCAAATGGATAGAGGCCAAGCTGTTAAAACGACCGAATCTGGACCGGTGATAGACTTCATATCGGGGTAGTGCACGCTACGGTGTCCCCACGGTATTATCGCGATAGCGGCACCAACTTCATGGCGATGAGGTCAAATTATGGTGCAAAAACATGGGCATCAAGCTCGATTACGCCTCGATCTATCACCCTCAAACAAGCGACCAAGTCGAGCGAGCAAATGGTCTAATCATGGCGGCATTAAACCCGGACTAGTGTGGTCCTCAAGGAATCTAACACACCTTTGGGTTGAGGAGCTCGACTCCGTACTCTGGGGCTGCGGACCACGCCCGAATCGTAATACGGATTCACACCATTTTTATGGTTATGCAGCGCGAGGCAGTCTTGCCTGCGACATAATACATGATTCACCTCGCGTGCGCATGTATGAAGAAGCGAAGCCGAGCTCGATCGGCGGGACAACTTGGACACATTGGAGGAGGAGCGACGTGGCAAAAAGCTCGTTCCGCATTCTATCAACAGCGAGGCTCGAAGATATCAAAGCGAGGAAATGCGGGCCAAAGCTTATAACGTTGGCGAACTAGTTCTCGCTGCCGGACAAGAAAAAGGACAAACTCAAGCCCAAATGGGAAGGTCCCTTCATCATCGACCAGGTCGACCGGCGGAGCATACCGTCTGCAAAGCGCATTGGATAACCGACTCGAGCTGAACCCATGGAGCGCAGCCCGTCTCGACGATTCTCGCCTAAGTGCGGACTCCAAGTTCGTCTCCTTCCTCCGTCCACATTTTTTATTTTTGCTGTCTTTTATTTCTCTCCTTCCTCCTCCTTCTTTCTTGCAGCCTCTAGAGGATCGTTTAAGCTTTGTTACACATATTTGACGCGCTGTCCGTGCTCATTATACAGGGGGCTTCTTTAACGAAGCTTATTTATCTGAGCTTTATGCCCAACACATCGTTAAACTTCCGCATGTACCTTTTATTCACCATTATATGCATCGATATGACTTAAGTTTTGGCCAAGCTGGGTTGCTGGCTCCTTTGCTTACCCTCGTTCCCGATTGTTCGGCTAGGTGGTAAAGGAGCACCTCTGCGATTATTCTTGCGGGTCAGCGGATGTGTACCTCGGTAGGGTGAAGCAAAGCTAAGCGTTCTTAATGGAATATTGATCGGTGAACTGAAAGATGATTTTAATTATTTACCCATCTGCCCCGGATGATTTTCTGCTTTCATAGCAGCTTTGACATGCACTTTAGGGCATGCATCCCAGCGAAAGGAACCCTTAGCGGAACTATTCTCCACTGGAAGATGTTTCTTACTACCCATGTAATATAACATAACTAGTTGGGCACTTATCTGATACATCACTAATGACCCCTACGCCTTGTCTCCATGCATACCACGGTTCTTACATAACCACGAAGGTATTCGGACACACTCCGGTCTATTGGGTCCTGAGGTCGAAGCGAAAAGGTCCGCTATGACAAACGATCTACAATCCGGCTAGAAGACATTTTTCATGTCATATTTATTTACAAAGTCAACTCGACTCATTGTATTCCTCCTCAATGCCATCTAACAGGCTATCTAATTTACAATCTTGCTGAGAATACTTGGCGGCCAATTCTACTTGGCCGTACACTAAGCTTACAGGGATCTCTATCCCATCAGGCCCCACAGGTCCGACCTTGGCCATGTGGTTTGGGTCAGCCTTCGTGTACCACGTCTTTACCATGGCCCAGGCCTCCCTGGCGCCTTGACGGCAGGACGATATCTTCCATAGCCGGAAGCGCCGCCGTGCTCCTTGAAGCCGTTCTGCCAGTTCCCCAATGCCTTCGGGCAGGGAGATAGATGGCCACAAGGCACAGCGATGCCTTTCATCACTGACGGCATCGTTAGGTGCGGTAGCGCAGTTCGGGAAGAAGATCACCCGAAGAACTGGGCATCTCCTCCTCAGGACGACCTGTGAGCAAACCTACATACATGTTTATGTTAGCTGCCTTCCTCGCCGAACTCTTTCAAAGTTCGTTCAAGCACTTACTGAAAATACTGCCACGAAGCCGCCGATTCTCCTTCTGGTCGGACAATTGGGCACGAACATCCTTTAGTTCCTCACCCAGCTTGGTGTTGGCGTCTTGGAGGCTATTTTTCTCCGCCGCACCCTCGTAAGCGCGCTCTCGCGACCTTTAGCTGGCGCAAGAGTTGCTGCTTGTCCGGATCTAGTCCGGCGCCATCTGCAATATTTTGTCGATTACACACCGCCGCACTTCATTAAGTATTTATCTTTTGAAGTGTATATTACCGAGGGGTCTCTGTGGCTCCTCCCGTGGCGGCTAGTGCGGCCTCAAGTTGGGCCTTGCACTCTTCAAGCTCTGGGACGAGTCGGGTATTCTTTTACGTAAGATCTGCATAACAAATGATCCTTAAATCAGTTATTCTAACTATTTTAAGTCTCGGGGCTCTTGGCATATATAAGCTGTCAAATTTCCTTACCGTATGTCCTTTACATACTGCTCCGTGGCTCTGGCTAGACCATCTTGAGCTGCACAGTGCGCATCTCCCGAATCGAAGGCATTCAAGGCCTCTTGGGAGAAACAGCGTCCGAAAGAACTGTCGTGGCGCTGTGATTCAAGCGCTCTCCACCTCGGAGTTGGTGGCGGACAACCTGTCGGCATCCTCTGCAGCGGAGGAGCATCCGATGCCGTCTCATGCTACGCCTCAGCCTCCGGACCCGGCTTTGAAGCCTGGCGGTGAAGGTTCGATTAGCAACCTCTCCGGACTCGATCCGTGGCGCTCTTTCTGAAAAGAGCACCAGCGTTAATCGCTTTCCGAGGAATCAATCTGGGAGTATGGTGACCGCGCTATACCATTGCGGCGGAGTTTCGATCCGGACCTCACTTCTTTTTAGCCTCGGGGCCACACGCCCTTTGTTGGCCAGCCGCCGGGCAGCTTCCTGCCTCGAAGGTACCCCTGCGAAATACCATTGGTATCGGTGATAAAAATATGCATGTGAGTCATTATCGGGGTTTTGGGACCTCGGTCTCGATTACTGTGAGGCTGGAAGTATTCGGGGTAATCGGCCGTAATGGCAATCAAAGCATTATCGATGCTAAGTTGGTAGAACACCCGTCGATCAACTCCACCTTTATATCCGGATCCTCTTGGAGGTCGGATCGAGGACCGTTCGGATCCTCGGGTTGTAGAAGGCGGGCTGTATCTTCTCCACAGTCGGCGCACTTCTGTGCAAACACCATGAAATGAGATATTTAACCAGGGAACATGGATCGGACAGGTCACAAAGATGTTTGCTTACCCACCGAGGATTATTGAAGAAAACTCCTCGATGGATTGGACGCGGAGAAATCCTCCTCCTCCCCTTTATACATAGCAGACAAGATCTTCACCAGTTCGGTGACCGATCCGGCCCTTCTGCGGCCATGGCGGGTAGCATCGTCCTCCCGTTGAAGTCCCACATGGGGTGGCCCCTATATTGGGCGGCTGCACCCCCTCATAATGCAGTTGCCATGACTCAATCATGGTTAATCCGGCATGAGCCGATAACCTTATTCGGCTCATCAAATAGAGGGCGTCCTTGTCATCTTCCTCCGGGGCTCAAGGCGCCAGCTTAGGCGCTTCTTTGGGGAGCATTGCTGAACTCGGAAGGCCGATCGAACAGGATCGGCAGCGGGGCGTCCTCCATATAAAACCATTACGAAGGCCGATCTTGGACGCCTTCTTTGGGGTTCGGATAGGTATCCGGTCCGGCGATGCACCATAGCTCGGCTCCGCCCACTTGATATATTGACCCCTCATGAGAGCGGGGTACTAGGTAGAATAATCTCTTCCACAGCCGAAATGAGCCTCGGCCCAAGAACAGCTCGTGAGAGCCCACGAAGCCCAGAATGTGCAAAATGGAGGCAGGCGTGGGTGGTGCAGCTGGAGCCATAGAACTCCAAGAGCCCCGGAGAAAGCGGATGGGTTGGAAATCCGAGTCCTCTTACTAGATAAGAGATGAAGCAGACCGCTCTCCTTTAGAGGATCGGGGACACTCTCAAGCTTGCTTTCCGCCCTTGTAGGTGGCGAGTCGGCTCGAACCGGAACCATGAAGGCAGGGAAGAAATCCCTTGGTTTGGAGTATAACTAGCTCGCTATCTCGGGGTGACATCTCTCCCAATTTCGAGGCTGAGGGCTGGGGCCTTGGAAGGAGGAGCAGCGTCGACTGTCCATGATGGAATGGCCTTTGGTCGAGGCGCTCGATGAAAGCTTCATGAAGGAGGGTGGTGACTCAGATCTAGATCCTCGCCCTTTATAGGAAGCTCATTTGCGCAGCTAGGGGTAATTATAAAAATACCACTGGCCTTTAGCATTCATTCAAACATGTGGAAGATGGCCATTATTGGGCGAGAAGCCAAGGCGCAACATTTATCGAAGCGGACACTATTAAGCAGGTATATGGAATTTGGAGAAGAACCCGCCTCATAATGCGAAGACAATCAACGCGCGGACTCATCGTCATTGAAGCCTGGTTAAAGGCTCTGAGGAGTCCGGATTAGGGGTGTCCGGATAGCGAACTATCACCGTTGGCGGACTCATGGACTATGAAGATACAAGATTGAAGACTTACGTCCCGTGTCGGATGGGACTTTCCTTGGCGTGGAAGCCAAGCTTGGCGTCTGGATATGTAGATCTCCTACCATTGTAACCGACTCTGTGTAACCCTAACCTATCCGGTGTCTATATAAACGGAGGGTTTTAGTCCGTGAGGACACAACAACAATCATCCCATAGGCTAGCTTCTAGGGTTTAGCCTCCTTGATCTCGTGGTAGATCTACTCTTGTACTACCCATATCATCAATATTAATCAAGTAGGGTAGGGTATTACCTCCATCGAGAGGGCCGAACCTGGGTAAAACATCGTGTCCCTTGTCTCCTGTTACCATCCGCCTAGGCGCGGTTGGGACCCCCTACCGAGATCCGCGGTTTGACACCGACACCCACCGAGACCGGATCGTTCGTGTACACCACCGAGAGAGCCTTCCCCCTCACGTGGGTGTCCATGACGTGTTGCGTGGTGAACTGCAAGCCGTTGTCGTCGTCGGCCGCCGGGAGTGCCATTGGAGCCACGGGGAGCGCCATTGGAACCGCTGGATGTCCTCTCTATATGTGTCCTCGTGGGTGTGCTTATTGTGTCGGGTGAGACGAGAGATGAAGGTAAATGGCCGCAGGAATAAAAGGGGGTCGGGCGGCATGGATTCTCGGTGCGTCCACATGGCAGTTTTTTCAGCGGGTAACTGCATCATCGCGCCACGCCCGGCACAACCGCATGCACACGAACATGCATGATCGTGCGCCGGCCCGAAACACTGGCAGCACGCGTGGAGGGACGAGGGAAGAGCACCCAGAGGGACGCAAGAGTAAGCGCCGCACCTTGTGGCGGCGCGAATGACAGCGCCGTGACGCTGAACCGCAAGCAACCACACGCATAGAGCAGTTAAACATGCATGAAATGGTCGCCTACAAGCCGACCGATAGTTGAATCGCTACGTAGAGAGCAGCCGTGTGCTACCACCTCCATCTAGTCTATAGTCTCCTTTATATTCTGTGCCATAATTTGCCCTCAAATTTAACCAACAAAATGTTAATGCATGTTATAAAAATTATATAATTGGAAACTATGTTCAAATACAAATCCAACTATATAATATTTGGCGACATGCATTCGTACTTATAAACCAGGACGGTGGTATACTAGGTAATTAAATCGCAAACATTTTTTTATTAACCGTATGTGTACGTGGCCTTTCGTCGTCCTCTCGCACGTCTTGTCACCCTGCTGCGTGTAGGCGGCTTACGGTATAAGCTTGCGCTTGCGCCTTGAGGCGTTCTTTTGGCCAAACGGTGGCGCCAATGAATCGTCGGTGAGCCTGTGCAACCTCGCAGGTTCCCGCGCAAGCTTCCCACCCGACTCGGTGAAATCACCCAAAATCCCAATGCTTACTGGCCTGCTATAAAAACCCTCACGGCCGGCGGGTCCTGCGTCGCATTTTCCCCTCCCTCCATGTAGCTTATCTCATCTGCTTCTCCCACAATTGCAAATGGCACCGGTCCAACATTGTCGCTCAGCCACTCCGTGCGTCACGGAGGACAGCTCAGTGGGAGGCTACACCAGGCGGCGCGTCCCGGCGTAGTGTGAGTGCATGTGGCGTCCCTGTTGGTGTCTTGGCGAAGCATACACCACACGCTCGCCACCGCTACCCGTCGGCAGCTGTTGCGGCACGCTTCCGCCACACCACCATCGAAATCTATGGTCGCCTTGCTCCGCCTCCAGCGGCTGAAGCGAGGAGGTGGCCGTCATGGCCGCCACCCCACTGTCGGCCACTGTAGCCATCACCCGCTCCGCCACCGTGGCCCGAAGGTAGGTAGTGGTGGTCGTGGCTGAAACCCCGTCATCGGCCGCCCTGGCCGCCAGCGCACCATCGACCGCCGGGGTCATCACCCGCTCTGCCACCGCCTCCCGAAGCGGGAGGCGGAGGTGGATGCCCGCACGTGCATTACTGACCTTGCGTGCTACACCGAGTTCCTGCGGGAGGAGGAGGAGTGCCTCGTCGAGCATGCAAAGAGCCTTACCGCTGCCGTGGCCGCTGCACACGCCGCCTCAGAGGCGAGGAATCAGGAGATCTACGAGGAGAACCACCACTTTGAGAGGGTTCATCTAGAGCGGCAGAGGGCGTTCGAGGCGAGCGTCGCTGAAGCTGCAACAACGGAAGGCACCATATTGCGGTTGCCCAGCTCGTCGGTAGGCTCCTCCTCCTCCGCCTCTTACTGAGTGCGCTCGGCAGAGGAGAGGCAGCCGGAACTAGAAAAAAAACCCTCCGCAGTAGTAGTAGTAATAGTTGTAGTATTTGTGGCGTTAGGAATGGGGTCCCAGAGTGCCTGCAGCCACAGCGTGGCTCCACTTCTGACTGATGCAGCCCACCTTCATCAGCAAACACTCAAGACCCTCATGAGGGGCCAAGCCTCGCGAGGCGGACGACACAAGACCTCCACAGGGTCAGCCTCACTAGGCTGGCTCACGAGGAGCAGAGAGATCAAGGCGAGTGGTACCTCGCGAGGTTCCCGTGACGTGAGCCATGACGACCAAGGCCAGGCGGGCGCCCGGCTGACAGCGTGTCGATTTCCTCTTTGGTGCTAAAGAGGCAGCAGCAGAGTGAGTCGAGGCATTAGGCAAAGGTATCCATATCGGTGCAACAAGACCAAGACAGGCCGGACGGCAGGACGGAGGTCATCACGGAGCCCACAACTACATCACCACCAGAGCCTTTGGCAGGCGAAGACCACCTTTTATCAGGATAGCTTGTACTGGTTGTCTCCCTTCAAAATTGGCAGTTGTGGGATCCCTTCCCGCCTATATTTGGGAAGAGGACCAGGGCCTCTATAAATAGGACTAGCCACCATCATAGAGAGGCAACTAATCCAGAGACAGGGGAGAGATCATTCAGATCATCCTCAACCTCACAAGCTCACCGAGCTCAAGAACACCTCTCCTCAGGAGGTTGTTCTTCCCTTGTACTTGTTCATCCTCAGCCTACAAGGCAATCCACCACACCACACTGGAGTAGGGTATTACACCACATCGGTGGCCCCAACTAGTATAAACTCTTGTGTCTCTTGTTCCTTGGGTTCAGCGAGCTAGGACTTGAGATCGTTGCGAGAGTGGGGTAGGGGGAGAGAGTTCTTCGTGGGCACCCCAGTGTTCGAACCTCAAGGGTTTGCCGGAACCCGTAATCCGGCATTTGGCGCGCCAAGTAGGGGTGCGCTGAAGCCTTTCTTCCGTCGATCCACACTTCACTGCTCCACCTCGTCCATGGCGGATGCTCGCCGAGCCCGGGCCGAGCGCCGGGCCGCCCTGGCCGCCCGTGTCGCTCAGACAGCTCCTGTCGGATGTGGGGTTCCGACAAACCCTTAAGGTTCTATCACGCCCAATATGCGACGCTATCCAAAAGGAACTCGAAGGTCCCACCAAGGATAGACCAGCATATTGAAACGCTTTTGCAAGGTGGATATCATTACATCAACATTACATAATAGACGGGGATACATACATAAGGCATACAATGCCACACGAATACAACATCATCTTACATAAGAGCACCATCCGACTACGGATGAAACACAAACAGAAACTCAAACGACATCCACCCTGCTAGCCCAGGCTGCCGACCTGGAACCTATCCCCTGATCGAAGAAGCAGTAGAAGAACTCCAAAAACAAGTAACATCGCTCTCACGTCATGATCATCCCATAACCTGTACCTGCAACTGGTGGTGTAGTAATCTGTGAGCCACAAGGACTCAGCAATCCCATTACCATGGGTATCAAGACTAACAAAGCTAAATGGGAAAGGAAGGGGTAAAGTGGTGAGGTTGCAGCAGCGACTAAGCATATATGGTGGCTAACATACGCAAATGAGAGCGAGAAGAGAAACAAAGGAACGGTCGTGAACTAGTAATGATCAAGAAGTGATCCTGAACTCCTACTTACGTCAAGCATAACCCAGAAACCGTGTTCTCCTCTTGATCAACCCGAAAAGAGACACTCACGATTCGCTACGGTTGGTGTATTTAGAAGAGTTTACTTCAAGTTTACTACAACGGATATTAACAAATTCCCATTTGCCACATAACCATGGGGCGGCTTCGAAAGTTCAAACCCTGCGAGAGGTGTCCCAACAGCCCATGATAAGCTCTCGCGATCAACGAAGGATATTCCTTCTCCCGGGAAGACCGATCAGTCTCGGAATCCCGGCTACAAGACATTTCGACAGTAATAAAACAAGACCAGCAAGACCTCGGCGTGCCGACATCCCGATAGTAGCCACGTATCTTGTCTCGAGCCACGACCGGATGAGCGATCGTACAACTAGAACCAGCCCTCAAGTTTCCCGAGGTGGCGCTGCAAGTGGCTCTAGTTTGGACCAACACTTAGACAAGCATTGGCCGAAGCGAGGCTAAAATGAAGATGACCCTTGAGAGCGCGACTCCCAAGGGAAAAAGGGCTAGGTGAGGCAAATGGTAAAACCAATGTTGGGCCTTCTTTGGAAGAGTTTTATTCAAAGCGAACTGTCAAGGGGGTCCCATAAATCACCCAACCGCGTTAGGGACGCAAAATCCGGGAACATAATACCGATATGACGGAAACTAGGGCGGCAAGAGTGGAACAAAACACCAGGCATAAGGCCGAGCCTTCCACCCTTTACCAAGTATATAGATGCATTAATAATATAAGAGATATTGTGATATCCGAACATAATCCTGTCCACCATGGGGCAATCTTCAACTTCACCTGCAACTAACAACGCTATAAGAGGGGCTGAGCAAAGCGGTAACATAGCCAAACAACGGTTTGCTAGGAAGGGTAACAAAGGTTAGAGGCTGACATGGCAATTAGTGAGGCTTGAGCAACAAAGAGATAGGTAGCCTTGACAAGCGATAGAACGAAGCAACTAGCATAGCAATGATAGTAGTGAGATCCAGGGTAGCGGTCATCTTGCCTGAAGTCCATAAGGAAGAAGAGCGAGTCCATGAAGAAGATGAAGCCACGAAGGCGAACCAAGCGTGAGCAAGCGAATCCTCACGATCGCAGCAAGCAGGAACTATCGAGAAGAAGCACACAACAAAGTAAACACACCACACATAGACAATGCATGATGCTCAACCAAGCATGATGTATGACAAAGGCTACATGAAGCTACTCATGGAAAGAGATGATGCAACCAAGACCAACACATCAAAGCAAGTTTAAATGAGGCCGGAAACAACATGGAACAATTCCGGTAAGTCCTCATATGCAAATTTCGAAATTGGTCCCGATCTGAATAAACCTTATGTTCAAGTTGTTAAACAGCAAGTTAAAATGCACCAAGATGATCTACACGAGATTCTAGTCAAGTTACATATAAAGTTCATTTAGTTCGGAGCTACGGTCTAGAAGATATGAGCAAAACAAGATAAGCATGGCATTGATGCAAAATACATACAAACATCAAGCAAACACCTCAAATCATGGATGCAACATGATAATATGAAACTATATGCAATTCTAAGCAAGTTTCATATAGAGCACACTCAAAACGGAGCAACGGTTCAACACATACACACCACACAAGTTTAAAGGACAAACTGTCCAAAACAGCAACTAGGCATATTGCATGCACCAAAACACTATGCTACAGCATCTCAACGTGAAAACTAAAGGCATGGGCATGAAGTACAGGTAAATCACGACAAAACATGAACACCGAGCTATCTCCAGAAATCACTAGAACATACTCAAACGCACATGGTAAGATTGCAAATAATAACAGTTTCAGACTTATCAGGAAATAACATCAGGTTGCAATGTTTAGAGCTATCAAACAACATGCTACAGGAACTTATCATGGCAAACAAAGCCATGGCATGAATCTACTAGTTGCATAGAACAAAAGTCCTTTACTGACCATGAGCCACAAAGGATCAGAAAATATGATGGCACCCATGTAAACATGGCAAGTTATATTACAGATTCATACATGGCAGGAACAACGATAAGTAGGCATGTTGGTGAGCTTGAACCACTCACCATAGAGCAATACATGGCATGGCAAGGCAACTCACAGTAAGAAGACATGTTTATGAAGCTAAGAATGGCAAGATAAAGTTCATAGAGTGCATGGACCACTAACAACAATCATGGCAACATTGAACTTAATGATAACAGGCTGACAGCAACATTATTTAGCAAGTTTGGAGCAATATAACAGCATGTTACAACAGGCTATAAATGCAAACAGGGGCATGAGTGGATAGAGCAACACATGTATAACAAAACATCCTTAGTGAACATCTCCATATTATGCATAGAATGACTTATAGAAGCAGGTTAACATAGCATCATAATATAACAGAATCAGCCTAGCAAAACAGCAACAGCAAGTACCCTACTAAACAAGCTCGATGCATTCACTACAAGACCCACAAAAATCCATGGATGGCACCACTGTGAAGATGGAATTGGATAGTTCAAAACACATGTAGACATCAACCTCATAGGATGCACACATCAAATGCAACAAAAATGACAAATCATCAAGTTATAACAGTTTCAGCAGATTAACATTATATAGCACTCTTGCAATGATTATTAAGGCATCAAGACGAACTCAAATGAACATGATTCAATGGAACGAAGTGAAGAACTCGTGGAGACGAACAATTTGACATATTACACGCACGAAACGGAGCAGTATGCAGCAAGTTATGATGCGATGAAAAGTGCACCAGAATGTCAAAATAATCGGGGACTTGGTGGAATTTTACCTCCGCGAAAGTCAACGCGGGACGGAGGGATCCGGGATGCGGGAGTGTCGCGTTTGGTTGGATGCATTGGTGGATCTCGTCCCGATCCTGCCGGAGAAGAACTCCGGCGAGCGGGGCGGCGGCTCCGGCAAGCTGGGGGCACCGGGGATCACCGGAGGTCGAGGAGGACCGGTAGGCGAGGAGGTCGGATCGGCGGCGGGCTCGCGGATCCGACGATGAACAGGCAGGGCAGCGGAGGCGAAGTCCGCGTAGTCGCTGGCGGCGGCAGTCGCCCAGGCCGACGCGGCGGAGAACTCTGGCGAGGTCGGCCAGTCGGCCCTGGCGGGTAGCGGCCGGCGGCGGGCCGTGGCGGCGGCCTTGGCCTTGAGACAGACGGCAACGAGGAGGCGGGTCTGGCGGCGGCGGCGGATCCGGCCCAGGCGCCTGGGCGGCTGATGCCTTGGGCGGCCTTTGGCGGGGAGGAGAGAGAAAGGCAGGCGGGACCGTGTCGGCCGCGGATTCGTGAGGCGCGAGGTGGACATGTCCAGCTGCGCGGACTTGTCCGATGCCTTGAGGAGGAAGACGCTAGGGTTAGGGTGGAAATCATCCGCGAATTTCGGGGGAGAATGTGTTTTTATAGGCATAGGGAGCTAGGAGACTCCAAATGAGGTGCGGTTTTCGCCCACACGATCATGATCGAACGACCGAGAGCATGGAGGGGTTTTGGATGGGTTTTGGGCCACTTTGGAAGGGGTGTTGGGCTGCACACAAAAGAGGCTTTTGCGGTTACCCGGTTAACCGTTAGAGTATCAAACGACCTCCAAATGGCACGAAACTTGACAGGCGGTCTACCGGTGGTATACCAAGGCCGCTTGGCAAACCTCAGGCCATTCCGAGAATGTTTAACACCCACACACGAAAAGAGGCAAAAGGGGGCGCCGGGGGACATAGGAGTGCCGGATTGCAAAACGGACAACGGGGAAAAAGCTCGGATGCATGAGACGAACACGTATGCAAAATGAAATGCACATGATGACATGATATGAAATGCATATGATGACATGGCAAAGCGCAACACGCAAGCAAATGACATGGCAACGACGGTGAATAACTGGCAGACACCTGGCGCATCAAATCCGGGGCGTTACAGCTTCGAACACTGGGGTGTGCGTGAAGGCTTTCCCTCCTACCGAGCTATGCCCTAGATCGCTAAGATCTCGCGGATGAACTCGACGAACTCGTAGCACAGAAACACACGAGATTTATACTAGTTCGGGCCACCGTTGTGGTGTAATACCCTACTCCAGTGTGGTGGTGGTGGATTGCCTCTTGGGCTAATGATGAACAGTTACAAGGGGAGAACAGCCTCCTGAGGTTGAGGTGTTCTTGTGCTTGGTGACTTTGCGGGTGAGAGCTGGGTGAATCGCTCGATGCCTACTACTGTGGTGGCTAGACCTATTTATAGAGGCCCTGGTCCTCTTCCCAAATACTGAGCGGGAAGGGAGCCAACAACGGCGGGCAAATTTGAAGGGGGACAGCTAGTACTAGCTATCCTGACAAAAGTGGTCTTCACCTGCAAAAAGCTCTGGTGGTAACGCCGTCTTGGGCTCCCCGATGACTCCGTCTTGCAGTCCTCCTGGTCTTGGTCTCGTTGCACCGATATGGCAACCTTTGCTTGATGCCTCGGTACTCCTCGCCTGCGCTGGCTTCCTTAGCACCAAAGAGGAAACAAGGACACTGCACGCGCTGGCGCCCGCCTGGTGCCCGCCTGGTGTCGTTCGTCATGGCTCACATCATGAGAGCCTCGTGAGGTTTGCCCCGGCTTGATATCTCCGCTCCTCACGAGCCTGCCTGTCTTGGCCGCTCCTGAGGAGGTCTTGCATCGTCCGCCTCGTGAGGCTTGGCCCCTCGCGAAGGTTTTGGATGCCTTGTTGATGAAGATGGGCCGTACGACCCACTAACTTAGCCACGCAGCGGGCCGTAGGCAGGCAAGTCTAGGAACCCCCGTTCCCAGAACGCCGATAGTAGCCCCCGGGCCAAAGGTGCGCTCGGGCTTGGCTTTGCGGCGAAGGCAAGGGTCAAGTTCGGAGCACCGCAGGCCCCAAAAGCCTGCGGCCTCGGTTGACGCGTGAAGGTTGATTGGACGTGGGCGTCTCCACTTCCCCATGCTACCTTTGAATCCGCCTAGCTATGCAGCCCCCAGCGGCCTACACAGTTATTCCCCGTCGCCCGCGTCTTGCTCTCCCAATCCCCCTGCTTTCTCGAGGCCCTGCTTGCCTTTCCAATCTGACTTGCGCTCCGCCTGCTCCACCGCCATGGCGCTGAAACAACCCGAAAAGGGGAAGAAACCTCTGTCTCTGCCAATTGCGCCTCCATCCTTCGTGCTGGCGCTCGGACGGTCTCGGGTGCTCAACGACGAGGCTATGGGAAAGGTGCACCCCATGCTCGCCTCCAGCTTCAACGAGTGGGGAGAGATGGTGGCTTGGCCCGCGTCTCGCACTCGTATGGCTCAGGCAGCCACTGAGGTCCCGATCTTCATTGATGCCCTCTGGGCTGGTCTGATTCCTCCCTTCTCCGCCTTCTTTAATGCTGTGCTTGAGAATTGTCAGATCCACATGCTGCATCTCGACCCTCAATCTGTGACTCTTCTTGCTGTATTCGCCTTTGTGTGTGAAGCCATGGTTGGCATTGCCCCTTCTGTGGCTCTCCTCCGCCATTTCTTCTCATTGCATCTGATCGACCCTCAGCAAAGTTCTGGGTGCGTGAGCTTCCAGGCCGTGGCCGCGACGGTGGGCGACGGGATCGACTTCGAGCTTCCTCCATCCATGAGCAAATTTCAGGCACGATGGGTGTTCGTCGACGCTGGCGTGCTCCAGCCTCTGCTCCAGGCCCCGCCGGGGCCCGTGGTTCCTAACACTGGTTGGAGCCACCAGCGGTTCACGGGCCCCCGCCTTGCCCACGTCTGGTTCATGTTGAGGTTGCTAAAGGATCACGGCATGACCATGTCGATGGTGGTGAAGGAATTCGTTAAGCGCCGGGTTGCTCCGCTTCAGCGCCATTCTCGCCCAATGTGGACCTTGCTCAACAGCCAGGACTGTTGGGGATACACATAACAGGTAGGCCCACGACGGGTCGAAGTATCATAAAGCATGGGGTCCACACGACATGTGGGTCCAGATAAATTTCATACATACATACTATCCACTCGGACAAGCAGCATACTATCCACTCGACCAAGCAGTATACCATCCACTCGAATGTAAGTTCACCACTCGACCGTACGACTCACATGGATATACGAAGACCAGCAGGCAACAAAGCAGTCGACATCATTCTCATGGTGAGGGCTTGGTAGTGGGCTGGCATTATGGCATTCATGCCCCAGTTTGTAATATAGGAGGTGAGGGGGTGGCGCACTCTATATAAGCCACCCCCACCACTAGACTAGGGGGGCTTTTTTCTTCCACCTCTCTCTATTTTCACCATTAGTCTCAAGACTATGGGGATCCGTTCTCCTCTCATTGTAATCTCTGGATACATACTAAGATAAAACAAAGCCTCTCCGGAGCACGAGACGTAGGGTCGTTATCTCCACCGTGAGAGGCCCGAACTCGCTAAAACCACTGTGTCACCCATATGCATCTCGATAGATCATGCTCCTTTATCCTACCCCTCTCTTATTGTTGGAATCGTTCCCACGATAGTTGGCGCCCACCATGGGGCATGGTGTCTATCGAGCCATGATGCAAATGGTTTTTCTTCAATCTTCAACAGCGAATCAACTACCAACGCCAAAGAAATTGGCCGCTAGAGCTTTGGTCACCGCGCCATTCATACAAACAAAAGGATCAGGGAAGTATCCATTTGATCTAGTCTTTTTACACTACATTGTCTAACAACGAGTTTGTCTTTTCTTCCTATAGGATCAGACACACCCATGCATAAATAAATCAGACAAGAGACGAGGAAGGGAAAAGGGCATCAACACGATGTGCAAGTCGTGACCATCCGTCCTCACGCACGGCCGCCAGCGCGCCGGACTGCACCTCCTGCTTCCTCTTCTCAATCGACTTCAACCCGTCCGTCAGCCGGCTGCAACGAGCGCAGGCGCTCGACAGTCCATCTGGCAGCACGGGCGCTCGGCTGTGGTCACTGTGACGTGCGCGCAGGCCTGGTACTGCAGTAGCCTCTCCGCGACATCCTGACACAACACGTTGCAGCGGCGTCCCTCGTGAACCGCCGCACGGCGACCCCCGCGGTGGATGCACGGGCGGGACGCGGCACCAACGCCGGGGCTGTCCACGTCCCGATCACGACAAGACTGGAGCCGCCGGATCGACTCAGCACGCCTCAAGCTCCGCGCGCGGCCTCGCAGGAAGACGTCGCCCGGCACTCGGATTCGTCGCGGCCGCCTCTCGTGATGGATCCGTGCCAAAAACCGCCGCTGCCGTGGCCGTCCAGGGAGCTCTGCGCCCCGCCTTCCACTTTCCTTCTAACCTTAATTCCTTCTAATTTATTTTTCTACATGCAGGGGATAAATGGCCGTAGGAAAGGAAAACTTCCTTGCATGCATGAACGACCTTAACTCTCGCTTAACTGCTACTAATTAAAGCCTCTTGCATGCACATACAGATTCTGGACGTGGGGCAATTCCAACACTACAAAAAAAAGACACATCCATGACATTTTGGGCCGAACGAATTTTTTTCTGTCTACATATGACACTTCTATGACGATAATTGTGACAAAACCCGGTATCATCATAGATGTGGTGGGCTCCTACTTCTATGACAAAAAATCATGACAGAAACTGGGCTTTTTGTCTTGGGCGGGCTGGAGACGCAGCTGCATGACATTCCTTGGGCCGTCCATGACGGAAAAAACCGTGGTAGAAGCGAGGGGGAGGAAAATTTCAGGGAGTTGCTGGTTACGGTGGGAGGTTGGGGGCCGAGCGATGTGCGTTTCTCTCGTACACGTGCGAGGCGTTGGCTCTAACTGAACCCGAGCGAGGCGTTGGGCTCTAACTGAACCCGAGAGATTGCACTGCAGGCTACGCGTTACTGAACCCGAGCGATCGATCGATGGCTGTTAACTGAACCCGATGGAGTGATTCGCCGCTCTCTGCTGCTACTGATGAGCGATGGCGTTGCCTCTGGATGAACAGGACCCGTGGTGTGGAGGGCTGGATGAGCATGAGACGGTGGAGGGGTGGCCGTGGAGGGTGGTTGAACAGGACCCGTGGTGTGGAGGGCTGGATGAGCGAGAGACGGTGGAGGGTGCGGTGGAGGGTGGTTGAGCGATGAGCGGTGGAGTGGCGTGCGGTGGAGGCTGGATGAATAGGAGCCCGTGGAGGCTGGAGGAGGTCGACGGTGGAGATGAACAGTATCCCGTGGAGTCCCGTTTTGCGGTACGCCACACCCCTCCCGATGAACAGGAACCCCGTTTCGACCGTAGCACTCGAACACAAGTCCGTTTCGTCCGCCACACCCCTCCCGATCAACAGGACCCCCGTTTCGACCGTAGGAGGTCCGTTTCCTCCGTTTTGCGGTACGCCACACCCCTCCCGATCAACAGGACCCCCGTTTCGATCGTAGGAGGTCCGTTTCCTCCGTTTTGCGGTGCGCCAGACCCCTCCCGATGAACAAGATCCCGTTTCGAACGTGGCCGGTCGAACACAAGGTCGTTTCCTTCGTTGTGCGGTACGCCAGGCCTCGTTTCCATTGCTTGTTCCATCCAAGCCCTCCTGATGAACACGACCACGCATCCCGTTTCGACCCAGCCGGTTGGCTCCCACGCGTTCCGTTGCCTCCCGATGAACACAGCGCATTCCGTTGCCTCCCCATGAACACGACGACGATGCTGTTTCCCCGATCCGACCCAGCCATGTACATATGCGCGAGTAGACGTTCGAGACCCTGCCCGTATGTACGTATGTGGCCGTATTTTCTTTCTTGCACCCTCGCCGTTATACGTACGTATACATGCTACGTGCGCGCCTCTACTACGACACGTGCGCGCCTCTACAACGACCAGTATGTACGTACACGTTCGCGACTAGAATGACAACGCTATGTATGCTTCGACCAGGTGGGTCCCGACTGTCAGGTACTTCCTTGCCTGCGAAGATGTAGCTGGTGGGTCCCAGCAGTCAGGGGGGCGAATCGTTTTTTTTGCCCGGGCGCACTTCCTTGCATGCGAAGATGTAGCTGGTGGGTCCCAATAGTCAGGGGGCGAATCGTTTTTTTTGCCCGGACGCACTTCCTTGCGTGCGAAGGTGTCACTGGTGGGTCCCAGCGGTCAGGGGGGCGAATCGTTTGGTTTTTTTGCCCGGACGCACTTACTTGTGTGTGAAGATGTAGCTGGTGGGTCCCAGCAGTCAGGGGGAAATGTTTTTTTTTGTGAAATACAGTGGCCCGTCCGGTGGGTCCCAGCTGTCAGGTGGAGGAATCATTATTTTCCGCGTAATAAGGAGGCACTTCCTTGCTGCGGCCGTGGACCCAGCTGTCAGCCTCTCCACGTACAGTCCACGTCCGATGGAAGTCGTTCCTTGACCACATTGACCACACCACGCCGAGAGCACCAGGGCGATGGACGACGGGGAGGCCTAGGAAGGGGACGACGGGGAGCCGGGGAAGACGCGGCAGTGGAAGCCCGCACGGAGAGGAGTACGAGGGTTCACTGGTTCGGCTGCGGTGTGAGGCTGCCGTTGCCGCAGGGCCTGGCCAGCGGTGGGAATAGTAGGGGGCGGTGAGGCCTCATGGCAACCGACACCACCACGGAGGCGGAGCATGCGGCACGACCGGCGCTGCTTTGGGCGGCTGGAGCAAGAAGACCAGAGGTTGAAGAAGCACTACGGCCGTTGGATGGACATCATACGGTCACTGGAGCTAGAATCGTTTATATTGACTAAATTTGACAAAGGCCCCCGTCCCACTCAACTTAGTAGGCCCATAAGTCAGCCTCCACCATGGTGGGTCCCAGATAACAAGGGAGTATTCATTTTTTGTGCGTAATAAGGAGGCACTTCGGTGGGTCGAGTGACAGCCGGGGAACATTTTTTTGTGAAATCGCTGGCCCGTCTGGTGGGTCCCAGCGATCGGGAAACATTTTTTCGCGAAATAAGGTGGCCCGTCCGGTGGGTCCCTCGCTGTCGGTGGAGGAATAATTATTTTATGCGTAATAAGGAGGCACTTCCTTGCGGCCGACCCACCCGTCACCTCTCCATGTCAATACTCTTTCGATGGAAGTCGGTCGTTGACCATGTTGACCACGCCACGAGAGCACACAGGGCGGTGGTCCGACGACGGCGAGGCCTAGGAAGGGGCGACGGGCCGGGAAGACACAGCAGTGGTAGCCAGCGGAGAGGAGTCGAGGGTTCACCGGTTCGGCTGGGCGTGAGGCTGCCATCGGCGCAGAATAACGAGGGGTGTGGGTGAGTAGAGGATACCACAGGATAGCGGTGGGAGTAGTAGGGGCGGTGAGGCCTCCGCAGCATCACAGCCGCCACGAGAGCAGGAGCACGCTGCACGACCGGCGCTGCTTTGGGCGGCCGGAGCAAGAAGACCAGAGGTTGAAGAAGCACTATGGCCGTTGGATGGACATCGTCACGGTCCTTTGGAGCTAGAATCGTTCATATTGACTAAGTTGACAAAGCCCTCCGTCCCGTCAACTTAGTTGGCCCACAAGTCATCCTCCCACTATGGTGGGTCCCATCTAGCAGGGTGGGTATTCATTTTTTGTGTGTAATAAGGAGGCACTTCCTTGCATGCGAAGATATAGCTGGTGGGTCCGACATGTCAGTGGGGGGAACGTTTTTTTCACGAAATACAGAGGACCTTCCGATGGGTCCCAGCAGTCAGGTGGAGGAATCATTATTTTGCGCGTACAGTCCACGACCGATGGATGTCGTTCGTTGACCACGTTGACCAGTCCGCACCGAGAGCACGATGGCGGTGGACGACGACGAGGCCTAGGAAGGGAACGACATGGAGCCGGGGAAGACTCGGCAATGGTTGCCCACGCGGTGGGGAGTACGAGGGTTTACTGGTCCGGCTGCCGTCGCCGGAAAATAACAGGAGGTGTGGGTGAGTAGAGGAATGGCCTGGCCAGCAATGAAGTAGGGTGGGGCGGTGCGACTGTCGGGCAAAGACAAGCCGCCACGGAGGCGGGAGCAGAGCAGTCCCACCGAGCTGGTTTGGTAATGGAGCAAGAAGATCAGATATTGAAGAAGCAGCACGGCCGTTGGATTAACATCCAACAGTCACTGCTGCTAGAATCGTTTGTGGACTAAGTTGACAAAGCCAAAGTACACGTCAACCTAGTAGACCCACAAGTCAGCCTCCAAATCTGTCCAAAACAGCATACAGCCCGAAATTTCTAGCCAGATTCAAATTAATTTTAAATCTAAATATACCTTAATTTAAATTCAATGAAATTTTACCCTTTAAAAACAATGAAATTTAAAATATCAAAATCCGAAAGAAAACAGTATTTGGGAACTAATTGCCTGTTTGCTGTATTTTTTCATTTTACAGCCCATTTATTATTACTTATAGCCCATTTATTATTACTTATAGCCCATTTCTTATTACTTATAGCCCATTTTCTGGGCAAAATGCATCCCTCCTTGTCATGAAAGATTTTCGGCCCAGCAGGGCGTAGAAAAGCAAGCATGCCTATGTTGGTTATTCTGCAGACGGGCCATGGGTCCCGCACAACCCAGTTGATACCCTTCTCCGTCCCGAAAAAACAAAATTACTGCGTGTGCTGCTGGGTCCCTACTGTCATCCTCACCATGTACAGTCATCTCCTTATTCCTCTCGGTTGTTGACCATGTTGACAACACCGGAGGGCGGCACCGCGGAGAGCGAACCAAGGCGAAGGACGATGGTGAGGCCTCGGATGGGAATGAACAGGAGCCGGGGAAGATCACAGCCAGCCATGGGAGGCGGGACGGCGCTGGTTTGGCTTTGGCGGCTCGAGGAAGAAGAGACTGAAGAAACGCAACAGACGTTGAATGTCAATCGAGCAGTCAAGGTTGGCACAATCGTTTTTGACTAAGCGGACACCAAGTAGCATACTTTTTATATATAGGAAGAAAACTGCGAGGAAAATCGTTACTTTGCCGTCCTCCTCACGAGGAACGTTAAGCCACATAAGTGACTAGCACCCTTGGTTTTCAACCAAGAGGTCTTGGGTTCGAGTCCGAGGAACTCTCAATTTTGTCCTCCTTCCTTCCTCGCAAAAAAGGGAAAGAAAATCAAAGACTTGGGAAGGCGTCTGAGAACAAGCTAGTGTACCAGAAAGAGACGTTGCGAGTTTTAGAAAAAGAAAGACGTGCTCACAGCTGGTTCGAATCCAAACCTAGACTATGACTATATATGGTGCTATGCTACTCTTCAAGTAATGAAACTGACATATCCAACGTTCGCTTCTCCTCTTCTCTACTTACTCTGCCTAGCATCAGAAGCTCTGGCCGCAGCAACCATGTCCGCTGGCTGCTCGTCCACCGCTCTTCAGAGCAACAACCAGATATGCGCCAAGTCGCCACCCGTACCATCGCATGTGGGTCTCATCACACCCCCGCCGGTACCCGCACCGCAGCCGATTGCTCATCGCAACCCGCTGCCGTTGGTGTGGTGCCACTGCTGCAAATCACGCAGAGTCATCCATCGCGTCTCAACCACAATCCGCAACCCTGGCCGAGTCTTCTACAAATGCCCGAATCATGGGGTAATAATATGTTTAAGTGTTGTTCTGCTGCTTTCAGTTGCTGATTTTTTAATAGTTTGGTTGATGATCTTCCAATTTGATTCGTGCAGAAAAGGGAAGATTCGTGTGATTTGTATTTCTGGGAAGTTGTTGATGTGGGGAATGCAACTACGCTGATTATTTGGTTAGCCGAGGAATCCCAATACCAGCAGGTTGGGGTGTTGGACAAATAATCAAGGAGCGCGGAAGAGGAAGATGCGAGCGTAGGTTAAAGATGCAGTTCCTCGATCATGGCCAAGCAACAGCTGCTGAACGGCCTTGACAAAGAATGAGGAGATGAAAGAGCTTGTGAAGATAATGGGCAAAATCGATGTGCTCTGAGGATGATTGTCTCTTTATTTGTAGTGTATGTAGCACTTTCGTGATGTATTCAATGGCTACGACATGAGCACTTTCTGAAACTAGTAATGAATGAAACCTGTGTAGCAGGCTGGGCGTAGTGTTGTGAACATCTAATGATTTCTATTAACGGAAATCAGGGGGTATCCCCTTTTGCTCATATAAATAAATAAATAGCAGAGGCCCTGTCGGGTCAGCTTTGTTCTCATTCAAAAACGTCGCGAAAATTGCAGTCCAACAACAAACTATGTCATCAAATTCAAGTTTCACAGCCAAATATGAGTACAACTAAACAACAATGTCATCATGTTTTAGTTGTCATACAATCACCAAACACAAATCAGCATACATAACAAGTGATGTTCTCACAGCAAAATACTAAACAACATGTTCATCAGGTTTCAGTTGTCATAGCAAACACAATTTCACATAGTAGATAAAAAACGTCTTCTGACAGGCAAATACGACAAAAGCAATGTAATCATCATCCGCAGCAGCAGCGTCAACATCTTCGCCATGTGTATCAGTCTGAATCGTAATTCCCCACGGTGTCATCTTCTTCTTCATCCTCAACGTCCTCGAACGTTGGCTTCTTCTTGATCAACTCTTGTATGTCCACAACCTGACGACAGCAATCTTTTCGCGGCGTCATTGACGTGATGGTTCTCAAAGATATTAGGAACATCTGTGTTATCTTGTACATCAGGAGCAGTGTAAGCATCATCTTGTTGTGCAACTTCATTAAACGAATTCCTCTGCTCAAACCTTTGCAATACTCTCCGACCATCGCTACGTGCAAATGTGTCTTCCAAGAAAAATATCTGTGTTGCTTGATTTGCCAAAATAAAAGGCTCGTTGGTCTGGTATGCCGCCTTGACATTGATGGATTTGAAATAATCATCAGCTCTGGGTTTTGCGATCCTGGAAAACAGGTTATACCAACGACAACACAACATAACCACACACCGATGATCCTCGAAACTGGAGATATACTGCAACTGAACAATGTCTTTTATGTTAGCATACATTTCAGTTGTCTCTTTGTCATACGTATCCGTGCTCATGATGGCACTGTTTTGTGTCTTCCTGCCTTCGTCTCGTGCAAGGGTGTTGTAGCGCACATCTCCAACAACACAAGATTCATAATGTCTTACCCGAGTATCGTGGACCCATTGCTAGTGAGTAAAGGGCATCATCAACTGCCTGCCCATCCTCCGCATCTTCTTAACCTATGGTTAGAAAATAGACAAGCTGATCATCTTATGTACTCAATATATTAAAAAACTGACGATTGCACTTCAAAAGCTTACATGGTTCTTGAACCATTTACGCAAATCCTGCCATAACCAGTTTGTCAATGTTTCTTGGATTTTGCGGCAGTAACTCCTCTTTGTAGATGCTGCACAACATAGTGATCGCGTCAAACATCTAAATATATAAGAATGTGCTGCAAGTTTAGTAGATTATGATGTATAAGCTGCAGTACTGCACTTACTTGATATAAGGTAGTATCTCAGGATAGTTATTCAACACATACCAAACCATTTTGTCCAAATCTTTAGGTTTGTCCTCTTGTCGGCTCTTCCCTGTAACTTGAACAGAATAATCAAAAACATTGAGCCCGAGATTGTCTTCACCCACCTCTTTGCTAAGCTGATCAGCTGTTTCAATGTATTTTGAGCAGAATGTCAACACTTCTATAGCAATGTAGGCCTCTGCAATGGAACCCTCGGGTCTAGCTCTGTTCAAACATAGCCCTTGAAAGTGCCTAGCCGCCTTTCAATAGGGTACATCCAACCATACTGTACTGGACCTCTAAGTAGTGCCTCATCAGGTAGATGAACAGCCAAATGCACCATCACATCAAAGAAGGCTGGAGGATATATCTTCTCAAGGTCGCATAGGATAGTTGGTATCTTGTCTCTAAGACGCTCCAAAGCATCTATCCTGATATTTCTCTGCAGAGTTCCTCAAGAATTGTCCCAACTCTGCAATCGCTCAGTATAAGTCGTATGGCCCAATCCTCTAAGGATAATAGGTAAAACCCTTTGAAGTAGGGCGTGGCAGTCATGAGTTTTCAACCCTTGTACCTTGTTTCCATCTGCACCGACTCTCCTTTCGTGGTTGGAAGCAAATCCATGTGGGAATCTCACACGTGACAGGACCTCGCAGAATTCTTTTCTTTTACCTTGTCCAAGGCATACACGGTGGTGCCATATCCCGTGGTTTACCTTCATCTTGCACCTGCAAATCCTTTCGATACCAGTGTGTCAAATCAATCCTAGATTTTAAGGTATCTTTCGTCTTGCCTTCAATGTTAAGAAGTGTGCCGATAATGTTGTCACATATATTTTTCTCGATGTGCATCACATCAAGATTATGCCGCAGATCCAAATCTTTCCAATACTCCAAGTCCCACAAAGTGGACCTGCGGGTAAACAATAATCTCTCTTCTACCGTGCCACGCTTCCTTTTCCGCTACCATTACTAGGATGGTTTCACGGTGTAATATGCCCGACCTTCTCTAATTCCACTTGCAACTCATCGGCGGTGAGCCTCTTTGGCGCATCACGGTTTTCATGCTTTGCATTGAACACATGTCTTGGTATTTTCTAGGATGCGGCTTGTCCTTGGCAAGGAAGCGGCGGTGTCAATGTAACAGATCTTGCTAAGTATTGCGTATGACAATGATTCTGTCACAATAACACATGCATTGTAACCATGTGTCGTTCGCCTCGACATAGTGCCCAAAGCGGATAATCATGGATGCACCAAATTACAACAACACGCAGAAAGAAATCAGCTGGTGGGCTGCTATATAGGTCTCGAGTGAGAACACCCTTCCATAGCTGTTGAAGTTCCTCCACAAGAGGCTCCATGAACAAATCAAAATCCTTTCCGGACTTTTTGGACTTGGGATGAGCAAGGCCATCATGTAGTTTGATTCTTTGGTGCAGACATTTGGAGGCATGTTGTAAGGATAACAAGCATCGCCACATGCTATATGTGGCGCTCTGGTGGCCAAATGGGTTAAATCCATCTGAAGCTAAGCCAAGTCTAATGTTTCTCGGTCAAGACAAACTCTTTGTGTTTATCATTGAAGCTTTTCCACTCACTACCATGAGATGGATGGCTCATTACATTCTGATCTCTGTACTCTGGTTCCTAGAATGCCACAGTACATCCTCTCTTGTTTCAGATCATGAAACAACCTCTGCAATCTTGGTGTAATTGGAAAATGTCTCGAGAACATTATGAGGAACCCTCTTCACAGCATCGCCATCTTTCCATCTTGATGATTTGCATTTGGGCATTCACTTAAGTTGGCATAATCCTTCCGAACAGAACACAATTATTCTTACAAACATGGATCATATCATATCCAATTCCAACTACACGAAGGAAATTCTTCATTTCTTCAGAGTGTGTGGCAGCTCGAGACGATCTGGGAAAGATTTGCGAAAGCAGCCAACATCGCATCGAATGATTTGTTGGTCATCCGCTCAGATGTCTTCACCAAGAAAGGTGACCATAGCTGAGAATCTTGACAGCTTATTTCCGGGGTGACAACAACGTTGCATTGTTCCAACATGCGGGCCCACCGCTTTTCTTCTGCGGTGAAAGTTCACGGAATGCACGAGCATTTTGTAGCATTGTTTCAATGTTGGTCAAACTCACCGGCTCCTCCACCACCACCTCCTCCTCCTCTTCCACCGAGCATCGTGCAGATCAAGATGGTGATCTGCTGCTTCCACGTAGTCAATAACATTGGCGTTCACAGCTTCACCATGATGAACCCACCTAGTATATGTGACCGACATCCCATACAAGTGTAGATGATTTTGCACAGTTGATCGGGTCTTGTAACTGAATTCATACAACTGCTACACGGGCAGAGCACATCTGATTTCGACCACCGTACTCAGCTCGATAAAGTTCATGAAGTTTTCAACCCCCTCGACATATGCAGTGGAGAATCTTCAAGCAGAAGTTATCCAAGTCCTGTCCATCTCTTAGACATACAAATTAGTTCTTCTACTAGATATTACAGGAAAAAAATATATGCTTTTTTATGAAGTCCAAAAAATACCTAGGTCGATGTCTAAAGCTATGGCAAGATATTTGGACGAGCAGATCTAAGTAACGAAATATATGTAAAGCTAATTCAGCAAACAGATTTGAGTGCTAAATTATGGCGAGGCTGTTTCAGCAATCAATGAGGCCGAGCACACAACCATCAAACTATCGAAGGCCATCACAACAACAAAGATCGAGTATAAAACGGTGTAGAGCTATTTCACCTAACAGATTGGCTACTAGACCATGGCAATCTACGTCACAATAAATATATGGCAGGATATTTTAGCAACTAATCGGCCTTGGCATGCCATCTCAGCTAAGCAGATTGAGTGCGAGCAGGCAAGGAAGCTTCTTAAGCGAGCATATTGACAGTAAACTACTTCGGCAAACAGTGAGATTAACAACGTCTATCAGCTAACATTCAGCGCTACACTGACATGAACGGGGCCTCAGTCTAGAATGCGCGTACCGTGGGAGAAGATGATTGTCGTGTGTCTCCACACGAACATCGCCAGCGGTGGCGGCACTGACCGCCGTGCGCCTCCACAAGAACGTAGCCAGAGGTGGCGGCGCGGCTAGAGGACGGCAGTCTACGAAAGCGTACTGTGGGAGCGAGAGGATCGCCGTGCATCCCCTCAAGAACATGGCGCCCGACGTATCGGCGCGGCGGGGAGGCGGCTTTGCGGAGCGAATGGAGTGGAGGGGGACGGGGAGGGGTTTGGGGAATATTTGGCGAAGGCGGTTGAATCAAATTTGGGGAATTTTTGTGTGTGTGGGGGGGGGGTGGGGATTTTCGCGGTGGGCGGGGAGTTTGGCGCATGGTCGGTTTCTCCAAGTGCAGTCCCACGTCGGTGAAGAGGCAAGCGAAGCGCGTTCCGCTTATGTGAGCCATGTGCAGGACCGAACGTGTGTGGGGTGCAATGTGACCGCGATAGGAGTGTTGTGAGTGTACCGCCTTTTTTCCTTTTAAACTAGGTGCTTCGCCCCCTCAAAAAAATGTTGCTTCGCGATCCATCGATACTACTACTAGTAATCCGGTAATCCCGACTAAAATTGCGCGGCCGGGTCTTTTCCCGCGCGATATGCTGGGAGGTTGGCTTAGTTGGGTTTTTTAGATTTGTCTCGGTTCAATAAAAAGCAGAGTTGGTGATGATGGTGTGCCTGTCATCCTGCAATATAGGCCGTCCGATCTATATCTAACGGATAGGAAGGAAACTATGACAATTTACCCGCACTCCTCTCCACATTTGTAGATAAGGCTTTCCCTCGTTCATCCTTTTCTCCCACAAGATCTTGATCTTCCGTGCAACGCACGGGCATCTTGCTAGTACTCCTACAATATGTATATTATTGTGAAAGTTCATATACACCGGCCGAGATTAATGCAAACACGGCAGATTTTCATTACATTTCAAACTTTTATAGGACAAAAAAATAAATAAAAGAAAACCGACCCTAAACCTATTCTACGGCGGCGACCGACGTCCTCCATCTGCGATCTCTATGTATGGGGGCAGGGTTCAAGACCCGTGAAGTGAAGGTGCGGTCTCCAGCGAGGAAGAGTAGAACACGGGATACATACCGGCCAGTTGGCACACCATGCCCTGCCGCCTCCCATGCCCTACTCATCCTCGGAGGAGTCCCCGACCTCGGCGGTGTCGGACGTTGGACGGTGGCAAGTAGGACGCGTGGCTGATGGTGCTCCCGTCGTCGGCCGCCAGCGTGGCCACCGCTTGTGCGGTCGTGTCCGCGTCTGGCTACGCCGCTATTGCGTTGTGAGAGGAGACTTGAGCGAGGGCGGCGACCTCGAGCTTCATCCCCGAAGACAAGCTCTCCCGCAGAGCGTTCGCACTTGCGGTCATGGCGGATGTGGTGCCAGGTAGGAGGACGATGCGCTATGGTGTGGAGGTTAGCTGGGCGTTGCCGCTTTAAGTAGCGCATTCCGGTGAGGCCAAGCGTCCGGGTGCGTCATTAAGTCGCCGGAGTTGGTTCCTCGGGCACCGAGCCTCTTAACGACGTCATACGAACAGACAACATGAATGCGGGCAGCTGGCGCCGGCTGGGAACGCACCGCGCGACGGCGTGAGAGACGAGGGCTTTGGTGTGCCAGGGTAGTCAGCTGCGGTCATGGTAACGTTGGAGATGCCATTTGCTCAAATGCGATCCCCGCATGTCATTGAAAAAGCAAGATGACCCGACATGTTCTCAGGTCCAGAGGATGCAGTTGGCCGCGCTACACCACTCCGTGGATGCGTCGCGGCGCCCCGTGCATCCTCGACGAGCCGGGTGTTGGGGTGTGTTTGGATTGTGGCCAAAGTGCACCTTACAAAAATTTTGGTCATGGCCCAAGATTGGTCTTTGTTTGGATGGTTGCCATTTATTTGGCATGCCAATGAACTCTAGCCAACTCTAGTTCATTTTTCTTGCCAATGTCGGCCAAATCATGGGCAACCAATACCTCAACCAAAATTTTGGCTACCCAATGCTTTGATGGGGCAGCCTTGGGCACAAACCAAACATACCGCTGGTCGTGCCACAGCACTAACGCCACCCTCGCACAATGAAACCGATCGTGTCTATCGATGATATGGCGTGTCGCCACCGCGATCGCCGTGTCGAGGCGGTCTGGAGCTGCGCCCATTGTTGGCCCCAATGACCCACATGAACGGTTGTCGGTGGCGAGGAGGTCGTGGGCCAGCTCCTCCATTGGACTAGTCTGCGCTATGTCGGCTTCCCTGTTTTCCCGTCCATATTCGAGTGTCAGTGCTCCGCGTTGCGCATTATGCCTTTCACTATGTAGGCCAAGCGAGACAACTTATCATTTATTTGAGCCATTCAAGTGTAATCATGTGGCGTTTGCTTATTTCTCATTCCTCTCCAACCGTCTTCTCCATCGATCATGTCGCCCTCCAGTCGAGTCCATCCTCCCACATGCCTCATTTGAACATTCCGCCGAGTATCATTTGCATGTACCCACCCTAGTCCTTTTTCAATAGATCTCTGGACCCCGAGATGAAATCGAGAGGGAACGAGTGGGGGCACGTGATACCTAAGACGGATTCAAAATTTTGAACCGGTGATCATAGCATCGGCAAATCATATATAAAGGGTATTCAATGTTCGTTTCGTTTTTGAACGTACAATATACTCCCTCCTATCCTTTCTACTTTACATACTCCCTCCGTCTAGGTGAGTAAGTCATCTTAGGCTGTGCACTGTGACCAAGGAGGAGAGAAAAATGAGAGACATTAATGTCTATTTGCTAATTAATATTATTGCATGCAATGAACTAACCACTGCATGTCGTGTTTGATAGTCTCAAGTCATTAAAAGCATGCACACCCTCATCTCTTATTGGTTGATATGTCAAGAAACAAGAAACGAGGTAGAAGTTAATGCACCGCGCCTAAGTGTTTTGGGATTATTTGGTTTTCAAGATGACTTACACACCTAGGCGGAGGGAGTATAAGTTTTATGTGTAGTCAAAGTATCTCTACTATGATAAAAAAGGTATCAACATTCAACAACGCCCAATCAATATTGTTAGATTCAATACGTACTCCTAGATTTGTACTCTAGATGGTTTCCAATTTGACTATTGACAAGATTAATAGTACTCCTTTCACATAGGTGAGTAAGTCATCTTAGGCTGTGCACCTTGACCAAGGAGGAGGGGAAAACGAGATACATTAATGTTTATTTGCTAATTAATAGTATTGCATGCAATGAACTAACCACTGCATGTCATGTTTGATAGTCTCAGGTCATTAAAAGCATGCACACCCTCATCTCTTATTGGTTCATATGTCAAGAAACAAGAAACGAGGTAGAAGTTAATGCACCGCGCCTATGTGTTTTGGGATTATTTGGTTTTCGTAAGATGACTTACACACCTAGACGGAGGGAGTACATGAGATGTATAATGTGAAAATTATATCATTGGAAACTCCTTTCACATACTAAATTGACCATATGCTTTGTGTAAGTTGCATGTCATATATTATTACTCTAACATTTGGTCAAAGTTAGCCTCGAAAAACGCATTAGACCCTGTATGCTTTGTGTAAGTTGCATGTCATATATTATTACTCTAACATTTGTGTAAGTTGAATGTCATATATTATTACTCTAACATTTGGTCAAAGTAGTATAGTGGAAGTGGATCATATGACGTAGGTATCCCTGCCTTACCCTCCCTTTCGGTCACTTACTGGCGGACCCCATGCTTGCTAGGCCCTGCATGTCAGTTACTCAATGGGTTCGGCCACGTCAGGGGATCCTCATCCGTAGTATACTTCCTCTGTTTTTATTTACTCCGCATAAAACGGAGGGAGTGGTGGTATAATAAATGACGCGGGCGGGGGAGGGGGAGGGACGTCGGTTTGCTCCCAACTGCGGTCCCACAAGCGAGCAAAAACGCAAGACGAAGCGCGTTCCATTCAGTGAGCGACATGGAGGGTCCAGCGTGCCGGGCTGCAACGCGAACGCGACAAGAGCGATGTACAGTCAAAACCGATTGACCGATCGTCACCGGAACCACTATTCACACCAGAACCTTCGCTGCTCGGCCTACGCGAGCCACTGCCCTAAAACCACACCAAATCTCCAGCCCATTCCCCCACCTTTCGATCCCCTAGCCCGCATCAAGCGTCCCCTAGTTCGCCGGAAAGCCATGGTGCACCACAAGATCACTTACTACAAGATGCTGACGCCGGAGCGCCACGCAGAAATCGCGGCGGCGCGGTGCCATGCACCTCCGTTCCCAAGCTCGCTGCGGCGGGCCAATCCCGAGTTCTCTGGAGCCAAGCTACGAGGAGGAGGAAGCCGATCCAATGTTCACTGCGGAGGTCGCGGCGCAGAAGGCCCCCGATGGGTATGAGACGATGGACGTCGACTTCGTGCCGGCGTCCGAGTCCCCCATGGTGCAGGTGGACTAGCTGTTCAACATGGCGATACTAAAGGAGGACCGGGAGGCAGAGGCTCAACTTGACGCGGAGCGCGCGCATGCTGTTGCCATCGAGCCTCTCCTACAGGCGGAACCGGATGTCGTGGATGTGAACCGGGCGGCGGAGGCTCAACTTGAGGCGGAGCGCGCGGATGCCGCTGCCATCGAGGCCCTCCTGCAGGCGGAACCGGACGTCCTGGACATGAACCGAGCGGCAGAGGCTCGACTCGACGCAGAGCGCGCGGATGCCGCGCTCATTGACACCCTCCTGCAGGCGGAACCGCCGGAAGTCCTGGACTTGAACCGGGCGGCGGAGGCTCGACTTGACGCGGAGCGCGCGGATGCCGCTGCCATCGAGGCTCTCCTGCAGGCGGAACCGGACGTCCTCGACTTGAACCGGGTTGTGCTCTCGTCCGTGTAGAGCGCCCGCACGCTCCGCTTGAACAAGTAGCTCGAGGCCAAGGACAACCATGGTGCGGAGACACACGTCGGCAGCGACGGCTAGTTCACGCCGGCAGCCAAAGACGACGAGGTCGTCTCTTTTTGCGAGCAGTGATAGTTTTTCTTTATGTTGTTGTTTTTATGGATATTTTGCTGTGTAAAAACATACTATTTGTTATGCAAGTCGCCTGACTTGGGTCAGTCTACCATTTCAGGCGGTTGGATGAATATCCTGCGTCTCCTAACCCTTCTTTCCTTCTTCCTCACCTCTTCTTCTTCCCCAATGCACCACCGCACGGGCGTCGGATACTCCCCAACATGCGGTTGGATAAACATACTCTATGAACAAAAATTATGTGTCAGCAATAGGATGGCTGAGTTTGGTTTGTTCACATGCGACAAAGACGTGTCGCTGAGGGTGCGCTCCTTGGTTGGGTTTGCAGCGTGCAGGAGCGATCAGTGTGAGGGTGCGGTGCGACCACTTGGCGTCAGGAGCGACCGTGTGAGGGTGCGGTGCGACCGCGACAACCGTGCGCAAGTGCACCTCCTTCTCATTTTGAAAACTTTAGGCAAGCTTTGAAAAAATGTGTGGCGAAGTTTGGCAATGCAAGGCCTAGACCCAAACAGGATAAGTATGTACGCATTAGGAGTACTAGTGTTAAAAAAAGAAAGGCGGGTTTTCCTTCATGGATAATCGATACAAATCCTCGTTTCACGTGTCAATTAATGCGTATTTTTTTCTCGGAAGACCAAAGAGCTAACCATCTCACTCTTCATCGCTTGATTAATGCAGCGCCATGCAAACGAACCTTCTCACTTCTGCATGCATGCAGGGGATATTAATGTCCTTGGTTGCTAACCCCATCAATTTTTCCTCGATTAGTGTTAGTGGTCCTTTGCAAATTGTAATTTTGATATACTGGCCTTGTGTACAAAAAAATGGAGGTAGTAACTATATTTGAATTCCTTGCCCATTGCGGTGATGTCGACGACTTTTTTTGTGTGGTTTGGCGAAGTGCGTTCGACGGAGAATACCATTGAGGGAGACCACGGTAAGTCGTTCGCAAGTGCCGCCTGCAAGCCGAGACAACCACATTATTTGCATCCAGGAAGTCCTTTACTAGTACTACTACTAGGAGTACTAGTGTGGTGAGATGGTTTCTCGAAGAAGACGATGGAGAAGCGGAGTCAGCGAAGAGTGAAATGATAGTTGCTTCGTCTGCTTTGTGATTTGATGCCTCACCGCTTTGTGATTTGTGATAGAAGGGACAGGGAGTAGACTCATGCTCTATATTGTACTACATGCGTCCAAGCATGGGAGAAAGAGGAGAGACGTTGCTTTTCTATTCCTTCAATCAATCAATCGAGGAGCTTGGTTCCATCTTTTTAGCTTTGGCAACACCGTCCCACAATGGTTCCCACGATGCCAAAAGCTATTTTCACATTTGGCTACACATTGTGGATGCCCTTAACTGCACCACTTGGTTTTGCTCCTGTGTGCTATCTATACAAATCTCAATTATATTGATCTAAAAATTATAGAATCAAATATTAGTAAAAGGAGGTGATTTTGCCGCGTGGATGGCGGGGAGGTTTCTTATTTTCGGAGGACGTTGTCTGGCGGTTTGCTAACATGCGGTCCCACGTGTCGTTGCTTTACCAAGCTGATCCGCGTCCCACATGAGGCGTAACAACGGCGAAGCAACACATGGTTAAGTTGAAGAAGATGAGGAGAAGCGGATTCAAAGAACGAGTGAAATGATGGTTGCTTCGTCCCTCCAACTTCTTTTTATCATTATTACTTCGTCCCTCCAACTTAATCTGCGGAAAGGTGCAGCTTTGTGATTTGACGCCTCATTGCTCATTACTACGCCGGCGCCATGACTGGGGTGCTTCACCCCGGCTGCTCTGCACTATATTCCGGTATGGCACGTGGACCCGGTAGCTTGATGTCCCACATGTCGGCGAAAGGGACTAGAAGATTTATGAAAGCGAGCGCTCCACTCTTACGACGGAGGAGTAGATGACACGACGACCCAGTGAACTGTCACTTGTACTATATAGTACTATAGTTTTGCTGTTTCGCACGATCCATCGATACAAACCCGATTAAACAGGAAAGGGCGGGATTTTTCCCGCGAGGTAGATGATACTGGCCATACATTTCAAAGGCAATTTTAATGTATGCAAACTGAATAATTATAAGTAACAATATGATATCTAGTAAAACTAAAAACACATATGATTTATTGTGTTAGAGTGTAGTAGTAGTGCTGTATTGCATAGTTGTTAGATGTAACATGCGAGAACGTGTAGAGATGTAGTTTTGGAGGGCCTACAGAGAGAAAAGCGTAATACGGTCACCGAACTTTAGAATAAGCTGATTACGGTCACTATATACGCTTTTGCGGTGATTATCCGTCACTTGCTCACAGTTCAACATCGGATTGCACTCTGCTGACCGCCAAATAGTCTGCGTGGCGCCATGTTGACTAGTTAAATTGACCATGTTCCTTGTGGGTCCCACCTGTCAGTTCGCATAGGGAAAAGGTCGATAAACACAAATTTACGCAGCGCGACAAGGCTCCAACCCATGCGCTGGAATCACCTGGTTGTGTATGTGTCTGCTGTGGGCTGATGTGTGCACATGCACGTAGGTTGAGCACTTGAGTGTGAGAATGTGTGTTGGTCGTGTGGTGTACTGGTGTGTGCATGCATGCGTGCGTGTGTGCGTGTGAGTGTTACGTGCGTGGGTGGCTACGTGTGTACGTGTGAGTGTTGCGTGCGTGCGTGGGTGCATGTGTTTGTGTGAGTGTTGCGTGGATGGAGTTCGTGTGCATGCGTGCGTGTGTATAATCACCACACCAGCTCATGTGTGTTAAAACAGATGGCTCAAAGATACCAATACAAGGCCACCTTGTCCGCTGTGCCCACGGTCATGACTTCAACCACCGTCAAAATATTTTTTGTCGCTTATTTTCATTCTTACAAGCAAGATGCCGTGTCGTTGCACGTAACATCAAGATGCATTTGTATGACTTGTTTATCTTGTGAGAGAAAAGGATGAACGAGGGAAGGCCTTATTTGCAAATGTGGAGAGGTGTGTGGGTACCTTTTGCAAAATTGCCATAGTTTTTTTCCTATCCGCCGATATAAATCGGACGGCCTATATTGCAGGATGGCAGGCACACCATCATCACCAACTCTGTTTTTATAAGAGTGTATTTTATGTATTTTATAATAGTGTAGATGTAGAGTAGATACAAGTCGACAATTGGGCACGATGTTAGTGAGATAATGTGATGCAACACTAGAGGTGCCACGTGGAGCGTTTAATCGTCAACTAGTCATGTCATGATCAAATACAAAGTTGTACGGTGAGCCCGTGATCAGATAATAACCACTAAACGTAAACGGTGACCGTAATGAGTGGATTATGAAGTACAATGTATGTATCGTGCTTTCTCTTCAAATACAATGATCGTCATTGCATATATCGCGAGAGAAAGATGAAACACGCGTGAATTTTCTGGGGGCTTACTTTTAGAGGACCTGGAGATAGTTTTGTGTGCATACGTGAAAGGGGCGTCATGGGGGGTATGCGATGGAGAGAGAGAGATGCTCTTTGTTTCTCTTTATTATGACTAACTTTGTGTATAGTATAAAATATACAAATTCACAAAGTTGAAATAAATATCATTGTGGGCACCATGCAATGCAAATTAGCATTCAGACTCCTCCATATAACTTTGTAATGTTGTATATATGTAGAAACTCTAAAATAATTTTTAGCCACACTTTATTCAAAAGGAATGTTGTATGCTAAATAAACGTGAAGAGAGGGCTTTTAGATCAATGGGGTACGTGATGTAACATGTGTGAATGTGTAGTTGATGCATTTGGCGGGGCCTAGAGAGGTATGTGTGTGTATTACGTATTCGAGAGAGGCATGGATAGAGGGGCCGACGGGGGGGGGTGGGAGAGATAGCACGAGAAATGAGAGTGGTCTAGAGAGAGAGACGAATATGACGTCACGACAAGAGATTCCATTCCCTTGAGTGTGTATATGCAAGGGGGGAGGGAATAGAGGCACTAGGAGAAATTTTCTGTGTGTGTGGTGTTTGTGTTGGTATGTGTGGGTGTGAGAAGATAATGAGACGTGGGGTCAGAGGGTGTGTCACCGCGTGAGGTCCGGTGGGTCGAGGTAAGGCCCTTCGTTCGGTTCCGTCCCGCGCCACATTGGTCGGCCCATGACACATTTAGGAAGACCCATGGATGACTAGTCGTACAAGACAAAGATAGCAGAATTGTGAAGGACTCTGTGTCCATCGACAAAGCCGGCTAGGATTTGTAACCCTAGGTTCTTGGACTAAGGTAACCCTTTATCTCGATATTACTATTCATCCAACCTAACTTTAAGGGCATCCTACAAAATGCTCTGCTAGAATCATACTAAATCGATTAGGAAGAGAGGTGTGAGATAATGCGTGAGAGACATGCGTAAAGATAATGTGCGTACATGAGACACGAGGCAGGTCCATGTATATAGAAAGGGTCGATGAGGATTGTGCGTGTGTATGTTTGCGAGAGGAAGAGTGCTTGTGATAAAGGTTAGTGAAAACAGTTGTAAATGGTTACAAGAGGGAGGGAGGGTTATATCTAGAGCATGTGTGCGAGAAAGACACCTCGGGAGAGAGTGTGAGCATGTGTGAGAGACCACCGATGGAGAGTGAAACTACACGTAAAAGACTGCTCTTCACATTGATTAAAGATATAAATTGTATCCAAATATTAGGATGGGATCATGATATTTGCAATTCAGCGTAAGGAGCGGTCATTGATCGATCGTACATCTAGATTCTATCGAATTTGAGCATGTCTATGTTATTATTCGACACAATTGATCCACATAGTTAGTATTTTGAACTCCAGACAATGCATCGCTTTAGCAATCGAATATAAACGTGAGTATAGTTCATGTTGTGTGTGTAAAGCACATTATACATAATGAAAGTTACACAATGGACATTTATAAATAGCTACCTATGAACTAGCATACATTTGAATTCAACCTAAGGTGGTTTAAAAAAATCAAATTCAACATGAAGTCCATTCAATTATTTGAATTTGGTATCATGGCATTTGTAAACCATACCTAAACTATGGGGGTACCAACCTTTGCTCTGATTTTGTAGATAATAGCATATGTAGTCGTGTACAAAATAGATTCAAATTCAGCTCCTCCATTCCAAAATAATCGTAGTTATAGGATTTTCAAGTGTCAAAATTTCAATAGGAAGTGGATAATTTAATGAGGTTTTCAAACATACAAGGTCAAATATAACGTTGTCTATTTAGGTCAATCCTCATAGTTCAAGAGTACTCCAAACGTGAATGCTTGTGTTTCAAAATTTCAAACGAAGCGCCAAAAAGAGCCTCTACTTGCCCGAAACCGCGTGAGACCAATGTTTGGTAGTACAAGGAATTACTTTTCTAATAACTCCGACCTGTGAAACCTACCGGCCCGACGTCCAAAGGTCTAAAATGGGGTAGGTTTGTAGCTTCATCTAGACGCCACGCAACCGCCTCCGAAAAACATTCATACACAATGGCCGCCTAAGCACACATGCGCGCGGCCGAAATCGCTCCCGCCCACTATTTGGGACACCTGGGATTACCATCCTACCCCCGACCTGCAGTAGGTCCGAAATTTAAGAGGGGGGCAAAGTTTGTACTTTCCCCAAATTTCAAACAAGTGTGTCCCATCTTCTGTTCAAAAGAGCCAAAACAAGCGCCCCTGCATCAAACATGGTTCCCCCCACCCGTCCGGTTCCCCATTCGTACTCCATGGGCGCCAAAACTACCTCTCCACCAGCCGCGAAACCCCGGCGTCCTCCGTCCGCCACCCCATCCCACCCATCAACCGCCGCCCTCCTCCATCACGCCGAGCCGATACCCGACGCCGCTGCCCACCGCAACCTCAACCGCAACGCCTCCACGACTAGTAGTTGAAGCCGAGGCCAAGCCGTCTGCATTCGAGCCAGTTCAACCACGCCGTCCTGCGCCTCACCGCTGCCGCCCAAACTCGCCACCCTCCACCGCACCGAACTGTTCCTGCTACGCCGCCCTTCGCCGCTTCGGATCTGCTTCCCCTCCGCCGACATACGCCACGGCAACATAGTCAACAATTTGGCCATGGGTTCGCCCAAGCCTGCACCTCCGAACATCGGTTTCCCACAAAAAAGAAGAAGATCACCGCGACATGTGGAGGTGACCACACCGCAACCAAGAAGGTACTTCTCTTCCCTTATTCGTGCAAATCTTACGTCTCTGCTTGCACGGTATTCATCCCATAGAAGACACTAGTTGACCGCTTCTTCTTGATACTAGATGTTCCTAGTAACTCGCGATGCACAAGGTTTCTCCTCATATACTATTTCACCTTAGCTAGAGGTCCGTCGCCCCCCTGAATTTCAATTTCTGGCTAGTTGATTCCCAATTAACGGAAGCATTCCCCAGCATAACAGGCGCTAGTACGACTATTATGCCGGGGAAGCAGCGCCTTGGTGTTTATCTTAGGGGCGTCTGCGGCCTAGAGCTACTAGCGCCCGATCTGGAGGTCGGCCGGGATTAAAGGGGCTTGGGGGCACTGCCAAGCACGACGGTGGTGTGAGGTCGATGGGAGGGCTGGGCGGCGGAGGCACGGGTCTGGGCCGGTGGTCGCTGGCGGTTCGAGAAAGATCGTAAAACAAGGATCGGCGGGAGGTAGACGAAGGCCATCTGCCTGCTCCTTATAGATCAGACGGTTCATTAAAAAAATCGACTGACCTATTTATTTTCAGTCGACTGTTATCTTAGATATGGCCACATGTGGTGGTGTGCTGGAGGAGTACCTGCATTTCCTGTGCTCATATATTACAAAATCATACGGAGTAGAATCTAATTTTGTTTGCCATGCAATGTTGTAGAGCTATCATATGTCTCCTGTCATTTATTTTTCAGCCACCTGCTATCTGCTACTTTTACAGTGCACTAGTACTGCACACACTTCATCCATACTCTCACTATTGTGTTTTTAGGCAAGGGTATTTCAGAGTCTGCCGAAAGGGAAGCAAAAAAGAAAAGAGACAAGTCGTGCCAGCTTTCTACGCGGCTAGGCGCGACACGTTACAACTTTAAAGGGTGCAGTGTCAGCAGATGGAGACGGTAAACGTTGCTCTGGAGTTGATGACCTCGCTCGCAATGAACCACCATCCCAGGTGCTTGCTTTAAGTTCACGGTGTCATATGTGGTTGCATGTTCCATATGGTGTCTAGCTTGTATTCGAAAGGCCGAAGTCAGTCTTTATTAAGATAAGGAAATATATTTTTACATGAACCACCATCCCGTGAGCACCGAAGACAAATAGTTAGTCGTGGCACTGGCGAGCCAAGGACAAGCCCAAAGAAAGACAGGCATCTCCCGAAGCCAACTAAAAATCCGCGATGGTGGCGAAGCAGCCCGCCTCCCACTAGGCTCTCAGGTCCTAGATGATCATGTTCACCACTCCAGCCGGATGTCTAGCTTGTATGGCTTCCAATTTGGTTAAATTGCATCTGCTTAGCTGACACATTATTCCTTTGAACATGACATACCTTTCTGTTTTTGGTACATACTAGTACAGCTGTGTATTAACCATGTTCTTACATCAAACTAATGTTCTTGTGTATCCCTCGTCAATCACTTATGACGAGGCAGGCAGGCAAGGGGACTACTCCTCATTTAAAGAATGCAGCGTCAACCTCCCGACATGATTCTCAAGAAACAGAAATGCTAGATGAAGATAGTGAACGTAGCTTTGTAGTTGATTACAGCATTTCCCCTACACTAGCATCGCAGGTGCTTGCTCTAACTTGGCAGCGTGATATGTGGTTGCATGTTGCATATGGTGTCTAGATTGTAATTCTTCCAATCTGGTTAAACTGCATGTGCTACTCTGCTTAGCTTATACTCCTGTAAATGTGACATTATACCTGTTAATGTGACATGCCGTCCTGTATTTAGTACATAGTACATCTGTCTATTAAGCATGTCCTTACATAAAACTATTGTTTTTTTGTATCCCGCATCAATCAATATGACGAGACACCTTTAGTATATGTAGTGCGATATTAGTTGCATCTTTCATATGATTTATAGCATGCGCTGCTTCTAATTTGTTGAAATTCTATTTATGATGGGACGCTTAACTTGGCGAGTCATATTGGTTGCATCTTTCATGTGGTGTCTAGCTTGCATTGCTTCTTATTTGCTGGAATGGTTTCGCTTAGTTTACACAAACAGTTGTGAACATGCCATGCTGTCCTGTTTTTCGTACATATTCCATCCTGGTATCATGTGTTTGCCTTACATCAAAGTAGTGATTGTCAGTATCATGCATCAATGAGTTCTGAAGAGAGAATTTTATTGCTTTTTCTTATCAGTTTTACTTGACAATTCAAAATCAATAAAGCGGAAGGAAGTTAGCAAGGCAGCAGATAAAGGTGCTCCTTCCAAACGGAGGGCCTCTACAGTTTCTACTCCTCCACACCCCCAAGATGATTTCAAGACAACACATGCATAGACACTCAACAAAGCTGTGTTTATGATGAGCACGTCTCTGTCGGATTTCGGGTTCCGGCAGACCCTTAAGGTTCGAACTCTGGGGTGCGCGCGGAGATCCAACCCTCCACCGTCTCGTACTTCGCCGAATCGCAGGGACCTAAACTACTAGAAAGAACAGCACAAGAGACACGAGATTTATACTAGTTCAGGCCACCGCTGTGGTGTAATACCCTACTCTAGTTTGTGGTGTGGTGGATTGCCTCTTGGGCTGATGAGGAACAAGATAGGAAGAACAGCCTCATGAGGGTCTGTTCTTGGTGGGTGTGATGAACTGCTCGGTGGTGTCCTGTCGCTCTAGCTTGAGGATCGGGTCTCTATCTCTCTCTCTGGGTTCCAAATGCCGGATCCTCTCTCTGGATGCTAATCGTACTTTTCTACTATGGTGGCTAGCTCTACTTATATAGATGAAGGCCCTGGGCCTCTTCCCAAATATTGAGTGGGAAGGGCGCCAACAATTGGCCATTTTGAAGGGGAACAGCGGGTACACTTATCCTGACTAAAGTTGGTCCTCACCTACCAAAGGCTCTGGTGATGATGCCTGCTTGGGCTCCACGATGACTCCCTTCCAGCCGTTGGGGCTGGTCTTGGTCTTGTTGCACCGAAACGGATGCCTTTGCTTGATGCTCTCGCCTGCGCCGCTCCCTTTGCACCAAAGAGGAAAGGAGGACGCCATGCTGGCGGGCGCCTCGACCGGCGCCTTTGGTCGCCATGGCTTACGTCATGCGCACCTCGCGAAGTACCCTGCCTTGAACTCTCCGCCTCCTCATGAGCCAACCTGACGAGGCCGTGCCTGAGGAAGCTCTTGGTCGCCCGCCCCGCGAGGCTTGGCCCCTCGCGAGGGTCTTGAGCTTGTGTAGATGAAGATGGGCTGTCCTGGGCCTCCTTTGAGCCACGCCGCAGGCCGCAGGCAGGCAAGTCTGGGGACCCCCGTTCCCAGAACACCGACAGTAGCCCCCGGGCCCATGGCGCGCCCGAACTTGGCCGAGCAGAGTGGCGAAAGGACAAGTGCGAAGCGTTGCGGGCCCTAACAGCCTACGGCCTTGGGCGCCGCGTGGCAGTTGATTGGACGTGGCGCCTCAAGCAACAGCTGGTTGATAATAGAGCGGCATCTTCCTTGCCTCCTTTACTTTCTCCGCTTGCTGCTCAGATCCCTTTCTTGCGCCTCTCCTCCCTGCTTCCAAGACCTTCAGATCCACTCCGCCAGTGCCCTAGCCAGTCATGGCTCCTCGCCAAACCCGCCGGAGCTGGTACTCTCCTGCCTTGGACCCGCCCGAATGTGTCAAGTAGCCTTGCCGATGCGCCGGGTTGGCGGAGGCGCAGGCGCCAATGGAACGGCGGTGTTCAAGGCCGGCTCCTCCGCCCCTGAGGGTCGGGGGAGTACCTTCTACTCGTTCTTCGCGAGCGCCATCATTGCTGGTATGGTGCCTCCCTTGTAACGCCCTGGATTCGATGCGCCAGGTGTCCGCCAGTTATTTTCCGTCCTTGCCATGTCATTTGCTGGCGTTTTGCACTTTGCCATGTCATCATCTGCATTTCATATCATGTCATCATGTGCATCTCATTTTGCATACGTGTTCGTTTCATGCATCCGAGCATTTTCCCCGTTGTCCGTTTTGCAATCCGGCACTCCTATGTCCCCTGGCGCTCCCTTTTACCTCTTTTCATGTGCGGGTGTTAAACATTCTCGGAATGACCCGAGGTTTGCCAAGCGGCCTTGGTATACCACCGGTAGACCGCCTGTCAAGTTTCGTGCCATTTGGAGGTCGTTTGGTACTCCAACGGTTAACCGGGTAACCGTCAAGCCTCCTTCTCTTTGCAGCCCAACACCCCTTTCAAAGTGGCCCAAAACCCATCTAACTCCTCTCCATGCTCTCGGTCGTTCGATCACGATCGCGTGGCCGAAAACCGCACCTCATTTGTACTCTCCTAGCTCCCTCTACCTATAAATATGCACCTCCCGAAATTCATGGATGAATCCCCGAAACCCTAGCTTGCCTCTTCCCGCGGCCGGACACGTCCGACCCCCGACATGTCCGCCGCTGCCTCGCTCTACCGCAGCCGCCACATGGCGCTTCCCGCCGCCACAGGCTTGCTCAAGCTTCGCATCTCCAGCGCCCACCGCCGCCTCCACTCGCCGCCCGCCGCCTCCGCCTCCGGCCCAGCGCCATCGCCACGCCGCAGTGCGCCCGACCCGCCGCTTTTCTTCCTCGCTGCACCGTCCGCCTCCCCTTCCCGCCGCCGGCGCGCTTTCTCCTCCGCTTCGTCCGCCGCTGCCCTGTCGTCGGACGCCGCCACGTTTCCTCGCCGGCGCCGCTTCTCCTCCGGCGACTTCGTGTTCCCGCCCTTCTCCGCCATCGCCGTTGCCTCTCCGGCGAGATCCGGTGGATCGGGATGAGATCCACTGGGATCTCAACCAAACGGGATCCCCGCGTCCCGGATATCTCCGTCCCGTTGACTTTTCGAGAGGGTAAATTCTGCTAAGTCCCCGAATTTGTGGCATTATCTACCCATGTTCATCGCATCATAACTTGCTGCATAATGCTCCGTTTCGTGCGTGTAATATGTCTAATTGTTCGCCTCGACGAGTACATCATTTCATCGTATTGCATCATTTACATTTGAGCTCATCTTGATGCCCGAAATGCTGTTGGAAGAGGGCTATGTGATGTTAGTTTCAGATTCTAATCAGAACATGCACTTTTGTCATTTTTGCCATGATTGATGTGTGCACCCTATGAACTTGAGTCCTACATGTGTTTTGTAATGTGCCATGCCATCTTTACAGGGGTGTATGCCATGTATTTTTGTGATCTCTGTGGTGACTAGCACAAGCATGCAAACTAGGGTTCATGATGTTGCTGATTTCAGCCCCTGTTCTGCTAATATTTTTATGCCATGTAAACTTGATGTTACAGAGAGATCCATGCTTATTTAATTTTGCCAAGGTTGTTGTAGTTGATCCGTGTATGCTATGATGCTGTTCTTGCCATGTATAGCTTCTATGCCATGTCTTCTTACTGTGAGTTGCCTTGCCATGCCATGTATTGCTCTGTGGTGAGTGGATCAAGCTCACCAACATGCCTACTTATTGTTGTTCCTGCCTTGTATGAATCTGTAATATAACTTGCCATGTTTACATGGGTGCCATCATATTTTATGATCCTTTGTGGCTCATGGTCACTAAAGGACATTTGATCTATGAATTTATTAGATTCATGCCATGCCTTTGTTTGACATGTTAAGTTCCTGTAACATGTTGTTTGATAGCTCTAAGCATTGCAACCTGATGTTATTTCTGCCTTGTCCTGTAAATTCTGTTAAGTCTGTGAACCTGTTATTATATGCAATGTTGCCATGTGGTTTTGAGCATGTTCTAGTGATTTCTGGAGATAGCTCAGTGTTCATGTTTTGTCATGCTTTACCTGTACATCGTGTCCATGCCTTTTGTTATTATGTTGGGGTGCTGTAGTATGTTGTTTTGATGCTTGCAATATGCCTAGTTTCTGTTTTGGACAGCTTGTCCTTTAAACTTGTTTCATGTGTATGTCTTGAACCGCTGTTCGCTTTTGAGTGTGCTCTATATGAAACTTGCTTGATTTTGCATTTAGTTTCATATTATCATGTTGCATCCTTGTTTTGACGTGTTTGCTTGATGTTTGTATGCATTTTGCATCAATGCCATGTTTAACTTGTTGTGCTCATATCTTCTAGGCCGTAGCTCCGAATTAAATGAACTTTATATGTAACTTGACTAGAATTTCGTGTAGATCATCATGGTGCATCTTAACTTGATGTTTAAAAACTTGAACATAAGGTTTATTCAGATCTGGACCAATTTCGAAATTTGCATATCAGGACTTACCGGAATTGTTATATGTTGTTCCCGGCCTCATTTAAACTTGCTTTGATGTGTTGTTCTTGTTTGCATCATCTTTTTCCATGAGTAGCCTCATGTAGTCTTGTCATGCATCATGCTTGGTTGTGCATCATGTCTTGTTCATGTGTGGTGTGTTTACTATGTTGTGTGCTTCTCCTTGTTAGTTCCCGCTTCGCTATGCGATCGTGAGGATTCGCTCGCTCACGCTTGGTTCGCCTTCGTGGATTCATCTTCTTCATGGACTCGTTCTTCTTCCTAGCGGGATTTCAGGCAAGATGACCGTCACCTTGGATCTCACTACTATCATTGCTATGCTAGTTGCTTCGTTCTATCGCTATGCTGCGCTACCTATTACCTGTTTATCAAGCCATCCCAAATTGCCATGAACCTCTAACCATTGTCACCCTTCCTAGCAAACCGTTGTTTGGCTATGTTACCGCTTTTGCTCAGCCCCTCTTATAGCGTTGCTAGTTGCAGGTGAAGATGAAGTTTGTTCCTTGTTGGAACATGGAGATGTTGTTCCTTGTTGGAACATGTTTACTTGTTGGGATATCACAATATCTATTGTTTAATTAATGCATCTATATATTTGGTAAAGGGTGGAAGGCTCGGCCTTATGCCTGGTGTTTTGTTCCACTCTTGCCGCCCTAGTTTCCGTCATATCGGTATTATGTTCCCGGATTTTGCGTCCCTAACGCTGTCGGGTGATTTATGGGACCCCTTGACAGTTCGCTTTGAATAAGACTCCTCCAAAGAAGGCCCAACCTTGGTTTTACCATTTGCCTCACCACCACCTACTTTTCCCTTGGGAGTCGCTCTCTCGAGGGTCATCTTTATTTAGCCCCCGGCCGTTGCTTCTCTAAGTGTTGGTTCAACCGAGCCACGCTCAAGGGGCCACCTTGGGGCAACTTGAGGGTTGGTTTTACTCGTAGCCTGTCTCATCCGTGTTGCCCGAGAACGAGATATGTGCAGCTCCTATCTGGATTGTCGGCGCATCGGGCGGTCTTGCTGGTCTTGTTTTATTGTTGTCGAAATGTCTTGTAGCCGGATTCCGAGACTGATCGGTCTTCCGGGAGAAGGAATATCCTTCGTTGATCGCGAGAGCTTATCATGGGCTATGTTGGGACACCCGCAGGGTATAAACTTTCGAGAGCCGTGCTCATGGTTATGTGGCAGATGGGAATTTGTTAATATCCGTTGTAGTAAACTTGAAGCAAACTCTTCTAAAATACACCAACCGTAGCGTAACGTGAGTGTCTCTTTTCGGGTTGATCGAGAGGAGAACACGGTTTCGGGTTATGTCCGACGTAAGTAGGAGTTCAGGATCACTTCTTGATCATTACTAGTTGATGACCGCCCTTTGTTTCTCTTCTCGCTCTCATTTGCGCTGGTTAGCCACCATATATGCTTAGTCGCTGCTGCAACCTCACCACTTTACCCCTTCCTTTCCCATTAAGCTTTGCTAGTCTTGATACCCATGGTAATGGGATTGTTGAGTCCTCGTGGCTCACAGATTACTACACCACCAGTTGCAGGTACAGGTTTTCGATGATTATGACGCGAGAGCGATGTTTGCTTGTTTTGGAGTTCCTCTTCTGCTTCTTCTTCGATCAGGGGATAGGTTCCAGGTCGGCAGCCTGGGCTAACAGGGTGGATGTCGTTTGAGTTTCTGTTTATGTTTCATCCGTAGTCGGATGTTGATCTTGTATATGATGTTGATGTATTCTTGTGGCAGTTGTGCCTTATGTATGTAACCCCATCTATTATGTAATGTTGATGTAATGATATCCACCTTGCAAAAGCGTTTCAATATGCGGGTCTATGCTTGGTGGGACCGTCGAGTTCCTTTTGGATAGGGTCGCATATTGGGCGTGACAAGTTGGTATCAGAGCCTCGACCGACCCTAGGAGCCCCCTTGGTGGATCGTGTAGTTTGGCCGTTGTTGAGTCTAGAAGAAAACTATTTTCGGAGTCTAGTTATATCGGAGAGTAGGAATTCTTTTTACTCCTCTGCCCCTTCGTCGCTCTGGTAAGGAATCTTGACTTAGGTGTTTTGAATTACTCCTCTTCCCGTTCAAATTTTTCTTTAGGATCACGTAGTTGGTTTTCCGATCGTTGTTCCTCAGCTCTTTGCATCCGGTGCATTTCTCGTCAAGGCGATTCGACCCTCTTTGTTTTGCAAGTTCAATCCTTAGTTGTTTTCTTTTCCCACCCGCCCTCCCTGTTCTTCTTCTCGGGACCGGTGTCCATAATCGAGTATCCATCCTACTCGTGCGAAGTTCTGCTCTCTCTCCTCAATGATTTCCACCGGTGTTTCTCTTCAAGATATTCGTCGATTTCCCCTTCCAAGTTGCCTTTGTTTTCCCGCCCTCCCACCCTTTTCTTCCCAGAGTCTGACTCTCTCTCGACCAACTATCTCATTCGTGCGGAACCTCTTCAGTCTTCCCTCAATTATTTCAACCGGTGAATTCTCGTCTCGTTCGTCATTCTTCATCCTTTTTCTTTTTCCGGTGCACTCAATTCAAGTTTTTCGGTGTTGATCATATTCTTTCCTTGAATCAAGTGTTCTCCTTGCTCATTTGCCTCTCGCCATTCAATCATTCAGGAGCTCAAGACATCTCAGAGATTCATCTGTGTTCGAATTAATTCGTGGTCATCACCTCATTCAAATATTCCAATTGTTCCAGTGCATCATCTATATGTTCATCATCCCCTTTCAACTGTGTTTTTCTCTTCAGTGGGCCCTAACCCACAGGTCTTTTCCCAGGATCTTACCTGACTCTTCTAATTTCCCGGAGCTATTCTCAAATCATTTTGAAGTGTGACGTAAGAATGAATTTCATCAGTCACATGCCTTTTCCAAGATCGATGTCAAATCCTTGTCATTGTTGGCTTAACCTATTCGCTTTTCGTTCCCCCGGAGTGCCTTAGCAATTTTGGTGGTGTTTCTCCTCATCATTTGAAGATTGGAGTAGAGTTTCTCTTAAATCTTGTCCGTTCCCCCGGAGATTCATGATTCTAGCTTCTCATTATCCTCTCAATTATTTCGTTTGTCAGTTATTCTTTTCTTACCTATCCGGAGTTTGTCAGAAGTTGTCTTTCCGTTTCTTTTCACCGGAGGCCATCATTCCAGTTATCGTTCTCTATTTATCCCGGTGCCTCATTCAAGTGTTCTTTAATCAGCTCATGATCTCTTTGTTCTTTTGCATCTAAATCCCCTCTTGCTTATTTGTTCTTCTAATTCTTCCCGGTGATTCATTCTCTTTCGTCATTCAATTTTCGAATTCTTACGGTGGTTCTTTCAAGATTCTTTTTCCTTGATTATCATTTTAATTCATTCGATCCTTTCAATCCTACCGGTGGTTCATGAAGACCTTCTCAAGTTTGTGACATGTCACTTCTCAATCCTTTTCAAGAAGAATAAGTGGTATGCAAAATCCATTGTTGGTCATCAATTTAATTTGATGAAGGATAAGCATACAATAAATCTTTTTCTTATTTCATCCTAGTGATTAATCCCTTCCTTCAGAGTTTGTTCGTGAGGAATAAATTCTAGTTCCAAGTGTTTTCATCTTTTCTTTTCCGGAGTTCAATTTCCTCAGCCATTTCGTCGGAACCTCCATCTAAATCATCGCAATGCTCATCTTATTCTTTCTTCCTTCATTTTATCTCGTCATCCTTTTGTTACCGGAGTTCTTCATGGTGGTTCTTCAGGATTTAATTCATTCTTCAAGAGTTCATCAAGATTTTGTTGGTGGAGTTCAAGTATCTTTTCTTCTCGTATCTCGAAGTGTAATTAATTCTTCGTATTCTTTTGAAGTGGAGTTTTGCATTTCTTCGTTCTTCTAAGCTATCCAATCATTTCAATTTGTGGCCGGTTATCACCTTATGATCTGGAGATGTTATCCATAAGTCCACAACAAGCTTATTCTTTCGTTGTTGATTTTCACAACAACTCCAGTCAATCCTTCCTTCTAAGTTCTTTTCATTCAATTTTTCCAATTTTTCCAGAGGTTTTGTGTCATGTCTTCATCAAGTGTCATTCCATCCTCTCTAGCTCGTGTTCTATTCCTCCATGTTTCAGCCGGAGTGCTGCCTAAATTCTTCCATTCTTATTCGTTTCTTTTCTCATTCTAACCACTCCGGTTAGAACGAGTGGTTTCATAGTCTATCTCATTTCTTGAGCTTCGATTCCTGTCTTTCTCGTCATTCGTCTCTTCTTCTCGAGTGCTTTCGATTCTTTGCTTCTTCTCTTGAGTTCTTGTTTCACCTCATCCTTTTTCCCTTCCGTCTCGGTCCTAAGATCTCGGACGAGATCTCTTGTTAGTGGAGGAGTGTTGTAACGCCTGGATTCGATCGCCTGTGTCCGCCAGATTATTTGTCCGTCCTTGCTATGTCATTTGCTTGCGTGTTGCACTTTGCCATGTCATCATCTGCATTTCATATCATGTCATCATGTGCATCTCATTTTGCATACATGTTCGCTTCATGCATCCGAGCATTTTCCCGTTGTCCTTTTTGCAATCCGCACTCCTATGTCCCCGGCGCCCTTTTACCTCTTCTCATGTGCGGGTGTTAAACGTTCTTGAATGACCGAGGTTTGCTGCGGCCTTGGTATACCACCGGTAGACCGCCTGTCAAGTTTCGTGCCATTTGGAGGTCGTTTGGTACTCCAACGGTTAACCGGGTAACCGTAAAGCCTCCTTCTCTTTGCAGCCCAACACCCCTTTCAAAGTGGCCCCAAACCCATCTAACTCCTCTCCATGCTCTCGGTCGTTCGATCACGATCGCGTGGCCGAAAACCGCACCTCATTTGGACTCTCCTAGCTCCCTCTACCTATAAATATGCACCTCCCCCCGAAATTCGCGGATGAATCCCCCCGAAACCCTAGCTTCGTCCTCGTCCCGCAGCCGGACACGTCCGGACCCCCCCGGACATGTCCGCCGCCGCCCCTCACCCTACCGCAAGCCGCCACGTGGCGCTTCCGCACAAGGCTGCCTGCCGGGGCCCAGGCGGAGCCCTCCCTGCCCGTCTGCGCCTCGCCTCCTCAAGGCCCGCCGCCGCCTCGCCGCGCCGCCTGGCCTCCCGCCGAAGGTCGCCCGCCACCGCTTCCAGGCGCTGGACCCGCCGCCTTCTTCTCGCTGGCGCCGTCTCGCCTCGCGCTACGCCGCGGCGCGCCTCTCACTCCGCCATCGTCCATTGCCGCTGTTTTTCGCCGGACGCCGCCGCGTTTCGCCAAGCCGCCCGCCTCCTCCGGCGACTTCGCGCCCCGCCCATCTCCGGCCATCGCCATTGCCTCTCCGGCGAGATCGGGTGGATCGGGATGAGATCCACCGGGATCTCAACCAAACGGTATCCCCGCGTCCCGGATATCTCCGTCCCGTTGACTTTTCGAGAGGGTAAATTCTGCTAAGTCCCTGAATCTGTGGCATTATCTACCCATGTTCATCGCATCATAACTTGATGCATAATTCTCCGTTTCGTGCATGTAATATGTCAAATTGTTCGCCTCGACGAGTACATCATTTCATCTCATTGCATCATTTACATTTGAGCTCATCTTGATGCCCGAAATGCTGTTGGAAGAGGGCTATGTGATGTTAGTTTCAGATTCTAATCAGAACATGCACTTTTGTCATTTTTGCCATGATTGATGTGTGCACCCTATGAACTTGAGTACTACATGTGTTTTGTAATATGCCATGCCATCTTTACAGGGGTGTTTGCCATGTATTTTTGTGATATCTGTGGTGACTAGCACAAGCATGCAAACTAGGCTTCATGATGTTGCTGATTTCAGCCTGTGCTCACTGATATTTTTATGCCATGTAAACTTGATGTTACAGAGAGATCCATGCTTATTTTGAGATACTTCAGTAAGGATGTTTTGAACATATGGTTATTCTCTATCCATACATGCCCTTGTTTGCAATTATGGAGTGCCATAGCTTGAGTCAATCGAGCCCTACTTTTGCTATAAAATGTTTCCTGGCAGGTTGTTTACATGTTATTCAATTTTGCCAAGGTTGTTGTAGTTGATCCGTGTATGCTATGATGCTGTTCTTGCCATGTATAGCTTCTATGTCACGTCTTCTTACTGTGAGTTGCCTTGCCATGCCATGTATTGCTCTGTGGTGAGTGGTTCAAGCTCACCAACATGCCTACTTATTGTTGTTCCTGCCTTGTATGAATCTGTAATATAACTTGCCATGTTTACATGGGTGCCATCATATTTTATGATCCTTTGTGGCTCATGGTCACTAAAGGACATTTTATCTATGCATTTAGTAGATTCATGCCATGCCTTTGTTTGACATGTTAAGTTCCTGTAACATGTTGTTTGATAGCTCTAAACATTGCAACCTGATGTTATTTCTGCCTTGTCCTGTAAATTCTGTCAAGTCTGTGAACCTGTTATTATATGCAATCTTGCCATGTGGTTTTGAGCATGTTCTAGTGATTTCTGGAGATAGCCCAGTGCTCATGTTTTGTCATGCTTTACCTGTACATCGTGTCCATGCCTATTGTTATTATGTTGGGGTGCTGTAGTATGTTGTTTTGAAGCTTGCAATATGCCTAGTTGCTGTTTTGGACAGCTTGTCCTTTAAACTTGTTTCATGTGTATGTGTTGAACTGCTGTTCTGCTTTTGAGTGTGCTCTATATGAAACTTGCTTGATTTTGCATGTAGTTTCATATTATCATGTTGCATCCTTGTTTTGAGGTGTTTGCTTGATGTTTGTATGCATTTTGCATCAATGCCATGTTTAACTTGTTTTGCTCATATCTTCTAGGCCGAGTCTCAATTAAATGAACTTTATATGTAACTTGACTAGAATTTCATGTAGATCATCGTGGTGCATCTTAACTTGCTGTTTAAAAACTTGAACATAAGGTTTATTCAGATCTGGACCAATTTCGAAATTTGCATATGAGGACTTACCGGAATTGTTATATGTTGTTCCCGGCCTCATTTAAACTTGCTTTGATGTGTTGTTCTTGTTTGCATCATATCTTTCCATGAGTAGCCTCATGTAGTCTTGTCATCCATCATGCTTGGTTGTGCATCATGTCTTGTTCATGTGTGGTGTGTTTACTATGTTGTGTGCTTCTTCTTGTTAGTTCCTGCTTCGCTGCGATCGTGAGGATTCGCTCGCTCACGCTTGGTTCGCCTTCGTGGCTTCATCTTCTTCATGGATTCATTCTTCTTCCTAGCGGGATTTCAGGCAAGATGACCGCTACCTTGGATCTCACTACTATCATTGCTATGCTAGTTGCTTCGTTTCTATCGCTATGCTGCGCTACCTATTACCTGTTTATCAAGCCATCCCAAATTGCCATGAACCTCTAACCATTGTCACCCTTCCTAGCAAACCGTTGTTTGGCT